>CM076578.1:422319077-422833795 GCA_034641835.2 Pinus albicaulis
TGAGACAATAGGTCTTGTAAACTTGTGATGTTAAGGCTTGGTATTTGACAGTTGTTGGTCCAATCAAAATCTGGGCCCATTTTGGACATATTTATATAAATTATATAACATAATTTTTTGTGAGTTTATGATGTGTTTTTATGGATGTGTGGAATCAGTACTATAACTACTACTGGTCCTGGCACAATAATAGAAGCCTCTCCCCTAATGGGTTGATATTTTAGATCATTTCTAAAAGTTTTCTCTATTATATTAGTGAAACTTTTATTAATATCTCTCTTTGAAACTATGAGTGGTTGACACAATGGGGTTCCACCTAGTTTCAAATCTTATTGGGGACATCTCAAAGAGTAAGCTCTCCAACTATTATGAAGTCTTAGCTTTTAAGTCGTAAATGCTTGATATATATAACCAAAAAATTACCCATTCACCATGATAAAAAAATCAAATTAATATATAATATTTTTAAAAAAATCTAATATAATTTATTTAATTTACTACAAATATTAATTATATTTAACTAATAAATACTCCACGAGAATCATTTCTCAAACAAAATCCCAAGACGGCCAGTCAAACTCCAACCATGGTTCCCACCACATGGCTCAAGTGGAAAAAGTAAGGTGCACCTTGATTGACTATGTATTGGGCGTATTAGGGTATGTTCGGTTTGTATGTATGCTATTATTCCAAAGTTCCATGAGAAATTATATTGGATATTTATTAGGATGGATGTCTAGTATTTTCTAAATATTATATGTTTAATTAAATTTTAATTTTAATTTATATATTTATGTTTACTCTTTTACCAAAATAGTCATGCTAGGTTCAGTTGCAACTTTTGCACCACATATACAGGCATTCACAATTAAGGCAAGCCTTTTTCTCCCTAGAGGCAAATTTAATTTGTTTGGTTGGCAAAAAAAAAAATTAGAATTTTGGAATTAATTTTTTTTTAAATAAAAATTTTGAGTGATTGAATGGTGGAAATGGATTTAGTTTCATAAAATAATTTTGGAGCATTCACAAATCTTAAAGGTTTAATCGTTGTAATTTGAATTTACAAAAATTTCTGCTATATTTTACCAAAATTTTGCTTAAATTTCCTTAATTTTTGGGCAAATTTGAAGCCTGAGCTACATCTTACACCTCAAGTAACCCACAACACAGCGAAAAGATTTAACCCCAACCACCACGCTATCTTCAAATCCCCACACAAACCCATCAAGACTTTCATAATTAAGGACACTATTCTTTCCACAACACAGGCGAAAATATTTGACCAAAACCACCATGCTATCTTCAGCTGCCCACACATACAGACTTTCATAATTAGGGCAACTAATTTTTCCACAATACAAGCGAAAATCTTTAACTAGAGCCACCTCACAATCTCAGTTCCACCTGACAAAAACAAAAATACTTTCATAATTAAGGTAAATTGTTTTTCCACAACGTAGATGAAATGTTATGAGATTCAGTTCCACAGGACAAAAACATAAAGACTAGGCAAATAGTTTTTCCACAACACTGGTGAAATTTGATGATATTCAGTTCCATCGGGGATATAAGCATAAAGATTTTCAGAATTAAGGAAAATAGTTTTTCCATAACACAGGTGAAATTTTATGAAAATAATTAATGAGAGGAGCACATCATTTTTAGTTCGCCCACTTCCACAAAGCTTAGCCAAAAGGTTTTATGGTGTTGTTTTTCATAAATTTTAAGTATTTTTTTTGGATTTTCTATGTAGCTAGAGGAATTTTCTAGACGGCCAAAATTGGCCGGAATGTGGGCAATTTTATTTAAGAAATTTTGTAATAGCAGTGTTTGAATCATGTTTTTGATGGCGGAAATAAATTCAGCACCATCAAAAATATCTAGGACACCCAAAATATTGAATTTTAATAACTATAATATGGATTTACAAAAATCCCTGCCAAATTTTCTTAAAATCTTACCTAAATTTCAATGATTTTCAGGGAAAAAGAGCAGTCTAGTTAGACTAGGACATTTTTTCCACACCACAGAGGAAAATATTTGACCAAAACTGCCACGCTATTTTCAGTTCTCGACACATATACACTTTCATTTCCCACACTTAGGAACTTTCATAATTAAGGCAAGTATTTTTTCGACAACACAGGTCAAAATATTTGACCAGTTCCCCACACATACATACTTTAATGCAAGTATTTTTCCCATATGACAGGCCAAAACAATTGACCTGAATTCTATAATTGCCACGTTATTTTTAAGTTCCCTACACATCAGATTTTAATAATTCCGAGTTGTTTTTAATGTTATTTTTTGAAAGGTTTTCTGATTTAATTTATCTAGCAGGAATTCATTGAAATCACAAGTTTGATTGGTAAATTCTACACAATTGAAGTTCCTTAGGGATTTTTCAAAATGTTGAATCCATATATAGAATTGAAAAAACCATTTTAAATAACACAAATCAAGATTTACCCTCAATTTTTTCCCAAATTCCATTCAGAAAATCCACCAAACACTCCAAAAAAAAATATTAAATACCAACTAAATTATGTTTCCAAAAATGGTAATGTTTGACCATGAAATATTTAGTTATGTGGTACAGACACATAAAGAGATTCATAATTAGGGAAATTAGTCTTTCCACGACTCCGACGAAAATATTTGACGAGAGTTGCATGTCATTTTCAGTTCGCCCTCCACCACAAAGGGCCAAGGTTTTTGTATTTTATATTTCTTTATGAGTTCTGTTATAAATTTGACTTTGAATTTGAAATTATTAAAAAAAATTATGGGTATTGTCTAAAATTTTACAGAAAAAAGAACACCAATATCTAACACTATCTAAAACTAGTTGGGGCTTGGAGTATGCTCTAAAATGATTTTTATTTGGTTAAGATTTTTTTTTTTTTTCAAATATAAAAAAATAAGTTAATAACCTAAATTTCAGAAGTATCTGAAAGGAATGAGACCTTGCCTCCAAAAAAAACCCAAAATAATTCCATTAGTATAATTAACAATGGAGTTGTCTAATGAGACAGAGGAATTGCTCGGACGGTCAAAATTGGCCGGAATCTGGGCCAAAAAAATTTAAAACGTATTATAGTAACAGTGTTTGAATCATGATTTTGATGGTGGAAATAGATTCAGCACCATCAAAAACCTCTAGAGCGCCCAAAATATTAAAGTTTGATAGTTATAACATGGATTTACAAAAATCCCCGTCGGATTTTCTTAAAATCTTATCAGAATTTCCATGATTTTCAGGGCAAAAAAGCAGTCTAGTTAGACTACGACATTAACAATGCTACGATATTAACAATGATACATAATGAATGTAGCACTGATTTACAACTAATGAAAAAATTTCTCAACAATAAACTTAACCCACCTGTAATATTCCCTTTATTGATCCGGTCAAAGTGGACAAAATCGATCCATGGTATTACCATGGTATTTTCCCATGGTAGTGGCCCATGGTATTTGTTGTCAGTTTTCAAGGAAAATAATAAAATAAGGTCCATCAAGCCTATAAAAGGGGATAGAATCTAGGCATTTATATTCATTCAAGTTTATCTATCTTATTACGTTTTGGTTGAGAACTTGGCGTGGCCAGTTCTAGCATTGATCCCGAGACGAAAATACCATGGTGAATTTTTTCTGGTGGATCCATCCAGGGTCCACGATTGTGCTTTAGTGTTTGTTTTCTATTTTAAGGAGCAGCAAGCATGCCATCTGCAGGAGCTCAGATTCATTGTATGGGCATGTATTTTATTTTCAACTAATAATATAAATAAAGTGCTGCAGTTCCAAATCCCGTCTATGTTCATGTTCATTACTGAATGAATTTTTATTGAGAACACTAGAATGTGCTAGATCTAAATAAATTATTAAGGTTTGGGATCTTAAAGTGGTATCAGAGTTGTGCATCTTTCCAGCCTGAGGGTTTATGATAGATCAACTTCAAGAAAATATTGTGATCCAAAATTCAAGAGAAACTAGTTTTCGGTGATTTACCCTAGCTAGAATCTCTGCAATTTCGATGGTGCCCTATAGCAGCCACCCTAATTAGCTCATTATTATTGGATTTTATGGAGTTTATTTCTCTGCAGGGTTCTCTGTGATTTGTTAGAGCATCGATAAGTTTGCAAAGGGGACCTAGACTATCTGTTAACCCGTTAAAGACACCAGAAGGGAAATATAAATAACGATCTATTCTACACATTGTTGTAGCAACATTCTGGTCAGGCTGAGCATCAGCTGGTTAATTACCACGTGGATCGGGTTCTCTGCCAGCCAGAGCCGAACATGGTCTTAGCAACTTTTTGGCTGTAGAGTGATGTAGGCATTCTAGGTTAAATCAGATCCCAGCATATACAAGCACATGTACTGCCTTCAGCATTAAAATTCTCATAAAATCAACTCTTCATTAACCACACATTTGGAAATTACTTAAAGCATACATAAATAAAAGAGAGATTATAAAACATATACTGATATGAAATAACACAACAATTCCTCGGCCAAATATTACAATGGAGAGCCTCTCTGGCTCTTGGCCCTTTACAAAAGCTCTCAAACCATTTCTCACATTCTCCTCACTTCCCATTCTCTCACTCTCTCTCTCTCCCTTATTCCTTACACAACTCTCCTATTTATACAAAAATATGAATTTGTTCCATTCCATAAAATCCTCCACACAACTCTCAACTAAATTTAAATTAGATTTATTCCAGTTTTGGACTCAACAAAATATCGTATATAGAATTCCTACTCCCTAGATTATCTACCTAATCCCATTCCACTCATATCCTTTAATTATTAAAGGGATATTTACAATAATCCTCACCTTTACATTTTTCTCTCTTAATTTATTAAAAAATGAGCAAAATAATTAATAAAATAATTAAAAAACCTCACCCCCTATTTCACACAAATGAATAATAAAATTTGAGCTTGATGCTCCTGCATTAGACTCCCAAGGTTGAAATTAACCATGATCGCCTGATCATGTGTTTCGAATCTTTTTTTTCCTAGATCCCATATCTTGTGCTGCAATTCTCCATTTGTTGCTGCTTTTGTTTGTTGTTTTTCTCCAGGTCTCCACACTTTGTGTTGCATTGCCCCACTGGTTATGCTATCACAGTCTTCTGTTGTCTTCCTCTTGCTGCTTTTGCTTTGTTTTACTGTTGTTGTATTCTTCTGAGATACTTTCATCATTATCCTCCTGATCAGTTCAATTTCTCTGTCCAATAGATTTTTTCCAGCATCTGCAATAAAACCTGTACTCACAAAAAAATTATTAAAATCAAAAACATAAGGCCTCAGTGCCTCTTTCTCCTCTGGAAACATTTCAGTATGCTACTCGGAAATTTCTTCTTCCATCAGCACATTAGTATGTTGATTTAAATCCTCCATGAGACTATCATCTAGTCCCTCCTCCATATCATTTGTTTCAAGAATGTCTCCCTGTTCTGGTTCACAATAATGAACTTCTTCGATTTGTTGAATCATTCCTACATCCTTATTCTCTGTTTCCTGATTATTATTCAGGACAATTTCTTTGTCTTTCTCTTTCAGCAACTCACCCTGAGTATATATCCTCTACTTTTCCAACTCTCTTCTCTGAAGATCTAACTTTCTATATAACTTAACAATCTCAATTAGAGTAGAACTTGGAAATTTTACACAATTTTCAATACCTTCATTTGTTGTTGACCAGTCATCAAATGGCCCTTATTCCTGTGCTTCAATACTCTGCTGAATAATTCCATGAGACCCCTTTGTCTTCATTTCTTTCTGAGATCTTGTTATCTCAGTATCATTTTGAACAAATTCCAGAATCAACTTCTCCTCCTTAACAAAATTCAAATTTTGTTGAACACCCTGTGATGTACCTGCAATCACACACAAATAATTAGTCTTAAAAACATAAGACCTTGTGGTCTTACTTGATGCTTCAATCAACGTCTCTCTTTGTTGCTCTGAATCCTTCATTTCATTCAGTTCTTCTGTAGATTTCACTTCTGTCCCATCATTACTTTCAGAAAGCAATGAACCATATTCCGGCTCACATATCAAATCTCCCTTTACATACTCATTTAAACTGAGTAACTCTTCCTTCAATTTAATATTCACTCTATGCTCCCACTTCACTTGCAGTCTATTCCATGTGAATTTCCTCTTCATACTCCATCCACATCTCTGGTCTACTTTACTTCTCCATCACATTTCCATCAACAATTCAAGACAGGAATTTATCTCAACTCTCTCTCTCTGTCAATCTGCTCTTGACTCATTCTCATGCCATTTGACTTGGAATCTTCTTTCTCATTTCTTCTGCTATGGTCTTCTTCAGAACCTCTGCAATGACCTTCAGTAGTCATATTTGTCTCTATCTTCATGATTTCATCACTCATTCACCATGAGTTGTACTAAAGCCTCTGCAACAGCAAGTCATCTCTTTTGCCACTTACCTCACCAATCCCCTCTCTAGACTTGGTCTTTTGGAAATCACTAGTCCTCTATTCTCTGAAACCTTTTGAGCATCCTCTCTTCTCCTCCTAGGCTTCAACTCATCTGCACTTTTTAAGAACACAACTGTCCTTTTATCCAAACTCTGTTGGAATTATTCAGGGTTCTGCTTCACACTTTGCTTTCCTTCAGAAACTATTACTGGTCTCTTTCATCACTATTAAAATTGTGATCTTCGTTTGCTGAGATCTTTACCTGTCTGCAACCTAAATTCTGCAAATATCATATTCAAACCATAGTTAAAATAAAACATATCATATCACCTTCAAGATCTCTGTGTGATCTTGTTCCATCTCTCATTTGCACTATATCTCTATGTGCTATCATCTTTCAGACTCAAAGTCCGGTCTCCTTTTAATTTCTTCATCAAACATGCATTCTCTACAATTCTTATTTAATTACAAAAACCTGAATCTTCAAAAACAGTTATTGCAAACTACAAGCCTTGATTTAAATTTACACAACCAAGACTGCTAAGAATCCACACTATGCATAATAAACCCTTTGCAATAACTCCTTCTTCAGAAAATTATTTTCACATTTAATTTAAGATTACCCACTTCTATGAATACCCAGGCTTATCTTCTTTCATAAAGAAATTGATTAACTTGTCCATCTATCCTTGCAATTTCAATATTATGTTTGTTAGATCCATAAGGGATCGATGTGACTATGCATAACCATAAACACTTGCATTTAAACCACACCCTTACTGGGCAAATGAAAGGTTTCATATTACACTGCACAAGTCAAATGTTGATTCGCACTATTTGATAAACAATGAACCATTCAACTTTTACCCATGCACTTTACAACCATGCTTTTATATATATAACGCAAATCATCAATCCATACTATTGTTTGACAACGGTCACTAACCCACCTACGCAAGCATCTTACCATGTTGCTTTATCACTTCATTGGTGTAATACCTTACGATCATCGCAAAAGATTTAACGTTGTTGGTATGTTACACGCAACTCTGCAATGGCTCCACGTTGGTTTAGCTTAACACGGTATGACATAACCTGTAGGCACCGAAATTCCACTCATGCAGCCTTCTAACAACACACGTTATCTCTGGTTACCGTATACTACAATCTGTCACGGTAGCAACTTTCACGCTGTCTCATTGGCACTGGTGTGATATGTTAGTAAACACAAAACAAAATCACTGCAATATTTGTGATCGAATCCACATTCATGTAACTCAACATGGCTATAAACTCATGACATAGCCAAGCAACATATCTTTCAACATAGTTCAATTCCGTTTAGATATTATACAGTCCAAAAAACAAAACATACTTATTGTTGTAAATGGACATTAACGCAAAATAAAAGAAGTGACTGTATATATACATGTTGATGCAAATAGGATCAATTTCGTTGTGTTTTTGGAGGTGTTACCATTTAACCGTTGGCAGTGGTCCTCTACTTTGTGGCCAGGCAACCAGACTCTTGCAATCTCTGTACATATGCCAATGCATCTGCCAACATAGCCTCATAAGAATATTAACGTCGGACTTATGTCATCGACCCAGTGTGTTTGCGTCCAACACCTACAGCTACTTCACTCTCATGCTCACTCGAACTTATGGTTTGGTAGATTCAAATTTTATTGCAACTAAACTCTGTCATTCATTAGCACTCCACTCATTCCAATCCTTAATGATTCCGGTATTCACACATTCACACATGCTCTATGCATATATAAATTTGTAGATTCAAAATAGGCATCTTTTCCGGCTATGATACCAAATGATGCAGGGATTTTGGGTTAAATCAGATCTCAGTATATAAAGCACATGTACTGCCTTCAGCAGTAAAATTCTCATGAAAAAAACTCTTCATTAACCACACATTTTCAATTTCTCAAAGCATACATAAATAAAAGAGAGCTTATCCAAACACAAATATACTGATATAAAATAACACAACAAATCCTCGGCCAAATATTACAATGGAGAGCCTCCTCTGGCTCTTGGCCCTTTACAAAAGCTCTCAAATCATTCTTCACTCTCTTTGAATTCCTCACTTCTCACTCCCTCACTCTCTCTGAATTATTCCTTACACAACTCTCTTATTTATACAAAAAAATTGAATTTGTTCCATTCCATAAAATCCTCCACACAAATCTCAACTAAATTTAAATTAGATTTATTCTAGTTTTGGACTCAACAAAGTCCCGTATATAGAATTCCTACTCCCTAGATTATCTACCTAATCCCATTCCACTCATATTCTTTAATTATTAAAGGGATATTTACAATAATCCTCACATTTATAATTTCTCTCCTAATTTATTAAAAATAAGCAATTTAATTAATAAAATAATTAAAATGTCTCACCCCCCTTATTACATAATTAAATAATGAAAATTGAACTTGATGCTCCTGCATCATTATTGATAGTGGGGCTATCAATGTTTGAGTGATCTGATAAATTCTGCCGAATAAATTCGTTGACAACGGGCTCTTCAGTGTTTCTGATTTAGTTAGCAAGCCAACTATCAGTGCCAAAGAAAAATTTAAATTTTAAAATTGTGATTATGCTGACCATGTCAACGTCATGGACATCACTAAAACATTTCTTTGTACAGCTTGAAGGGGTAAAAGGACTAATTAATAAGTGTTTTTTTTAGCCATGAGTAAATTTTATTGTAATGATTTTATCGTATGATACGAAAATCATTGTGTAATTATCACCTTAAACTTTGTAATTATTTTCCTGCATAGTTGTAATATTTTGTTCCGCCTGTCAAGATATTTTTACCACGTACAATCAGTGATCTTTGTTTTTAGTTTGGAGATAATTTACACTTGCCATTTTTGAAACCGTTTTACTTAGGGATTCAGGATCGAATCTCGGGAAGACCACACAGCCCAATGGGGAAAGGGGGTAAGGAAAATCGTTATGATCCTAAGATGTCAGACCTCTTGAAGATCTACCCTGATATTCAGCAAGTCGGGTGGAGTGCATTTTTTCACCGCTACACCAACTACCATGATGCAGTGGCTCAGTACTATGCTCATGGATTTGATAGAAATCATGTGGAGGTTGGGGGGTTTATATTTTGCAATTACATAATATTCAATTTTTGAGGCCACAGTCTTACTAACATATGGAGAAAGGATTTTTTACAGTCATGTATTGGCAGGGATCAATGTCCCTTTATTTCTGAAAGACGAGTTCAAGGGTCGTAACTAGAGGGTCAAAGTTCATAGGAGGTGGCTCCAAGACAAATGGAACTAGATATTGAGGATCACACAGTCCTACTTCACCTACGAAGGGAGGTATAATCTGTTAAAACTCTATCACTTCTACTTCCTTGCACATCTAGCTGGTCAACTTAGAATTAATCCTTGTTTTTATCTACTAGAAAGTCTTAGCCATATGTGGGGTGGAAGGTGGGGGAGGGGTTCTCATCAACCCTAAAGTAATGACAGTATATAGGTATGCTTGGGGAATAGGCAAGAAAATGAACAATCAAGTTGAGGCAGATGGTCTTTTCTTTGGCCTCGTCATAGCTAAACAAAGATGGATCAGGGTCGTGAACATCCTGGGGTATTACCTCATCATTATAAAACACATGGTCAATAATATTGTTGCTCAGAATAATAATTTTAACCAAATTATGGAAATAATTAAAGGGTTTCGCCAGAAATTTGAAAAATTTACACTTCTACCACATTCTAAGAAGACTTAACAAGGACGTAGACACCCAAGAAAATCAATCTTGTTAAAGAGAAGAGTGTATGAGCCAAATAAACGGAATTGAAAAGAACTACCCTATTTCCTAGTTATGATGTTTGAGATATATGGGGAAAGGTCCCCCCTCTTAATAGGAACAACAACACTTTGAAAGGGAATGCAAGGAAAAAGTGAGACCTTTTGGTCCCTAGCATTAGGGAAATTTTGAGGTCTAAAATGGGTCTCCTGAGGAAAATGTACAATCAAAATTCACTTTATGAGACTCAATCACATTTTAGGAGATGACATCATTCTTAATGGTTGAAGTGGCATTGCTTGAGTTAAAGGTACTTACTTGTCACATTCTCAATGGTAGATAAAAACTCATGGTTAACATGGTAAATCTCTAAGTACTTTTAAAGTCATAAAGTAAAGTACTCACAATAAATGTCATTTCATATTTTTTTAATAAAATATTATTATTGTCATTTCATATTTTTTGAAAGAAACAATGCATATCCATGGTAGTGCTCTAAGTACTTTTAAATTCATAAAGTAAAGTACTCATAATAAATGTCATTTCATATTTTTTGAATAAAATATGCTTATTGTCATTTCATATTTTTTGAAAGAAACAATGTATATCCCTACATGTTACATGTTATATATAGTATATTAATTAAATGTTATTATATAATTTAAATAATAAAATTTTAATTAATAGTATATTATATAATTAAGAATTTATGAATTTATATTTATATTTTACTTTAAATTATTTAAGTGCAAAGGACAAATGCATTAGTTTTTCGATGATAATAATTTTTTCTTGAAAAGCTTATTCTTATTTATAGTCACATCAATACCATTTTTTTATTAATTTTATTTTGGTACAACTTCTGAATTGAATTTAACCATGGTTACATGGATTTTGATGCAAAAAGTGAATTGAAAATTCATAAATATTATTTTATTGGTTTAGCTATTATTTTATTATTTCCTTAGGAGGCCCATTTTAGACCTCAAAATTCCCCTAATGGCAAGAGATCATGGCTCTCATTTTGACCACCCCCCCCCTCAACAGCCCCTCGCCCCCGTCACTCCTCCTTTTCTCCCCTCCTTAGTTGGACCCCTTCCCCTCGCTCCCCTTCCCTCTCATTTTTTCCCTTCCACCCTTTCTCCTCCTCCCCTTTCCCTAGTCCCATCACCCTCCATCCTCACATCTCCTTTCCTCCTCTTGACCCCCTCATACTCCATCCTTTCTCCCACTCACACCTCAGGTTGAAGACACATAGAAAAATGTGTAAGGGTTTATGTATGGTAAACTTGTGTAACTTGTGAAATATAGTTAAAGCATTTGGTGGCACCAATACATAATGGTGGAAGACACATGGTGTCATATCGGGTTCTTGGATATCAGCCCAAAGTTAAAATAGGTCGTATGATCCAACTAATTAGAAAAATGTGATTGACCTTTGAGAAATGGCCTCAATTAATTCTGATGTGTTCGATCGGATGGATCATGCAAGGGGGAATTAATTTTCCCCAACACAATGTCGACTTTGGAAGAAAATAAAACATGGCAGATTGTTGGGACCCTGGAGGTAAGAATCCACTCGTCAGCTTTAATTTGTGCTATAAATTAAGAATATGTATCTTAAGTCTCTGTTTTGAGAAGGTTGAGACCCTACACTTAGGTCGCAATAGGTTTCATGGCTATGAGAAGGTTTTCCAGTGGGATATTGTGAAGTTTCATTGTGGGTATGGGAGGTACGTTTGGTCTTTGTATGTTTGGTAAATAATACGTTATACTGAATTTGATAGAGTGCATGTTGTAAATTTGCAGTTGGGATCAAGAGATATTGGTGGTAGCTTCAGTGTGAAGTGTTTCCTACCTTGGATGGTCCTTCTGGCTCCATCCTAGCTTTTCGAGTGTGAAAATTTTTGGGAACAAGATAATCTATAGCTGGGAATTGGGTGTGGGAATTGGATGTAATTACAGGGGTAATTCTTGTGTGAGTGAGAGAGGAACCTATGATGGTGGAATGCCTGTAAATTTTACCTCTAAGATAGGTTTGCATCTTGAGAAAGGAAAAATGGTACTTGAGCACTGGGGTATTCAGCACAAGAACTCTGGAAAGGAATTTGTATATATGAAAGGGTTCCTCCCTTATCTTCACTCACACCTCACCTATGCACTCCTTGTGAAAGGGAAAACTATGAGATAAGAAGGGGACTGGAAAATCTGAAGAGTAATTTTCATTTGCAACATGAGGAGGCTTGTGCAATGGTCAAGACAAATGTGGAGAATAACTATAAAATCAGAAAAATGGAGGACAAAATATATGCTCTCCACATCCAGGTAGAGGATCTCAAAATCTAGCTTGCTGAGAAAAAAATCATCACTAAAGAAGAGTCAACTAGAATCGACCTGAATAAACTTGTTGATCCCAATGGTTAATTTACTGTTAATTTTATATGTAGAGTTATAAATATGTTTTGTTGCTGAACAAATATTGTAAATCCTATGGTATAAATTCGGAAATAGTGGTGCTGAATTTTTTAATTTTGAAAAGAAATTGGGTCAGTCCTGCAACAGAGGAAATCAACTTGCCCAAATTTTCGCAATGCTCTGAATTGTAATCACCTGCTTTTAGCCGTGATCTAGGCATGGATTAATATAATACCAAGTACTATTTTATGTTAAAAAAAAATTCTTAGGCATATGGTGGTTAAGATCAGGGCTTGAACATACCCCTCCTCTCATTTCATATATCACAAGGCCCTGATCAAACTTATGATTGAAGACCAGCTAGTCAGGGTAGGGAGGACTTGGAACCACTTCCTGTTTTGGGGAGGTCTCTAACATCAAACCCCTAAAACCAAAGGAATAAATAAACGTGCCACTAAAGGGAAAAAGGCTCAGAAAACTTCCCTTGTTGACCGAATTCCTAGACATAAGAATGCATAGGCTTCTTCCACGTCCTCTGGCCCAAGAATTCTCAAATTCTACTAGACAAAGAGTTTTAGGCTTACCAGACTGAACCCTATATCTCCTATGAGCCTTCCAATCATTGTTAGTTCTCATCAAACCATCAGTTTTCTTGTTGAAACTTCATCCCCTGTAGACATAAATGTACACAAGGTTAATAAGGATAAAGAGGTCAAAATTGAGACCCCATTTGAAGAGATGCCACCTAAAACCCTCGAAGGAGGAATATAGCCTCACACGAGGCCAAAAAATAAGAGAAAGGCTTAAAATCAAACTAAATAATAATCTAGAATTAGCTAAACAAGTGATTGATGTGGATGATATACCCTTGAAGGACCTAATCATTAACAAGAAGAAAATTGCAAGCTCTAAAAAGAGCAGAGAATCTAAAGGGAAGGGTCCTATGGAGATGAGGCAGAGCAAGAAACAAATACTGGAGAAGGTATATGTACTTCTCAGGGTAGCTAGTACCCTCATCTAGGAGGCTTGGGGAAGAAAAATTAAAATTTTGGATATCTACTTGAGAAACCAAGGTTTTTTTTTTATCGCTAACAGACGGATTAACAGTTTTTACAAATAGCAGAACATGTGAGAAATATGGCATTCCCATTTTTAGTGATTTCTAGAGAGCTGACAGTTCCACTATCAGCCTTTTTGGGCAAATGCATGTGCCTTAAACTAATAGCATATTTAAAGACGGACGTTGACATTCCCATCGTCGACGATTTTTGGTGAGCTTACAGTTACATTGTCAACAATTTTGAGCAAAGTTGTATCTCCATTGATAGAAGTTGGTTTAGGGATGAGAAGCCGACAACCTTACTATCGGAAATTTTTAAAGAGGAGTGTTGAAATCTCTGTTGTCAGCGATTTTGGAGAAGCTTACATTCTCACCATCAGTGAATTGTGAAAAATAGGTGGAGCAAAAATAAAGACAACCAATATGTCAACGAAATGAAAAATTCAGAAGACTAAAGGAGTTTATAGTGTCATTATCAACATTTTTCACCAAGAGGTCTAAATGAAAGAAGATATCAAACATAATGGCAGTTTTGGTCGAAAATGTGATATTGTTTTGCAGAGGGACCTGTTTTCCAACTAGGATGTTGTGCTATCAGTTAGGGACCTGTTTCTATTTTCAAGTACAGTTTGAAATATATTTCACTTAACATGTATATCATCATATTTTCTAAACAGGTATTTTTAGGAAAGAACTTAATGTAGTTCATTTTTCTTTACATGCATGAACTTTAATATATTTTTAATGTTTTAATATTATTGTAATTAATTTGAAGACTATTATTTTGTAATTATTTGATGTATTGTCTATAAATACATTTTCATAAGAATGAAAAAGGGTTGGATTTTATTTAAATCATTTTCATTTTGGTATATTTGAGCAATCTTTAATATATTACAGCTTTTTTTAACCATTTTATAATAAACTCATGTGTTGTAGTTCCCTATCAGTTTTCCCTTTGTTTATAAAAATTTTTCTTCATGTCTAGAAATTATGAGATATGGATTCATTTATGCTCTTTCTCATAATTCTCAGACATTTGTATTTGTTATCTCAACCAGCTATAATTTTGTCTCACATCAATTCTTTTCTTCTAAATCACTCAATTTGTCAAAGGATTTGTTGTTATCATGTTTTTTGTATCTTGATCATTAGATTTGTATCATTTTGATAGATTGGACTCCATACCCAATGGTGTGTTTTGTAAACATCCCAACCAAATTTTATCCTATGAATTAAATCTGGCAATAGAATTTCAAAGTCGAAACCTTCTACTATAGTGACCTTTGAGTATTTGTGTTTTAGGGAGAGATCCCTCTCCAAGTTGAAGGGCCATCTTTCAACCTAAAATAGGTTTGAGGTTACCTTAGTATTTTTCCCACATATATGGTTTTATCTAAGTGATAACCCTTTCTTTGACCTAGATAAATCTCATCGGGTCCCTGTCAAGCTTCTAGTCCCAAATAATAGTGCAATAGCCCTAGATCCTTCATGTCAAATTCTGATGCCAATTTCTTCTTTCACCCTTGAATATGACCTTCCACACCTGTCATGAGAATTGCATCCACGTACAAAAGAATTATTATGGGTTAATCCTTCATAACCTTGATATAGAATTTAGATCAGAAAAACTCGTCGAGAAGCCCAATATTTGTAGGTATGCATCCATCCTTGCATACCATGCCCTTGGTGCTTTCTTAAGGCCATAGAATGCTTTCTTTAACCTACAAACATAAGTCTCTCTATATTTGGCTTCAAATCCCAAGGGTTTCTTGAGCTATACAATGCCTTATTTAACCTAAAAACATAAGTCTCTCTATATTTGACTTCTTTATTAATAGTGTCATTCAGGAATATAGTCTTGACTTCCATTTTATGTATGTTTCATCCCATTGATGCTTCCAAAGAGACAAGTGAATGTATAGTTGTATACCTTGTTGTAGGTGAAAATTTATCTTCATAATTGATTTCTTCATGTTGAGAGAAGCCCCTAGCCAAAAACATTTCCTATATTTATTGATACTTCCATATATCGCATGTTTAATCTTATAGAGCCATTTGGAAGTTACCAAGGATTTTCCTCGAGCCTAGGTACAATCTCCAAAACCCTATTTTTCATTATTGTGATACTCTTCATTCATGGAATGTTTCCATTCTTGATGTTTAAAAACCTCTTCAAAGGTGGATGGATATGCTTCTCTTAGTTTCGTCATATAGGATGCATACCCAAAATATCTTTTGGGATTTTTACTTTCCCTGAATGTGCCTTTCGCTGCTCCATGTCCCTCTGCATATAAAAAGGTAGATTTCAACTAATTAGGTATATTTATACATTTAGTGATGACCATAGGTTTCATGGGTTCACTGGTAACTTCATATTCATGATTTGAATCTTCTTCCTCCCTGATACATTATTTTTCAAATATTGGAAATTCCTCGCCATCAGAGTCCATCGGGAGGCCATTTGATTTC
This sequence comes from Pinus albicaulis, assembly GCA_034641835.2. Classification (NCBI taxonomy): domain Eukaryota; kingdom Viridiplantae; phylum Streptophyta; class Pinopsida; order Pinales; family Pinaceae; genus Pinus; species Pinus albicaulis. Next base: position 422,335,286 of record CM076578.1, read on the forward strand.
TTAAATGCAATTATTTCATCAAATATCATGTCTCTACTAAATTTAATTCGGTTTCCTTCCTTTATGTATATCTTGTATTCCTTTTAAGTATTAATATAGCCAAAAAATGTTCCCTTCATGCTTGTAGGATCCAACTCCTTTCTCTAATCCTTCGGTATGTGGATATAAACAGGATAACCAAATATTCAGAGATGTTCCGTGCTTTTTTTATTCCTTTTGAATGCTTCTTTAGGACTCATGTTGTCTAGTGACTTGTGAGGACCTCGATTTTGAATATATACAGTAGTCTTTGTTTCTTCACCCCACAAAAATTTTGGCAAATCTTGATCATGCAACACTTTATTTAATAGATCAATTCTTTCTTCTAAAACACCATTTTTTTTGTCATTATATGGGACTATCAACTCCCTCTTAATCCTAGCCTCTTTACAGAAAGATATGATTTCCTTTGAAGTGTATTCCCTGTTGAGTCTCAAAAGTGTTTTCCATATTCATACATATTTCCATTATGTCATAACCATTTAGCTCTTATTTCATAGTCATCTAACCTAAAACCCTACATCAAGTAACCATTTTCATAAATATATGGGTTAGGATCCTAGTTTTCCAAAGTTATTTATTTTATGTATTTAAAGTGAATTTATGATTAGAAACTAGAAAATTAACATAGTTTCATATATCTATATATGTGTTGTGAGTTTTGTGACATGTGTAGGTCAAAAGGAGACTTCTAGAAGACCATTATGTGGCACTCTAAGGCCAAATTCGAATTTGGTTGGAGAAGATTATGGGATCAAGAAGATATGTGTCTCACTTCCTTGTTGTATTGAAACTCTAAGAGGATATGTGTCTCATTTCTTAGTTGTGTTGAAACTCTAAAAAGACATGTGTCTTATCATTTCTTATTTTGATTGTAACTCTAGAGATGGAGGGAGAGATTCATGGACTCCCATTAATGAGATAACTCCTCATATTTTGTATAAATAGGAGAAGCTTTCTCCTATCATGGGTAATGAAAAAGTAGTGAAAAATAGGAGAAGGAGAGAAAGGAATAGAGAGTCTTTTGTAATAAAGCTTAAGATGGAATGGGATGTAGATTTGTGAGTTTTTCAATAAAGAAGTTCTTTGATGCTGTTTTGATTACATCTTCAAGGAGCTAAGGATTACACCAAATTGATAGCAGAGGGCCCCTGCTATCCAAGGAGGCTTTTGCATGTTTTCTAGATAAGTTGCTTTCAATTATGTTTTGTCATATTTCCTTACTTAGATTGCTTTCTGAAATCATAGCTTTTAGCATCATTTTTCATGTCATTTGCTTAGATAAAGGATCCTCATGATATTGCAGTTAGTCTCTTTCTCAAGCTCTTCCAAAACATATTTATTAAATGAATGGGATTCAATTGTGATATTTTGAGTTATTAGCATTTCATTTTCTGTTATTTAGTTTTTAGTATTTACATTATATTTCTTTAGGCAGAGTCAGTAAGAGGGCCAGAAGCTTCTGGTTTCATCCTTTCTAGTAAAGGTGAAATAACCAATAAAAGCCCCTACTGTCAATCTCTGTATAAGAAATATTTTGTTCACACAATTTTAGATCAGATTCCTCATTATACTGTAATTAATCTCTTTCACAAGCTCTTCCAATAAACCTTTAATTCACGAATGGGACTAAGTTGTAGTATTGTGAGTTATTGATTGTTTTTCTTCATAGAAGATCCTTATCACATTATGATTAATCTCTTTCAAAAAGCTCTTCCAATAAACCTTTAACTCATGAATGAGATTTAGTTGTAATGTTATAAGTTGTTTCAGCATTTCATAGGAGATCCTTACTACATTATAGTAATCTTTTTCTCAAGCTCTTCCAACAAACCTTTATCAAATGAATGAGATTTCACTATAATGTTTTAAGTTACTTTTCTGTTTTGCAATTAGATTAAAAGATCCTAATTATCTTACAATCATTTTTTTTCTTAAAACGCTCTTCCAACATATCAATATTAGATGAAAGAGATTTGGTTGTATCATGTTGAGTTAATTAGCATTTTCTGTTTTGCAATTAGATTAAAAGATCCTCATTATCTTACAATCATTATTTTTCTTAAAAAGCTCTTCCAACATATCAATATTAGATTAAAGAGATTTGGTTGTATTATGTTGAGTTACATTTCATGTTCATTCGCAAGGTAGGATATCCATGGATTAGAATGTTCTGTTTTTCACCATTTTCCTAATTAGGGATAGAATTTACAATTACATTCTGTTTTGAGTCTAAGGTTTCTTTTTCTTTTATTTTTGACATAGATTTGATTTCATCTTTTGAACATAGAGTAGCGTATTAAAAAGACAAAACCCCCAAAAACATCAATAAAATACATACAACGAAGTAAGGAAGAGATCACTTAAGCACATATAGTGCACCACACTTCATCAGTTTACTAGCCCTGGTTGATAATTTATGTTAGCAATTTAGGACGCTAAATTGACTACACATTCCCCTCCATTTTTGTACCTTAGTATATTTATTATTCTTTCTATAAGGTTCTCCATTCAACTTTGAATTGTTGAAATTTGATGAATACTTCATCCTTGGATTTCAGAAAATAAATCCAAGTTTTCCTTGAATGGTCATCAATGGATGTCACATAATATAGATTAACTCCAAGATACTTTATATACATAAGACCACAGACATCAGAATGAATGAGATCCAGGATTTCGTTTGACCTTGAAGCATTTCTTCTAAATGGTCTCTTGATATTTTTACCCAATGCACATCCCCTGCATACTCCATCATGATCCTCCTTGAGCTCAGGAGTGCCATTCATAATTTAATTTAGAGTTGGTAAGATTTTGTAGTGAAGGTGATGAAACCTTATATGCCAAAGTTCACATGGACTTACTTCAATGTGAACCAAAGCTTGAGAGAGAAGAGTCAGCAATATGTAGAGACTTCCTTCAAGAATCCCAATCATCTTTGAATTTTTTATGCTAGATTTTTTATCCCATAATACAACCTTTCCATCTATAATATTGACTTTATATCCCTTATCTTCTAGACATGAAATAGAGGGTAGATTATTTTGAAAACCTAGAACAAATAGGATCATGTTGTTGATATGAGTATTTCGTCCATTCTTTAGCTCCAACAAGGTTGATCTAATTCCTCTTACATGATAGCTATTCTTGTCACCAAGCTCAATGGAGTAAGAATATTTTCCTCTTGATAAGGTATTTAGTTGATTGTGCTCACCAGTCATATGTCTTGATGCTCCAGTGTCGATTGCCCAAATATTCTCATCTTCAAATGTGCCAGTAAGTGATGAGAATAATCCTTTGTCCTTTGTAGATGTCTTGGTCATATTATTCTTGATAGATAATAGGAGATTCCATAATGCCTTAATACCTTTCTTGATATGAATTGCTACCATAGAACACTTCTTTAGAGAAATTTTCAATGGAGTAGTGATCTTCACCATGCCCTTTGTTAGCCTTAGCGCTAATATCATGTTGGGAAATATATATGGAAATAGTTAGGATGATTTCTCTTATACTTGATAACTACTTGTGATGTATTTTTACTTTTTATTACTTATTAGCTTATTCTCTTATTATTATGTTATTATTATCATCAAACATCTAAAAAAACAAGAATATCAATTGTACATATGAACACGAGATATAGGATGCAAGCTAGGGCCAAAACCTCTCCACTTGAGAAGAAAAGCCACAAATATCTTCTCTTCTTATGGATTATTCAATTGAAATTTTTCAATACCTATAGACCAATACCAATACCTTCCAAGACCAATTCCAACCTTCTTGATGATTTGCTTCCTTTGTCCAAGTCAAACCTAGTCAAATCTCTTCCAGCAGCACAACTTTGATGACTAACTACATAATTCCAGCCTTTACTGTAGGTCTAAAATTTTTGGCCCCTCCAACAATTGTTGCATTTGCACATGGGAGCTCATTTATGGCTTCTAGGGCTTCTCTTGACCTTTTCTTGAGTTTATCCTTCTTTTAGGGCTTGAGAATGACCTAATGAGCCTTCTTTGACCTTCTTTCTGCACTTTCATCAAATTCTATCTTGCAACAACAAAACCTTAGCCTCTTTTCCTTCACATGTGTGAAAAGAGAGAGAAATAACCCAAACACTTGTCTTCGTCATTATTCCTCCTTCTTTGGCCTTCTTAATCTTCTCCTTCGCTTGAATGATGAGAGGATGAATGACATCCTTAGTAGGTCAAGTTCCCTCCTTTATATAGGCCTCAAAAATGGAAAAAATTCCCTATAATAGGTTGAATTCTTAGCTTCCAAGCTGACTTGGTCTTGGAAGGTATATTGACACATTAAAATACAAAAATAATTCTTTTTACAAGTTACAATGTGCTCGATGGGGTCTTCCTCATATGAAAATGAATCTTTTGACATCTTGACCCAAGGAAAATCCCTAGAAGCACTCAATCGGTGCTTAACCTCTAAAATAAAAAACCTTAAGCATGAAACCCATGCTAAAAATTAACAATAATAATTTTTCTTTCATTTTACAATTTTAAAAGAATCAAAAGTAAATTTCATATATATGAATATTGAACCTAGTTACACATTTTTCAACATTCCCTCTTAACTAGGGAGGTATTCATAAATGGTACATGGACATTCTTAATCTAAATAGATCTCATAAGAAGAGTCATGACAAGCTCAACCTCTCACCAAGAAACCAAGTAATGCCTCAAAATTGCCCTCAGAGTATCCTTGAATAACTCAGTCAAGATATAAAATAGGTCTGCTCCAAAAGGTTGAAATTTGGCCTCTACCTTAGCCACAAAATATTAGTCCTTACCACAAATGAACCAAACAAAATTTTAAACTCTACTTCAGAAAGATGCAACAGAAAATTGCATTCATCTCGACCTCCTGTATTTGTTTGAGTGAAGGTAGAAATAGCACTTCTTACACTTATTTTTTTGACCTCCTTGTTGTGGAGCGATAAAAAGGGTCTTTTTAACTCCTAATTACCTTCACATTAATTATCAACCCAGGGACGACTTTTTATTTCAAGAGTGTACTCAGTCTGAGGCGGCTATTTACTCAAGAGTAATGTTTTGCAGTATGGTGCTTAAAATCCAAAAGTAAATGAAAGCTGGAAACAAAATCTAATTGGAACAGAAAGAAATTGAAATGTTCTAAACTAAATCATTCACTCAAACAACCACAATCGAGGATACAGTAGCAATAACTCATTCCTCTGGATATTGATGCAATTGAAATCAAACCGGAACAAGACAATCAATCTAGGAACGAGGAAGCAATAACCAATGTTCTCTACAGTTGAGAGTCCTGCTTTAAAGCAATTAAAAGGAAATAGAAATTAAACTAAAGCTGCCATTGAAAGTAAACTAGGAAAACTCCTTAAAAGAAAATTCTTGCAATTAATCAACCAAACTAAACAGCGAAGTAAATGGACAGCAAACTTATAATTAAAGGAATTAAACAATGAATCATATTTAATAAATCTGAACAACAAACTCTAATTAGTGGAATCGAATAACCAACAATCTGAAATGAACAGCGAAGCTTTACATTTGAAATGAACAGCATAACAATATAAGTTGAAAAGGATAATAATCTCTACTATGATGGAAAAGAACAGCCACGCGATTCAATCTCAACTTGTGCAATAAAATAATTCCATAAAATATTCTAACAGCACACTATAAAAACATGAAACTGTAAAATAATGCAATTCAAAAGAATAGGAAATAAATCAAACCATCACACAGCAGCAATTATAAAGATATGATACACAGCAGCAGCAGCGTACTCCACCAGAGGCTGGGCCCTTAGCCGCCAGCGGACGCTGTTGGGTTACTTCAGAATGAAAAGAATGAACAACAACTCCCAAATCATGTATTAATCAGAAAATTGTGGAATCATTACAACAGAAAAGGCTTGAGAATTACAGCATGCAACAATCCCTATCCTATCATGAATAATCCACCATCATTCTTCATCATTTTTCCATCATTTTTCATCCCCAAATCCTCCCCAAATCATCCTCATCTCTGATCTCTGTTTTCATTTAAATAGAGAGAGATCAGAGAGCCGTTACAATAGAGATAACTACAACATGATTTCTATTACAAAATTGGTTTGCTTCTAACCATTTGATCAACAAGAACAAGGCGAATTTGGCTTTGTAGCTGAGATTTGGAGGACGGCCGCAACAACAAATCTGAGAAAATCATGCTCAAAGAACCCTGCGTTTCTCTCAGTACAAGCCGAATTTGGGCAAACCGTTCCATGCTAAAGTTAATTGGGTCCGTTCTGGACAAAACCCATGTTCCGGATTTTCCAGATTCTGCTTCATTTGCTCGAAATATCAACCGCAAAACCGTCACTTCTTATTCCAGCGAATTTCTGAGTTGGCACTTTTAATGATCAAATCTTCAATCTAGAAATTATCTTGGAGGCTAAAAATGGTGAATAATGTTACAACTGATTTATTAAAACTATCATTGATAAAATCATGCATAATCATCAATTTATTAGAAATAAAAGAGAATAAATAATATTCATTCATAGAAGCATAAATCATCATAAAATGGATTTATATAATAAATTATAATAAATGACATGATGAAGAATAGTAGAAATGGGTGGAATAAGTGTTCAAAAGTGATAATAATAATGGCATATTAACGGCCCAACACTTTTATTCCTTTGTAGATTGTAGATATATATTTCTTGTTGTGTGTGATGCAAAGTGCCCCAAGAGGGAGAACAAATGTCTCCTTTATATAGCCATCATGAGCTTAAATTGATTTCATAAGCAGTTGAGTTGACTTGAGAATTTAGAGGAGCCAACTCGGTTTCTTGTGGAGGGAAAAATACAAATTCAAAATTCAAAATCATTCTTTTGCAAAGGTCATGAAGAACATGTTTTTTGATCATTTTCTTTTTGAAAAAATATATAAATTTTTATTTTGAGAATGAAGAACATGCTTTACGTATAAAAATATCAATGATAAAAACAATCATTATGTACACCAACCATAGTTAAAAAAATTCAACATTATCACCAATCCTTTTGCCAATTTTTTAAGTGAGAGATATATATGTATGAGAGAGTTATAGAAGAGAGAGAAAAATAGAATATTAAGAACCAATAATAATAACCCATTGACCGTTCATATTCCCAACCATCACATTAAAGGAATTATTCACCTGGGGTATAAAATTCCTCATAAGTCAATTTTTCCCCCTTCCCTAGGCATCATAATTTATTGGTTGTCCCCTTTCCTTAAATATAGAATTTTTATTAATAAAATAAAACATTACATCTCATAATAGATTTTCAATTCATAGCATCAATGTTGACACCCCAACACTATAAGTATTTAATTACAAAAGTTTACGATAGTGAAAGGGGTGTCACAATAACTAGATTTCTCAATGTCTAATTTGGGCAAAGGAGAGCTCTTTTGGAAGCATGAAGAACATGTTAGGAGTTATTTCCAAGGGTAAAATTATAAATATCGTCTCATAATATTAAAATAAAATTCATGACCAACTTTGGGCCTATTGCCAACTTATTTTTTGAAAATGATTTATGAAAAATGAAATATGGAATATCTAAAGCAACACCTATATTGGAGGATGAATTCTTGACCCAGTATTTTCAAAATGGGTCTTCATTCAGTAAATAAAAATAGGAGGAACCTAATCATAAACTAGTTAGAAAGACGACAAGAATATTATAAAGGGAGAAAATCATATTCAGAAAAGGTTTGGTTTTTTCTTGGGATTTTTGTGGAATATTATATTGTCTTTATAGAAGATTTTGTGAATCGGTATACTCAATTTTCCCTTTCATATTTTCTTCTACATTTGTTTTTTCATTATATTTTTACATGTGGGCTATGGGAATATCTCGATATGATTATGTTTTCTTGTCTCCTCCAAGTACTTCATATTGTATCTAATATCCAAGGGAGCAAGATCCCTACTTGTAATAAGGCAAATGTAATTTATTCACAATTTATCTATGTCATTTAGGAGGTTGTTTCAATTTTTATACAATGTTAAACTTGTCACATTGGAATTTTATTGTTAATTTATCCCACAAAGAGCTATTCAAGTTTTGATGGTATTATGAGCAATAAAAGCAAAAATATTACATGCATTCAATCACATAAGAACAAAATATACTTCAACAATCACATCGTATTAAATTTACAATGATAATACATTGAAATATCACTTACATAATAAAATACATGAGGCCTTGTAATATAGAATTGAAGTTTCCATAAAAAGTTTCCAATATGGCTAATTGGTTCAACTAATTGTATAGCAATATCCACAATATCTCCATGAATATATCCACAAAAATCTAAGTTGATTCTTTGTGATGTTCATTCATAAATTCTCTCATTTTCCTCATATTTGATCAGATGTATACTTCTAAAAGAATTCTACTTTCATTATTAATAATTTCATCATATCATAAAGTATGAATCATTCCTTCATACTCCCCCCCTTAACGATTATTTATGATTCAATATGGATGTCTTAAGTTGTCCTCATCTTACACTTTGTATTATCTTCAATATTATTTCATCTTCAGTTGTCATTGTCCTTCTATATCAACATGTGCTACATCATTATTTCATGATTTTGAATCCTGATTCAATCATCTAGACTGCATAATCTTCAAATCAAAGATTTATTTAGCTTACCCTTTACCTTCCCATGGTTTTTTATGAATTACCCTTCAACCATTACATCATACTTGAGGTTTTCTTGACTCACCCTTAACCTCAAAGTGGTTTGACTTACCATGAACCAATTATTACATCAAGTGGTTTCAGCTAACCGCAAACCTCCATCTTTCATTACAAAGTGGTTTTTGGTTTACCACGAACCAATACAAAAATATTCATGCTTCATTTAACTTAAGAAATGACTAAATAAACTAAAAACTCTTTCATTATTGTTATACATTCAAACAATTTACCATGATGAATCCTTTCAACATATAACTAATGTTTTTCCATCCATTCACATCTAACCAACCCTAATGTACCTATATATGAGGATTTGATATTTCCTTTTTCCAACACTTGTGATGACCATGATTTGCACAGCCACAAATACTATAGGGATGCATATTCCAACATTTAACTCGTACATGTCCTTTCCTTATAAAATGACTCCAAAAATTTTCTTGCTTTTTCAATTGATTCATTGTATTGCTACTTGGAGATGGTTCACTTGTCAATTTTTTTTCTTTCACAAATTTTGTAACTTCATTGCTTGTTTGACCTTCATAATCTAAGCCTTCATTTTTTGCCTTACATATATTTGTATGGGATTTTGAATACCTTGACCTCTTTTACCTAAACCCTTTCCATCATAACCCATTTTATTTAAAAGTTTCACAACAATTCCTTTTGTGTGCTTCTCAAAATTTCCTAGTTCAACATCTTCACCTTTATCAGAATCTATATTTAGAGCCTCAGAACAAGAGAGGGACTTATGTGCATCAACATTATCATCATCATTCAAATGGAAAGTATCAATAGAAATATAATTATTTTGAATGAGGTTACTAGTATCAAAAAATGCATCACACTTTGCTTTCTCTTGATTTAATTATTTCACTTCAATTTCAAGTGTTAACAACACGTTTTATTTTGCCATTGATTCCTGTTTCACATTGGACTTTATCAATTTATCCGTTTGATCTTGAATTTTGAAAATATAATCTACAAATTGATATAATTATTTCAATTTTTATTCTTATGTGTTGATGTTGTGTAGAAAAACTAACAAATTCATGATAGAGTTCATTATCTCTTGACTTAAGTTTTGCAACTTTACCTATCATGGAATTATTTTGCTTCTCTAATCTATCTATTTCTTTCAATGCATCATCAAGATCTTGTTGTATTATTTCGATTCATGGTTAGCCGTTTGTATCCTTCTTCCTTCTTTGCCTATTTTTAAAGACTAATTATTCACACTCGCTTATTTAATAATAGACACAAAGTATCAGGTACAACCAATCATGTATCCATGTTTCAAATATAGCAATGATAAAGGTGTCAGGTAACACTGATCATGCACATTTTATCATAAATCATATATTAGCTTTAACACTTCACTTACAACTTTGACTTTAACCTTGACTCAACTGGTAAAACTCTTTAGCTCCTCACTTAACTTTAAATTTAACTTTTTAAATTTAATATGTCATTAACTTTAACTTAAAATATTTTCATTAAAAAAAATTCAAATTCAAATTTGACTCATGGTATAAAATACTCTTAATTTTACTTTAACACTCCTTACCAATTAACATCATGCCTATTACACTATCATTTCCATTTCCATTTTAATAAAAACCACAAACCCCACACATATATAAAAATAATGATTTCAACTTACTAGGACTCACCCATGTCAATTAAAAAACACACCTTTTTTGGGTTTCTCTAGAAATAATAATATAAAATCCTATAGACAAAAACTTCAATTGTTATCTACACCACTCACTTCACAAAAATCTAGAGAAATATGGACCTCTCTCACTTTAAACCAAAAAAGACACTTTTCAAAAAACAATGCTTAGCCTTTGAACTTTTACTTTAAGATGTGAAGAGATATAACAAGCAGTGCTCAGGCTTGCAGGTTTGCTTCTCCATCACAATAGGCTCTTCTAATTTAGGTTATTTCTTACACATGGTTCTCTTGTTGAACATTTAATATTAGTGGCTAGACTCCTCTTCCTGTAGATTTTAAAAAAAAAAAAAAAACATAATGAATCCATTAATTTAAATGGCATTGTACTTCTTCCACACCACATCCAACTTCTCTCTCACACAGAGGTAGATATGGTGGCTAGTCACATTAATAAACATCTCATGATGGTGACTCTTCTTTATTTACATGAAAAACTCACAGTGTGCATAAAACCTAGAAGTAATGATTCTTGATTCAGATTTAAAATTTTAGGAGACAAGTTCAGAATGTTTGTTACTATGATACCAAATTTTAGTATTATAAGCCCCAAAATAATATTACAAACATTAAATTACATAAAAACAACATATAATTCAACAATCACATTTTCTTAAATTTCCAATGATAATATATTACATTTTCACATACATAATATAATACATGAGACCAATACAAGACTCCAAGTTAATAGTTAAATGATTTTGTAATGTGAGTAAGCTCAAAAATAGGAGACAATGGGAAGAAAAGCATAACATGTTGGGTGTGGAGCCTGATTATATTTTTTATTTTGTATCACAGCATTGGACCCCTGTACCTTAATGGGGCAGCAATTCCACCAGTAATTAAACGCTGCCTAGGGGGTCCAAGGGGAGGGCAACTGCCCCCGAAGCTAAAAACATATGTATAATTGCCTTGTAAAAGTATATTAATTTCTATCAGAACCAAGGGGGATTCAAGTTGGAGCTTATATAGTTTATGACTCCTTACTCCAATTTGTGCCTTCTTGCTCCAGCTAGGATATTTGACATAAAATTTGTTTCCAATAAATTATACATCATAACCCTTGCTCTGAAGTTGAGACACCGAGATTAAATTCATTCCCAACCCTAGTACATGCAGAACGTTTGTGGCTTAAAACTTGTTGCCAGCTTCTGTCTGAAATGTTATGGTACCTCTTCCAACGGGGGTACACTTGGCCTTGTTTCCCATAGTAATCTGGAAATTCATCTGTTCTTCTTGGTAGCTTGAAAAACATTCTCAAAACCTCATCATATGAGCAGATGCTCCACTATCAATATACCAAACACTTGGAGGAGTCATGCTTGACACACAAGCGAGATCCTCCTCTAGTCTGGATGCTAGCACTATCATGTCATATTCCCTCTATGTTTCTGTGTGCCTTGGGGGACTACATGAACCGTTCCTAATTTTGGATCTTTGGTCTATATCAGATCCTCCCTTTCTATCTTTAGCCTTTTGCTCTGATACCATCTAAAATTTTCAAATCTAAAAATTATTACTGCAATGATTGATTTATTTTTCCTACTTATTAGATAAGTTATTTACAAATACTTCATTAAATTTTGAAATAAACACAACTGCAGTACTTCACTCTAATAAAAAATAGAAGAAAATAAATAAAACATGTATCACAATAGAAACAACCAGATGAACACAATTATTTTGGACAATTGTCCCCGGAAAAACCTAGTGTGGGAAAACCAATGCAGCATATGAGGGTTTGTATTTAACTTCAGCAATGAAAAGAGATTTTACAGAATTCTTGGTGAGCAAAGTAAATTAGCATACACCTGGCATGAATTTTCTGGACACTCCAGAAGTATTCTTGACTCGCGGGTGACATTCTACACCCTCTATGTCATCCAACGTAGCTACTCTGCACAGTCCCTCCTTGGACTGCCTAACTCTGCGTGGAGGGGTTGGTGTTGCTTCTCAGCACGACCTTCCCTTCACCCTTATGCCTTCTAATTCTCTGTCAATTGACTTCTCCCTCCTCCTTTTGCCTCTACAATCCTGCCTCTACAAGCTCACCCACTCAAATCGAATTCTCTTACTTCAGAATCGATTTCCTTCAGGTACTGAGAATGTCCCCGACTTTATTTCCAAATGACCCTCAAGCCTCTTCTTATAATATTCTTGTTGATGAATCAACGGTCAAGATTATATATTTAATCAATGGCTCAGATTAAAAGATGAATTGATCATTTTCTAGAAGATTCACACTATGATTTATTAATACTCTTTAATTATTTAATTTCCCTAAGTTTATACTTAGGGTCTACATTAAAATAATTAATTATTTTAATAAAGAAAGATCCGAGTGGAATTTCCACAAATGATTTATGGATTCTCTGGATAACTATTGTCCAAACCTCTCCACCAAATTTGAGACTTGGAACACTTCCCAATGCTATGAAATCAATAGGATAAGCCTTGTTAATTTATGAAATATGTTGGGGAAATTTTCAAAAGAACAGAGAAATCGTAATTTCCCTTAATCAAGTTTTAATCTTTGATTACATTGTTTAATTATGGATTATAGAAGGTGGTTAAGTGTTAATCTAGTGATTAGAGAATAATCTTGCATTGTGCCCATCCTTAGGTTGTAACTCTTTGGAGGTTGGTGATACTAATAAAGCCATGTGACAAGATGTTTTTCATCACGTGATGGGGAGATTGTCATCGCAACATGCCCATTTTCGGCTAGTAACTTGTCGGGGGAGTGATGCTATGAAAAAAAGTGTGTGATGGAATAATTCTCCATCACATGACGAGGATATTATTCTCTCTTTTTGCGTAGTTTTCAAAATATCCTCCCTCACACCTCGGCACTATGGCACGATGGTGCATTGACATGGAAGCTTTATGGGGAGTTAAGCATGCAGACCTTGCAAAATTCATATCATGGGAATTTGTAGATTTGCATGAAGGACTAGGGCCTTGTGGGACCCCATCTTAAGCTGAGCTGACAATGCCACATAGGTCAGATATGGCCACTTGGATTGCCACATGTAATTTTGGATGGTGAGGATGGATGTTGTGGACAGCTTGTTGATGTGGCATGCTAATGGTGTGGCACATGGCAGCAAAAATTGCATTTTTGTGTGGACAAGGGGGTCAGTTGTGAATGACACATGGAACCCCCAGTGAATGACATTTGGCATAGTGAAGACATCAAGAAGTCAGTGTGACATCAACAAGGTGGAAGAGTATATTTGGGGGAAATTTACAAGAGGCATGATAAAATTTGGCTTGTGAACTAACGTGACTCGCTTCTTTTGTCTAGCACCAAAAATTTTTGTGACCTTTATGGGTTTGGATGTGATGACGTTGGCAGAGTGACAAGGGAAAATGCAAGCTAAAGTAGCATGCAACATGGAAACACCATGTTTTCCACTTGGCGGCCACATGGAGGGTTGGATGATTTGGTAATGGAGTTAAAAAGTGAACCTTTAAATGGTCATAACATTTTATTTGGGCATCATATCAATAATAAATTTATATCATTGGAAATATCTCAATGAGTTTGATCCAATGGGGATATCAGAATTTAATTCTAATAAATTTTGGAATTGAGTATTTTATAACCTCGTCTTCATAATGAGACCATGGAGGTCGAGTAAATTTTGATGTAACACCTTCCACTACTCGAGAATAACCCAAGGGGGTAGGAGGCTGTGTTACACATTTTTTAAGATTGCATATTTTATCGCGTCTACAAGAACTACTAATGCTACCAGTGTTGTAAATTTATTATTTTAATAAATTATAAGATTGCATGGGTTTCCTAGAAAAATTATATCATATAGGGATACAAAATTTGTAGGCCACTTTTGGAAAACCGTGTGGAAGAAACTAGGCACTATTTTGAACTCCAGTTCAAATTTCCACCCACAAACATATGGACAAATAGATGTGGTGAATAGAAGCTTAGGAAAAAATTTTAGGTTTGGTGAATGAGCTTCCCAAACGTTGGGATCAGGTACTTTCTGAAGCTAATTTTACTTACAATGACTTACCTAACAAAAGTACAAGGATTATTCCATTAAAAATATTGTATGGAATGCATCCCAAGTGATCGTAGGCTCATTATTTAGCTCAAAAATGAAACTGCTAAGAAATGCTCCAAACTAGAACGAACAGATAGAGCTTGTCACCGGGATTCTGGTGCAATTTGTTTCGTGAAAATCCGAGTTCGTATGAGTAAGTTATGACTTGTTGTCTGTTTTCTCAAACAGGTAAAAAATGTGCAGAACAGTGACACAATGATGACTTGGAAATCTAGTTAGCATCTCAAGAATATCCAGGGAAAATTCTCTAATTTTCATCCAATGACACTATGACAAGTTTCACAGTCATATTCGCCAATGTTGCTTGGGAATTGAAATTTTTCTTCCTATTCCAAGGTTAAAATTTTAATTATGGTGCATTGTTATTTTTTTAATATGGTGGAATTGTGGTCAATGGAGAAGGGACACGTGGATAATCCAGGGGCTGCCACATTCCCTCCCCCATGGCAATGAAGGTTGGCACATATATGTTTTTTAACCAAGGTCAAATCCAAAGTTCAATTCAAATGTTCGTATTATAAAAAATTATATCACCAAGGAGGTGCGGAGAGTGGGGTTGACCCCACAACCTCCCCCATGTAAGCGCTCGCCATAACCACTATACCACAATTTGTTCCTTACTATGTATAGGCGCACACACCTATTTAAAATTTATGCTATGCACCAATGGGCGAAAGAGGGGGTTGGCCTGCCCTCACCATGAGACTATGGCCCGTGACCAATGCGGAGGGCTCTGAACCATAAGACGCACTCAATGCTAACTACAAGTTAATTAACATTTAAATCGAACTTATCATTAAGTTAATCACGCGATTAACTTGGTGGCGGAGATGGCGGAGTCCGCCAAATGCGGCAGAGCTCCAGATTTAGTGGACTTATCTGTACAATTTCCAGATTTGGAGGCAAAATTGTAGGAAAATTGGTTTTTTCCATAACTAAGGCAATTTTTCGACCAATTTTGGCTCAGGAAGAGTCATTCTTGGTATATTTTGATGTTTTGAAGCCATTGGAGCAAGTTTCAAAGAAAATAGGAGACTGTAAACAGCATTTTTTCACAATTGAAGATAATACAAAGTTCCATGCCATGGAAGCTTGTCCAAGGAGATGTAGCCCAAGAGGGGTGAAACCCATCAAAACCATGTGTATTTGACTCAGTTTTCTTTTTTTTTTTTGTGTTTAAATGCTTTTTTTCATCATTTAGTTTCCATGCTTTTATGTTCATGAAATCCACTTAATCTTTTCAAGTTTGTTTTTTTATCAATCATAATCACGTCTATAAACCCTTGTACAAAATGCAAACATAAGCACTTTCATTAAAAATCTGAAATTGATATTAGCACAGCAATAACTAAAAATTAATTTCAGATCAAGTTGGTATTATAGCAAAGGTTATTTTCTTGCTTTTCTTGAGATTATGCAAGAAGGGTTTTAATAGTTGCAATTGTGTGATGCTTACAAGGTTGAAGTTGCAGAGTAGAAGGGAAGCTATTGGTTATTAGTCCTGAGGTTAGGACCAGAAGAAAGGGAGCTAAGAAAACATCATATTCACCCAAAATTCCACTCATAGCTACACTTGAAGCACCTCAAGTTATATCTCCAGCGGGTTAGGTTGAAGAGGTACAAATTGCACAAGAAGTTGAGTGGATTGAAAAGGTACAAGCATCAGAAGTTGAGCTTGAATCCTTAGCCATTATGTCTGGTGTTGGAGAGACTCAAGGACATTCAGAAGAGGATGATTTCAAGAGTGGCTTCAATGAAATTAAGATAATGGTTAAAATCATGTTTGATGCATTCACTGCAAAAAGGGCAGGAGAAGGTTCTAAGCCTCCACATGGAGAAGGAACTTCAGATGATAAGAAGGATGAAGAGAAAAGTTCGAAGGGAAGTGGAGGAAATCCACCTCCATCTCCACCATCCTCATCCTCATCATCTTCATCAGCATCATCTTCCACTTCCACCACAAAAACCACCCACACTCATTCAGAAACCCCAAAAGGAAAAACTCCATTACTCAAGTTGGACATCAAGTTTGAACTTCCCATGTACAATGGTGAAGTAAATGCAGAGAAGTTGGACAATTGGATCCGTAAATTAGAAGTATACTGCAGAATTCAGAATCTACAAGAGGACGACATAAACATTCAGTTGGCTTCATTAAGGCTAGGAGTAGCACTAGTTTGGTGGGAGGAAAAGACTCAGGAGGAAATGTGAATCCATGGTAAGATATCCATTTCTTGGGTTGAATTTATTTCTTCCATTAAAAGATAGTTTATCCATTAACCTATATGCAAAAAGAAATTATGAGATGGAAAAAATTTAGGCAACTCAAGGGCCAAACAATTCAAGAGTACACCTCAAATAGTCACAATAACACTCCAAATGAAGACACAAGGATATAATTGTTCCATGTGAAAGTGATTTCAAATCATACAAAGATTGATGCATTGTTTGATAGTGGGTCACAAGAAAACCTGATTTCAGAAGAATTGGTCAAAAATATTAACCTTGAAATTGTACCACATCATAAACCATACCCTTTGGGTTCGAAAGTTAAGAATTTCAATTTACAGGTTACAAGGAAATGCATATTTCGATTTTCTATTACTGCAAACTTTGTTGATGAAGTCGAGTTAGATGTGGTTCTACTTGACATTTCAGGGATTATCTTGGGAAGTCCATATTTGTATGACAGGAAAGCGATGTTTTATCGCCATGAGAACAAATGTAATTTTCTTAAGGATGGGGAGGAGTATATTGTGAGAGCTCATCGCAAAGAGATGAATATTTCTTTAGTTAATGCAAGGCAAATGAAGAGGCTAGTTAATGCAAGTAAAATGTATGTGCTTCTCATGATCAAGAAAAAGGATGATGTTGACTATGAATCTTTTGAAGGATGTGATGACAAAATTAAAATCTGATCTTTTTGATGTGGTAAGTCAGCATGGCGAGATGTTTCAAGAACTAAGCGGGTTACCTCCCAAGAGGGGAATTCAGCATGAGATTCAGCTGCAGTAGGATGTTCCACTTCCAAACATTGGTATGTATCTCATGCCAATTATGGAGAGCTTTGAAATCAAGAAGAAAATCCAATAATTTCTGAAAAAAAGGTATCATACGCCCATCTACTTCGCCATGTGGTTCACCAATTGTTTTGGTACCAAAGAAGGACGAGACTTGACGCATGTGCATAGATTTCCATGCACTAAATAAAATCATGGTAAATAATCGCTATCCACTCCCACGCATTGATGATTTTCTTGATCAGTTAAAGTATGAAAATTATTTCACTAAGATAGACTTACGAAGTGGTTATCATCAAGTTAGAATAATTGAGGAGGAAATTTGGAAAATTGCATTTAAAACTAGACAAGGATTGTTTGAGTGGTCAAGTATGCCATTTGGTATAACAAATGCTCCAGCTACTTTCATGAGAGTTATGAATGATGTACTAAGACCATTTCTAGATGAATTTGTCATTGTTTACTTAGATGATATTTTTATATTCAGAAAATCAAGAGATGAACATGTCATGCATGTGATCAAGGTACTTAAAGTCTTGAAAAAAGAGCAGTTATTTTTAAAGATGTCAAAGTGTGAGTTTGGAAATGCTTCTTTAGTGTATTAGGGACACATTGTTGGAGGATGTGAGTTGAACATAGACCATTCCAAAGTAGAACTCATTCTGAATTAGCCCAATCCCAATACAGTTACAGAGGTAAGAATATTTCTTGGGGCAGCACAGTATTAGAGGAAATTCATTGCTAATTTTTCTTCCATTGCAACTCTGTTACATGCATTGACAACTGTCAAGAAATTCTTCCATTGGGGAGATATGCAGCAAAAATCATTTGATGCTTTAAAAAAAAAAAAAAAAATCAACACCAGTATTGGATCTTCTGGATCTTAGAAAGCCATTTTAGATCCAAACAGATGAAAGTGATTATGCCATGGGAGCAGTTCTTATGCAACATGGTAAGCCTATTTTTTTTCATTCTGAAATTTTTAATGGAGCTGTGACTAACTATCTCACCTATGACAAATATTTATATCCATTGGTACAAATTGTAAAGAAATGGAAGCACTATTTGATGGGGAAAGATACCATTATCCATACAAAACATCAGCCATTGTAGTACTTACAATCACAGTAAAAGTTACAGAAATCAATACATTTTAGATGGATGTGATTTCTACAACAATTTCATTTGGTTATCATGTATAAAAATGGAATCTACAATAAGGTATTTGATATGCTCTCTAGGCCTATTGTAAATTCATCTATTATACTCAAGCACAATTTATTTATGCATGAAAGTTACATTGAACAATATGCATATGATAGTGATTTTCAAGATGTGTATGAAATCTTGATTCAAGGAAAACAAAATGAAGAGTTATATTATCATGTGCATAACAGTTTGTTGTGTCGCTTGGGCAGTTTATGTATACTACAAGGAGAAAGAAATAGTATCATAAGGAAGGCACACACTTCATTTATTGTTGGACATTTCGGTGTAGGAAAGACGGTAGCGAATCTCCAAAGGTATTTTTATTGGCCACGCATGATTGATAGTGTATCCTGTTTTATTATGGGATGTTCTTTATGTGTAATAAGTGAGCCTAGTAATAGGAAACTTGGATTGTACACTCCACTTCTTGTTCCTTCACATCCTTGGGAGATTATCTCAATGTATTTTGTAGGTGGTCTTCCAATGTAAAGGAAAGGACATGATTACTTGTATGTTGTTGTAGATAGGTTCAGAAAATGTGTCTTTTGATGTCATGTAAAAAAAAACAATTACAACTAAACAAACAGCTCATATTTTCTTTCAAAATGCATAGGTTCATTTTGGTATTCCTACTTCTATTGTAAGTGATCGAGATTCTCGGTTTGTTGGTAATTTTTGGTCAAAATTATGGGGCATGATGGACACAAAGTTGAAGAAGAGTACAACATTTCATCCGCAAACAAATGGTCAGAATGAGGTGGTTAACAAGACAGACATTCACCTTCTTAGAGGTTATTACAGAAAACATCCCAAGTTGTGGGATGAACAATTGCATTTGTTGAAGTTTGCAACAAGAAACAGTGAAATTGGCATCCAAAAACAACATCCTTGATCCTAGTGAAAATTAAGCACCTACAGTAGGTGGGGCCCACACAGGTTATTTTTAGGTGGATGTCTATTTATAGATGCATGAGAAAATTCTGTTTATATATTAGGTCTAATAATAGATGTATGTGCAAGTTATATTTATAGATTGCATGTATGTTTATAGATGCATGTCAACTATTATTATCCATTAATATTAGTTGGAAAATAAACAATAATATGTTCTCAATGAGCACTTGGAAATAGTTAAATGAAATGGAAAACAAGTTAGCTAGAGGAATTTCGAGTTGAGTGGTTTGTTGGTGGGACATGCCAGTGGACTTAGTTGTAACTGAGTGATTTGAAGTTGTAACAGAGTTGGAAGTGTAGTTATGAAAGTTGTAAAGTAGTTTAACTCAGTTAAGTGAGTTAAACTAAGTTGTGCAAGTTGTAATTGAAGATATACTAGTGAGAGATCAAATGAATTAATTATTAATTAATTCACAATCAGTGGTATCACGTGCAACTAAATATTTACTACTATTAACTACATGCATGTCAGATCCAGTGGAGACCCAGTTGATATGTAGGTGAAAGGGACATATTGACTATCAGTTGTGACATTATCAGTTGCAGACATGCAACCACACACACATTGGATGTGCCTATGAGGAATGCGCAATCAAGGGAGGCAAGAATCATCCATTCAGAGGTTCTTTACCATCAAGGATTGCGCAGTGGAGGCAGGTTGTCTAGAGGCAATAAATTGGATAAGGAACTTGCCAATTTTTGTATGACAGTGTGAGACAGTTATCTATTGTACTTAGAGCACTTGGAGTATAGATTTGTATGTAATTTTTTCATGATCCATGATATAATACAAAATAAAAGATAGTGGGGTTTTTAGCTGTATGTTTTCCCAGTAAATTATATGTGTTATGTGTGATTAATATTTCTACATGATATTACTATTGGCGATTGTGTTTTAAATTCCACAAAGATTTTGTAGAAGAGATTCTGTATTTAACAGTGGCATATAATTTTTATATCAGGAGAATCTAGGCAATACATATTTTTTTATTAAATTTCTAAATGGTATCGGAGCACAAGAGATTGCAATTTTGAAGTAGGAGCTAAGTTTGTTGGTGAAAGAATTCGAATTTGCAGAAAGGTTTTCTTTGCACTACATCTGATTCAAGATCGAAATGGATTTCAATGGCTTGAGGTTAGAGTATGCACTCGAGGGAATCTCTAACTAAATTTCTTGGAAGGAAGGGATGGAGGCAATACTCGAAGACAATGGCTTGAAGGAATTCATTGAAAAATATGTTCTTAAGCCAGATGATGCAGATGTTGCAAATCTTGATGCATGGCGAAAGAAAGTGGCAAAGGCGAGGAGGATCATGTTGGAGGGAGTATGAGACCAAATTGTCTCAAGCCTCCATGGGAAAGCCACACCATATGCTATGTGGAAGGATTTGATGGATCTATTCCAAAGCAGTAGCAACCATAGGAAATTGGCGTTCAAAGATAAACTCAAGAAGATCAAGATGGAAAATAACGACATTATTCTGGTATACCTAACAAATTTTGTCCAATGTATGGATGAGCTTGGGAGTGTAGGAATAAGTTTTTTTTATGATGATTTGGTGAGTTTGGATCTCTTGGGACTTCCTAATATTTGGCACAGTTATGAAGACTCTGTCAACGGACGGGAAAATTTGTCAGATTGGGAATGACTGTGGTCAGATTTGGTGCAGGAGGAGTTCAAGCAGAACACCAAAGATGGCTCTTCATCTAAGCATGATGATGAAGAGGATTGTGCTTTGGATGCCAAAGCAAAGAAGGGGAAGGGGCAAAAAATCCATTCTAAATCTAAGGCCGGTGAAGATGGCAAGGAGCACAACATGTCCAAAGTGAAGTGTTTTCACTATCACAAGTATAGACATATTGCCACAAATTGTCCACAAAATAAGAAGAACAATATGGCTGCAAGAGCTGCAGTTGGTGAGGCCCTTGCCTCGCAATTTGAGCTTGACTTCTCATTGATCGCATGCATGGTGTAAATTTCATTGGGATTGGGGTGGTACTTTTATAGTGGTGCTTCCTTTCACATGACGGGATATAAGAAACTTTTCAATGACTTGGAGAAGAAAGATCTCCAGATGCATATTAAGTTGGGCGACTATGGAAGATACAGTGCGATTGGCACTGGTACCATTACCTTTCAGAGGGAATCAGGTAAAATATTTCATTTAAAATATGTAATGCATGTACCAGGTTTGAAGAAAAAATTAGCCTCAGTCGCAATGTTAGAGGATAGAGGCTATGATGTTGTCTTTAGTGAAGGAAAAGTTTTCCTGCGACACAAAGGAACAGGGCAAGCCAAGAAGGTTGGGATTCGAGTTAATAATCTCTATATACTTGATGTAGATGGGATTTATACATAGCTTCCTAATGATGGGAAGTGTGATAAAGCCATGCAATTGACCCTTGACAGGGAGCTGGATTTACATGCAAGTAAGAGTGAACCTCAGGATGTGGAGAAGCCACAAGATGAGGATCATGGAGTGGGAGAAACCACTCATGTAGAGAAATTTTGATCCAAATGGGCAGAGGGAGTGCATGCAGTTATACCACCAAGTGAGAGGTGGGGCGACATGCATGATTAATCCCAAGAAGAAATTTCTGGGCATGATTCATTGAGATGGTGTGGATCTCATGGATCAAAATTTGCTACAAGGAGCCCACAGTACATTAGTGGCAAGATCAGTTGGATTGATGTAGTCATATGTCATGAGGACATGAAATCAAAGTGACAGTGTCAGATACTGGAGCACGGATCAGAGTTGACAGCAAGTGAAGAGTGCATGGATGTAGAGGTCAAGAACGCAGTGGATCCAGAAGACATGTGCAGTTGGTACCAGCAGAAGTCAGAAGACTTTGATGACTGATGCATTACACTGATTTAGTTATTTGGAGGTGATTTAGTTTCGGAAATGTTGCATGCAAAGGTTGCATGTGTGATAAACACTAGCGAAGTGTTGCATGCAAGAGTTTCATGTGCGAGAAACACTAGAGAAGTGTTGCATGCAAGGACGTTCATTTATTGTTGACAGGGAGTGTTGAAGCTTGCAACAAGAAATAGTGAAATTGGCATCTAGAAACAACATCCTTGATCCTAGTGAAAATTAAGCACCTACACTAGGTGGGGCTCACACAGGCTATTTTTAGATGGATGTCTATTTATAGATGCATGAGAAAATTCTATTTATAGATGAGGTCTATTTATAGATGTATGTACAAGTTCTATTTATATATTGCATGTCTATTTATATATGCATGTTGACTATTATTATCCCTTAATATTAGTTGGACAATAAACAATAATCTATTCTCAATGAGCACTTGAAAATAGTTAACTAAAGTGGAAAATCAAATAGCTATAGGAATTTCGAGTTCAGTGGTTGGTTGGTGGGACATGCAAGTGGACTTAGTTGTAATTGAGTGATTCGAAGTTGTAACAGAGTTGGAAGTGTAGATATGAAAGTTGTAAAGTAGTTTAACTCAGTTAAGTGAGTTAAACTCAGTTGTGCTAGTTGTAATTGAAGATACACTAGTGAGAGATCAAGTGAATTAATTATTAATTAATTCACAATCAGTGGTCTCACATGCAACTGAAGATTTACTACTATTAACTACATGCATGTCAGATCCAGTGGAGACCCAGTTGAGATGTAGGTGAAAGGGACAGATTGACTATCAGTTGTGACAATATTAGTTGAACATATGAAACCACACACACATTGGATGTTCCTATGAGGATTTTGCAGTCAAGACAGGCAAGAATCATTCATTCAGAACCATCATGGATTGTGCAGTGGAGGTAGGCTATCTGGAGGCAGTAAATTGGCTAAGGAACTTGCCAATTTTTGTATGATAGTGTGATACATTTAGCTATTGTACTGAGAGCTCTTGGAGTAGATATTTGTATGTAATTGTTTCACGATCCATGATATAATACATAATAGAAGATAGTGGGGTTTTTAGATTTATGCTTTCCGATAAATTATTTGTGTTATGTGTTATTGATCTTCTTCGTGATATTGCTATTGGCGATTGTGTTTCAAATTCCACAAAGATTTTGTAGAAGAGATTTTGTATTTATAAGTGGCATATAATTGTTAGATCACGATAATCCAGGAAATACATATTTTGTATTAAATTTCTAGATCATTACATTCATCATGCATACAACATGGCAAAGAATTCTTCCACAAACACATTTCCATTTAAGGCATGTGTTGGGTACTTGCCAAGATCACCTTTGGACTTCATCTTTGAGAAATATGTTGCTATAGATGGTCATAGTGACATAGATAAGGCAAGGATTTTCATTGAGAAAATTCATTTGGTACATCACACAGTGCAAGGCTAACTTGAAAAGAGACAAAGTAGCTACAAGGCAAGGCATGATAAACACCGTGTTGATCACAAATTCCATGTTGGAGATGAATTTTGGTTATATATCAGCAAAGAAAGATTGCAAGGGGAAGGTAAAAATCTCAATCCAATCCATTATGGTCCATTTAAAATTCTGGAAAAGATTGGTAGCAATGCATTTAAGCTAGATTTTCCTCCTTGTATTGTTAGAAAATTATATATTACAGATAAATGCAACAAATAAAATATGCAGAAAACACAAGCACACAAAACACATAAATCCAGAGAGACACAGATATACGTGGTTCACCCAGTTTGGGCTATGTCCACCCCAAACAGCCAGTCCTTCCTTTCTGTTATCCAGCAAAATGAAGAGACACAACCTACAGCAGATCCACTGTAATATCCTATGTTCTCTCTCACAATCTCCCTATTTGTTTCTCACTCTGAGAATACACATACAATACACAGCCACAATACAATACCCTCATACAAAGCGAGGGGTTGCCGTCAACGGAAAAAAAACCCTAAACTAAACATAACTTCTACCGTCATATCATCTGCCTAATGAATGGCCCAAATTGACTAGAAATTACTATACTTTTACAAGGCAATTTTACATCTATTTTTTAACTTAGAGCAACACCGGGGAAGCCCCGAAACCCAGCTAGCCCTCGACCCCCCAACGGGGCCGGCCCCCGGGGCCCACGGGGGGGAGCTCCCCGTTGCGAGGGTGTACGGTTTTGGAGGTATACATCAGGAAGCTAAAGAGCTAAAACAAAGGATCTGCGAATCATAGAGATCATAATGAAAATCAGGCTCCACACCCAACAATCTCCCACTTGGAGACTGATTGTAGAAACTCCACTGCTGCTTCATTTGCTAGACAATGACTGCTCTTTGGACCTGGTTATTTCTCATCTTTATCGTCATCCTTGAAGACCAATTTAAACTGAGCATATTCTAATTTTCTCCCTGGTTACAACTTTTGTTAGCATATCTGTAGGATTCTGGCTAGTGTGTATCTTTTCCAGCTTCAACTGTCCATCTTCCAATATTGACCGTATGAAATGGTACTTGAGTTGTATGTGTTTAGTCTTGGAATTAAATGTTTAGTTTTTTGCAAGATGAATGGCACTTTGGCTATCACTGTATAATGTGCCCATTTCATGATTCTTACCTAATTCATCCATAAACCTTTTTAACCAAATCATTTCTTTACTAGCCTCTGTAGCAGAAACATAATCTGCTTTTTTTGTTGAAAGTGCAACAACACTTTGGATTTTTGAAACCCAACTAATAGTTGTTCCACCTACAGTAAATACATATCTTGTAGTGCTCCTCCTGTTATCTCTGTCACCTGCCATATCTGCATCAACATATCCCTGCAGAGAAATGTTTGAACCACCAAAGCATAATGCTTGATTTGTGATACCTCTCAAATATCTGAGAATCCATTTCACTGCCATCCAATGTTCTTTTCCTGGATTTTTCATGTACCTGCTTACAACTCCCACTTCATATGCAATATCAGGCCTTGTGCATACCATTGCATACATTAAGCTTCCAACTGCTGATGCATATGGAACTTTAGACATATAGTCCATTTCTTCTTGGGTCTTGGGGCACATCTCCTTACTAAGTTTGAAATGACTAGAAAAAGGTGTACTAACTGGTTTTTCATTCTGCATATTAAATCTTTTCAACGCCTTTTGTATGTACTCATTCTGAGACAGTGTTAATTTGTGATTTTTCCTATCTCTAGTTATTCTCATACCAAGGATTTGTTTTGCAGCTCCCAAATCCTTCATTGCAAATGAATATGCCAATTTTATTTTGAGCACATTTATTTCCTGCATGTTAGACCCTGCAACAAGCATGTCATCTACATACAATAACAATATAATATAGCTGCCATCATTTTGCTTTTTCAGATAAACACAATGATTAGAGCAACATCTAATATAACCTTGTTGAGACATAAACCTGTCAAATTTCAGATACCACTGCCTTGGAGCCTGTTTTAATCCATACAATCTCTTCTTTAACCTGCACACTAATTTTTCTTTCCCTTTGACCTCATATCCTTCTAGTTGCTCCATATAGATCTCTTCCTCCAAATCTCCATGGAGAAATGTTGTCTTTACATCTAACTGTTCAAGATGTAAATCTTCCACTGCTACAAGACTTAAAATAGTTCTGATTGAAGTCATCTTAACAATAGAAGAAAATATTTCATCAAAATCAATACCTTTCTTTTGTGCAAACCCCTTCACCATAAGTCTAGCTTTGTAAATTTGTTTTCCTCCATCTTCTTCCTTCAGCCTGTAAACCCATTTATTCTTAAATGTAGTTTTACCTGCAAACAACCTAACTAAGTCCCAAGTCTAGTTATGCATTAATGAGTCCATCTCTTCTTCCATGGCTAGCTCCCAATTCTTCCTGCTTTCAACCTACATTGCTTCTTCATAACATTCGAGTTCACCAGAATCAGTCGACAATAAATAATATAATGAAGGAGAGTATCGTTCAGGGGGTCTACTTATCCTGGTAGATCTTCTCACACCACTTTCAAGTGTTTGAGGTGCCTGTTTCTGTTGTGGTGGTTGTTTTTGTTGTGGATGTTGATTATTATTATTTTCGGGCAACTTTACATGTTTTGTGATCTCATCAAGAACTGCATATTCTTTGTTTTATTTTTCCTATTTCTTTTCCTACGATTGATTCTTATACAATACCTTTTCATCGAATATTACATCTTTGCTCCTAATGATTTTGTGATTTTCATAATCATGTAAGTGATAACCAAAATCATTAACACCATATCCAATAAAGGTACATTTCTTTGATTTTGCCTCAAGCTTTGTTCTGATTTTTTATTAATATGGATGAAGGCCTCACAGCCAAAAGGTTTTAAAAAAGAGTAGTTTACCTTTTTACCTGTCCATGCTTCCTCTAGAATACCACCATCCAAGGAACTTGAAGGCCCTATGTTTATTAGATAAATAGCAGTATCTACAGCATCTACCCAAAATTGTAAAGGCAATCCTACATGCAATCTCATGCACCTTGCACGTTCCATGATTGTTCTGTTCATTATTTCTGACACACCATTTTCTTGTGGAGTTCTTGGAACTGTCTTCTCTCTGCGAATTCCATGCTTTGAACAGTACCTGTCCAACTCTTTGCTGCAATATTCACCTCCATTGTCTGATCTGAGACACTTCAACTTCTTTCCTATCTCAATCTCAACCAAAGCTTTCCATTTCTTGAAAATACCAAATACATCAGATTTATTTTGAATACAATAAATCCAAGTTTTTCTAGTTGCATAATCAATAAAAGTAACATAATAATGAGAGCCACCGAGAGATTATACTTGAGCGGGTCCCCATACATCTGTGTGCACAAGCTCTAATTTTTCGCTTTTCTTTTATTTCCCAACTCTGAGAAATCTGACTCTCTTTTGTTTTCCATAAATACAATTCTCACAAAAATCCAAATCGACATTCTTCAAACCTGGCAAAAAATTTCTTGAGTGAAGAATCTTCAATCCCTTCTCACTCATGTGTCCAAGCCTATGATGCCATAATGTCGTATCTGCTCCTTTGTAAGTTAAAGCATTAATAGCGTTAGAAATACCATTGCATAAATACAATGTACCAACCTTTTCGCCTTTTTCTATTACCAAGGCTCCTTTGGTGACCTTCCAAGTTTTGTCTGTGAAAGTTGTCACACAACATTCACTGCCTAACTACCCTGTTGAAATCAAATTTTTCTTCAGATCTAGAACATGCCTTACCTCCTTTAGTAGCCATTGGTTTCCATTCTATTTTTTTACAAGAACGTTACCCATTCCAACAATTTTATAGGTTTTGTCATCACCCAAATGGACTTGTCCAAAATCTCCTTAAACATAGTCATGAAAATATTTCTTATTAGGTGTGGCATGGAATGAGGCCCCTAAATCTACAACCCAATAATCAGTAACATTTTCGAAATAAAGAATCAAAGCATCTTGTAACACATCACCTGTCACATTTGATTCATGATTGTTTTCTTGTTGTGCGTCTCCTTCTTTTCCCTTCTAAGATCTATAGTCTTTCTTTAGGTGTCCTTTGTTTCCGCATTTCTAGCACGCTATCCCCAATCTGGACTTAGATCTACCTTTCCTTGATTTACAACGATATCTTGAGCTCTTTCCTCTTTCCATTCTTCTTCCCCTAGACTCTGCACTCAAAGCATTACCTGATGTCTCACCGGAGCTTTTCCATCGCATTTCCTTGCTAAGGATAGCATCGACAACATCATCAAACTTTAAAGTACTAGATCCAGAGACAGAGTTACTAATGGCCATAACTAAACCGTTCCAACTTTTTGGCAATGAGCATAGAAATAAAAGAGCCCTAACTTCATCATCAAAGTTTACCCCTACAGAACTTAACTGAATGGTAACTGTATTAAAATCATTTAAATGGTCTGCAACAGATCCACCTTCTGACATCTTCATATTAAATATTAAGTGTTTCATGAGAAATACCTTGTTTGAGGTCGAGGGTTTTTCATATAGTTTCTCCAATGCCTTAATTGAACCCTTTGTTGTTGTTTCCTTCGAAATATTGAAGGCTACCGATGCCGCGAGGCACAACCGTACTGTTCTAAGTGCCTTTTCTATCGAGAATTTCCCATTCTACATCTGTCATAGTCGTCGGCTTCTTTGTTTTTCTGCTCAATGGTAGGTATAGATATTTCTGATACAAATAATCTTCCATATGCATCTTCCATAGCGGGAAGTTTTGGCCATTAAATTTCTCGACCCTAAACTTACCATCTTCCGCCATTGCTCCCACTCGAACCAAGAACCCTTATTTCCTACGAGTTTATCAGCCAAATAGACCTTCGGCTCTGATACCATTTGTTAGAAAATTATATATTGCAGAGCAATTCAACACATAAAATATGCGGAAAACACAAGCACACAAAACACATAAAACCAGAGAGACACAGATATACGTAGTTCACCCAGTTTGGGCTACTTCCACCCCGAACAGCCAGTCCTTCATTTCTATTATCCAGCAAAATGAAGACACACAACCTACAGCAGATCTGTTGTAACATCCTATGTTCTCTCTCACAGTCTCCCTATTTGTTTCTCGCTCTGAGATTACACATAAAATACACAGCCACAATACAATACCCTCATACAAAGCGAGGGGTTGCCTTCTAGGACAAAAAACCCTAAACTAAACATAACTTCTACTGTCATATCATTCGCCTAATGAACGGCCCAGATTGACTAGAAATTACTATACTTTTACGAGGCAATTTTACATCTGTTTTTAGCTTCGGGAGTGCTGCCCCCGAAACCCCCGCCGGGGGACCGCTGGCCCTCGAACCCCCTAGCCGAGGGGTCAGCCCCCCTGGACCCCGCGGGGGTCAAGTCCCCCCCACTGCAGGGGTGTACAGTTTTCCTGGGGTATACATCCGCCTAAAACAAGGATCTCTGAATCAGAATGAAAATCAAGCTCCACAGCCAACAAATATGTAAATATATTCTGTTGTTAATGTTGATAATTTGAGATTGTTTGAGCCTCCTTTGATTGATGATTAAGGAGAGCATGTTCAGCTTCCATCAATAGATGATTTATCGCCATAATATCTTGATGAACTTCAGAAAAATCTCATACTTGACAGAAGAACCAGAACTTCAAGGAGAGGGAATGTCGAATACTTTAGAGTGGGACTCAAAGGTAAAAATCCTTCCAAGGCCAAACGGATGGATATTGAAAGGGTGAGGGAGTTGTACCCTCACCTACTGAACAATTGATAGTATCTTTTGGGGTCCAAAAGGCTTCTAGTGGGGAGGAATGATCAGAGGCTCATTATTTAGCTCAAAATGAAATTTCTTGTAAATTATCCCAACTAGAATGACCAGATAGAGCTCGTAGCCAGGATTCTGGCACAATTCGTTTTGTTAAAATCCGAGTTCGTATGAGTAAGTTATGACTTGTTGTCCTTTTTCTCAAACAGGTAAAAAATGTGCAGAACAACGACACATTGATGACTTGGCAATCCAGTCAGCATCTCAGGAATATCCGGGGAATATTCTCCAATTTTTAGCCAATGAAACTGTGAAAAATGTCATAGTCAGATTCAATTAAAAAATTTGGGAATTGAAATTTTTATTCCTATTCTAAGGTTGAAATTTTAATTATGGTGCATTGTTATTTTTTTAATATGCTAGAATTGTGGCCAATAGAGAAGGGACACATGAGTAGCCAAGGGCTTGCACGTGCCCTCCCCCATGGCAATGAATTTTGGCGCATATATTTTTTTAACCAAGGTCAAATCCAAAGTTCAATTCAAATTTTCGCATTGTAAAAAATTATATCACCAAGGAGGGGCGAAGGTCGAGATCAACCTCGCGACCTCCCCCATGTAAGTGCCCGTTGTAACCACTATACCACGAGTTTTTCCTTACTATTTATAGTCACACGCACCAATTTAAAATTTATTCTATGCACCAATGGGCGAATGAGGCTGCCATCGCCATCATTATGAGACCCTAGCCTGTGACCAATGTGGAGGGCTCTGAACCATAAGATGCGCTTAGCTCTAACTAAAATTTAATTAACATTTAAACCAAACTTATCATTAAGTTAATAACACAATTAACTTCACGGAAAATATGGCGGATTCCGCCAAATGCAGCGAAGCTCCAGCTTTAGTGGACTTATCTCGGCAGTTTCCAGATTTGGAGGTAAAATTTTAGGAAAATTGGTTTTTTCCATAACTGAGGAAATTTTCAACCAATTTTGGCTCAGGAAGAGTCATTCTTGGTAGATTTTGATGTTCTAGAGCCATTGGAGTAGGTTGCAGAGGCAATAGGAGACTGTAAATGTCATTTTTTCAATATTTAATCTAATACAAAGGCCCATGCCATGGAAGTTGGACCAAGGATATGTAGCCCAGGAGGGGTGAACTCCTTCATCAAAACCATGTGTATTTGACTCAATTTTCTGTGTTTGTTTTGTGTTTATATTTCTTTGTTCATCATTTAGTTTCCATGCTTTTATGTTCATGAAATCCACTTAATCTCATCAAGTTTGTTTGTTTAACAATCATGAGCACATTTATAAACCCTTGTACAAAAATCAAACCTAAGCACTTTCATTACAAATCCGAAACTGATATTAACACAAAAATAACTAACAATCAATTTCAGATCACCAAGGGAGTGTATGAACTAAGGAATTTTTGGAATATAAAATTAGGAGTGCAGATGGTGAAGACTCTATAGCAAGCATGCAAGAGTTGTAGGAAATAGTCAAGAAGCAATTGCAGGAGAATAAAAACAAGTAAAAATAGAGAGAAGACATGAAAAGAAAACAACTAGAATTTGAATTTGGTGACCTGGTAATGGTGTAATTGAGGAAGGAGAGGTTTCATGTAGGGACATACAACAAACTTAAGCTCAAAAAAATTGTTCCATGTAAAATTTTAAGAAATTTTCTTCCAATGATTATGAATTGGAACTCCCTATGGACATTGGAATATCACCAATTTTTAATTTAGCAGACTTGTACCCTTTAGATGAACCAGACAATATAACAATATATACACTTGTACGTTATGAATATGAGACCAATAAGTGGAAAAATCAAATCAAAAATAAGTTGAAACAACATTGGGTCAGAAAGTATTCAAGAAAACCATAGGTAAAGAGTATCTTCAATATATGGTTAAATGAAAAC
Organism: Pinus albicaulis; assembly: GCA_034641835.2. Lineage (NCBI taxonomy): Eukaryota > Viridiplantae > Streptophyta > Pinopsida > Pinales > Pinaceae > Pinus > Pinus albicaulis. The sequence goes on from CM076578.1 coordinate 422,367,197, forward strand.
AATGAATAGTATAATATGTTACCTCGATGATAGCAGTATATATTACCAAGTATGGCACAAGTGTTAAGAAGTTGATGAACAAATTTTTTTCCTCGAAAGTATGATACAAGAGCATATACAATCTAAGATCATTTTTGGCATCCTTAGTTGAAAACCAAATTTACTAAAGGATGTTGACTTGCTTAATTTCATTTTCAATCGTAATATTTTACTAGCTATAATATAGAATGAATTTAATTTTTTAGGAAGTTAGATTAGTGTCACTTAATTTCTATGTAAAGGAGATGAAATAGCTCAATCAAGGATTTGTTGGGAAATTTAGGAACCCAATTGACTTTGTTGGATTTGTACGAAAACCCTATGGAAAAATAGTTTCATATGTAATTCAATTATAAGAGTAGAAGATAACAATAGAGAAACAGAGAAAAAGAGTTACTATGTCTTACAGATGAAATTTGTGCAAGAACTGTGTATGTTAGGTTTCTATATTACTAGTATAGTCCCTTATTGTTATTAGTGTAACCCACTTATTATTATTATTGTACCCTTGTAACCCCCATTTTGTTATTATTGTGCCCTTAAATTATTATTGTTAGGTCGGCTAGGATTACATTGTGGCCCACTAGGATTACATTATGGCCACATGGACTCCTATATAGAAAGGAGGTTTTGTAAAATTGTATCATCCAAGAATTGTTCATTTATGTAATGTATTGGAGAGTTTCCCCCTCAGTGGCTTATTTCCTGAACGTTGATATCTCTTTTCTTCTATTTTTGGAGCTGGTTACACAACATTTGGTATCAGAGCTTTGGATTCTAGGGTTTCGCTGCTCCAAACAGGTCATCATGGAATTTTCGCTATAACTTTTTTTCTACGAAGTTTCAGAGGCTGAAATTTTTAGGGTGTGAAGCCAAAATCCCAAGGAAGATCTTCTAAAACTTTCAGAGCTTGGTTCGAAATATTTTCGGAGATATGATCTGTGGAAGTTAGGTCTTTTTTCAGACTCCTAAACAGGTTATCGTGGAATTTGCGCTATAAATTGTTTTCTAAAAAGTCTCAAAAGATGAAATTCATAGGGTGCGAAGCCGAAATCTTAAGGAACATCTTCAAAAAAATTCAGATCTTGGTTCGCAATATTTTTGGAGATATGATCTGTGGAAGGTAGTGCTTTTTCAGGCTCCTGAATTTCATCTCAAAGAGGTGATCGTGGGATAATCTTCATAACTCTCTCTTTGAGCATCGGATTGGAGTTACGTGAAAATTTTTCAGTAGTACACAGACTTTAGTTTCTTGGATATCAATTTCAGAGCCGAAGGACGAAACAGTGACACGTGGTAAGTCGTACAAGTTCGTTGTACTGAACCAGTCCATAATTAGGTCATTGTGGGAGATTGGACACAAATTTGTCTTGGAGAATCCAAATCAAGTCAGACCTGTGGCATTCGAAAGATAATTTAGAGGGCTACATCATTACCGAAATTCAAATATTTAAGTGTTTCAATTATATAGATAATCCAATTTCAATATCAAGCTCCTCAAAATCAAGAAAAAGGTGTGTATTTTTTTTGCAAATTGCATAAGTCTTGTTTGAAGAATCAATTTGAATTGATTCCAAGGGCATATTGTATAATAGATATCAGTATTGGGTTCTAAAAGATGCCCCATAAAAATAATTCAACACCCATTAAGTCTTCAGAAGGATGTACTATGATTCGTGAAGATGAAGAATTGCAACATGATCTATCAAAATTACAAGAGCAAGTGCAACAAATTTCACTCTCGCAAAGAGCAACAAAAAATGAAATGGAAGTTTTGAAGAAAGGCGTGGAAGCTAAGATGGATGGCATGGAAGCTGGCATGGAAGCTAAGATGGATGACATAAAAGACAACATGGAAAACATGAAGAATGATCTAAAAGCAGACATCGAAGGTTTGACAAAGTTGATACAAGAAATGTTTCCTAATGGTGAAAAGATAGTAGAAGAACCTCATGATGAGAACAAAATAAATGTTAATCGTGATTTCATAAACTCTAGTGTTGGCGGGAAGAACCACCATATTCCAAAAATGGATATGAGGAAGTTTGATGGAAAGGATCCTGTAACATGGATACTACAGATGGAGCAATATTTTGATCTCCATAACGTGCAAAACACAAAAGGTACGCATTGCAACTTTACATTTAGAACAAAATACATTTGTATGGTATCGATGGCTTTGCTCCCGTAAAAAAATTGTCACTTGGTCAATTTTTACGGAGGAAATGATAGCACATTATGAGGATACAAAGAGCAACACCTTCTTTAGCCGATTGATAAATCTCAAACAAAAGGGTTTAGTGGGGCAGCACATTGAGGACTTCCAAAAATTGAATATAAGGGTAACTGATATTCCAGAGGAACACGGGATCGATCTCTTCATAGGCACTTTAAAGGATAACATCCAACATGAAGTTCGTGTTTTGGAACCAGATTCATTGGAGAAGGCATTCAGGTTGGCAAGAAAAGTTGAATGTAAAATAATGGCGACAAGGAAGCCTACCACTCAATTCTATAAAGAAGGAAGTGTTGCTACGTCTAGATTTCCACAACCTGCAAGGTTGACACCACAACAATTGGAAGAAAAAAGAGCAAAAGGGCTTTGCTACAGTTGTGATAGAAAATACACTAAAGGTCATAAGTGTGCTGAGAATAAATTATTTTACATAGATTGTGAAGAGGAAGAAGAAAATGAACAAGAAGAGGATATACACCGGGAACCAGCCCCAGAAGAGGAAGAAATGAATCCGACCATATCGTGTAATGCACTGGCAGGAATTACCACTCCTCAAACTCTCAAGATAAAAGGACAAATCAAGAAGAAAAAGGTAATAGTGTTGATTGATTCGGGTAGCACCCATAATTTTATTCATTGTAAGGTAGCCAAGGAATTAAATTGTTTCCTATACCCAACACCAGAATGTCAAGTGATGGTTGCAAATGGAGGAACTATAAATTGCTCTGGAAAATGCCATAATATCAAGCTAACCATGGGGAATATGTATTGACTAGTCCAATGCTTGCCATTCCTATGGGAGGTGCTGATGTTGTACTAGGAGTACAATGGTTACAATCTTTGGGGACGGTAGCTTTTAATTTTCAAGAACTTTTCTTGAAATTTTTTTCAGAAGGAAAGGAAGTCGAATTACGGGGTATTGCGGGGAAGCCAGGAAGGATAATAAGCTCTAATGTCATGACAAAGCTTATAAATAAAGAACAGCGAGGCGTAATTGCACAATTATGCTCACTAGAAGTTCCAACATCAAAATCATCTATTTCTGCAGATCTCCAACAAGTCTTGGACAATCATTCCAAGGTGTTTGAAACTCACAAAGGACTCCCACCTATTCGTGTTCATGATCATGCTATTCATTTGATTCCAGGAAGTGTTCCTCCAAACATCAGGCCTTATAGATATCCTTACTTCCAAAAGAGCGAAATTGAACGTATGATTGCAGAAATGTTAGAGGCGGGTATAATTCAACATAGTCAAAGTTCTTTCTCTGCTCCTGTAGTATTGGTACATAAGAAGGATGGATCATGGCGCATGTGTCCGGATTATAGGGAGCTCAATAAGCTCACCATTAAAGATAAATTTCCCATTCTTGTGATTGATGAATTATTGGATGAATTACATGGAGCAATTTATTTTACCAAGTTGGATCTTCGTTCAGGATATCATCAAATTAGAATGAAGACTGAAGATATTCCAAAAATACCATTTCGAACTCATGAGGGTCATTATGAATTTTTGGTCATGCCTTTTGGCCTTACCAATGCACCTTCTTCATTTCAAGGGTTGATGAATTCCATTTTCAAACCCTTCCTTAGAAAATTTGTGCTAGTATTTTTTGATGATATACTAATCTACAGCAGGTCTTGGAAGGATCATGTTGAACATGTTGACAGGGTGCTCAAACTATTGCAGGAGAAACAACTATATGCAAAAACATCCAAATGTTTCTTTGGAGTACAAGAGGTGGAATATCTGGGTCATATTGTATCTCACGAGGGTGTTAAAGTAGACCCTAACAAAATTAAAGCCATTAAGGAATGGAAAGTCCCCACAACCATAAAGCAGTTGCGAGGATTTCTCAGGTTAACGGGGTATTATCGCAAGTTTGTTAAGAATTATGGGAGAATAGCAGCACCTCTAACAACATTATTGAAGAAAGATGCATTTTCATGGACTCCTGAAGCAACTAAGGCCTTTGAACGTCTTAAAGAGGCAATGTGCCTAACACCGGTCTTAGCTACACCATACTTCACAAAAACCTTTATTGTGGAATGTGATGCCTCAGGAAATGGAATTGGTGCAGTTTTAATGCAGGAAGGAAGACCCATTGCTTTTGAAAGTCGTCCAATCAAAGGAAAGTATTTACAGAAACCTATTTATGAGAAGGAAATGTTAGCAATACTGCATGCACTAAAGAAATGGAGAACTTACCTAATGAGAAGACACTTCAAGGTAAAAAATGATCATGATAGTCTTAAACACTTTTTGGAACAAAGACTATCTTCAGAAGAGCAGCAAAAATGGGTCACAAAGATGTTGGGTTATGACTTGAAATAATCTACAAAAAAGGAAAGCTTAATGTTGTTGCAGATGCACTCTCAAGAAAGAATGAAGAGGTGGAAGCATTGCTTTGTACCATTTCTATTATCCAACCAGATTGGATAACCGAAGCAAGAGATGAATGGAAGAAGGACAAATATGTATGGACATTCATTCAAAAGTTGCAGCAAGATCCTAGTACATATGATACATTTAGTTGGAAAAATGATTCCTTATGGTACAAATATCACCTATATCTTTGTAAGAATTCCAAACTAAAACAAAAGATTCTTCTGGAATTGCACACTTCTCCTTTAGGAGGACACTCAGGATTTTTAAAAACTTACCACAGGGTGAAGAAAGAATTTTTTTGGGATGGCCTTAAATATGATATTCAAAATTTTGTGGCAGAATCTTTGGTTTTCTAGCAGAATAAAGTTGAGACAATTAATACCCCGGGACTTCTAAAACCTTTATCCATTCCAAGTCAACGTTGGGAGGAGATTTCAATGGATTTTATCACAGGTTTACCTAAGTCCGAAGGAAAGAGTGTCATCATGGTGGTAGTTGATAGACTTACCAAGTATGCACACTTTTGTGCATTATATCATCCATTTAAATCAAGTACAGATGCTACGACATTTATGGACAGAATTCAAAAGCTACATGGAAGCCCAAGGGTTATTATGAGCGACAGAGATCCCATTTTTACTGGAAATTTTTGGACGGAGTTATTTCTTTTTTGGGCACTCAATTAGCTCATAGCTCATCTTATCATCCTCAATCTGATGGTCAAAATGAGATAGCACATAAATGTTTGGAAGGATATCTTCGTTGTTTTTTATCTGATAAACAAACACAATGGGTCAAGTGGTTACCTCTCGCTGAATGGTGGTATAACACTTCCTTCCATACTGCAGCAAAAATGACCCCATTTATGGCACTTTATGGATATCATCCACCATCGATCACATCATCTTTAAGGGAAAATTCGAAGGTTCAAGCGGTGGAAGATCACATCGAGCATCAGCAAGAAGTTCTCCAACTCTTAAAGGATAACCTGAATTTGGCACAAAATCGAATGAAACAACAGGCAGATCAACATCGCAGCGAGAGAAGTTTTGATGTAGGAGATTGGGTATTTTTATGGCTACAACCATATAAACAAATGTCCCTCAAGCAAGCTAAGAAGGATGATAAATTATCGCCAAAGTACTATGGTCCTTACAAGGTGTTGCAAAAGATTGGTACTATGGCATACAAATTGGAGCTTCCTGCTTCTTCGCGAGTACATCCAGTTTTCCATGTTTCGTGCTTAAAGAAGGTTATAGGTGAAAATCTTCCAGTTCAAACAATATTGCCAGAACTTGATGAGGAAGGAAAAATCATATTGGAACCGGAAGCGGTCACGGAAACAAGAACTCGACAACTACGGAATTGATCAATTTCAGAGTATCTCATCAAGTGGAAGAACTTACCCACTGAAGATTCTACATGGGAGGATGAGAATTTTATACAAAAGCACCCAGAGCTACTCAAGCGTTGAGGACAACACTTTTTTTGGAGGAGAGGGGCATGTTAGGTCCCTATATTACTAGTATAGTCCCTTATTGTTGTTAGTGTAACCCCCTTATTGTTATTATTGTACCCTTGTAACCCCCATTTTGTTATTATTGTGCCCTTAAATTATTATTGTTAGGTCGGCTAGGATTACATTGTGGCCCACTAGGATTACATTATGGCCACATGGACGAAAGAGCAATAGATGTAGTGAGGGTTTCCGCAAGGGTTTTTCAAAACATCTCTGCCGCCAAGTCTGTGGCTCAGGGCAGCACAAACCCAGGTTGGTTTTCATGCGGTGACGAACCCGATCCGACTGCATCTGACCAAATCGGGGTGGGAGAGATAGTATCGCTGCTGGAGCATGGATATGAAAGAAGGATTCGAGCCTTATGGGAGGAATACTGCAGAACTCAAGCAGTGCTTCCAGTCCTCAAACGATCAATGTGCGATTCGGCCCGATCAAAGGCGCCCCGCTACAGATCTATTCAGGATCGCTTCACTCCCTCTAAGGGAGATGTAGCCAAAGCTTTTTCCCATATTTTTTTCATGACAGGTAGAGCAATCTGGCCGCCAAGGAATAGATCGGGTGAGAAATGCAGCTCTGGAGCGCAAGAGTCCACGCTGCATAGAGCGCTTGGAGGCAGGTTCTTCTCTGATCTGGGATCTCAGCCCCTGGAAAGTCTGCTGATCGGTTTTGACAGGGGAATTCTATTGTTTCGTTCACCCTTTCATTTGCATGCGGAAAGAGCAGAGGCTCCCAAGTCTGTTATGCAGACCCCAAAGCCGATTCAGAACATAGATGAGGTAGAGACGAGGGACCGGCCTAAACAGAAAGAGCTCCCTACACTATTAATCGGAATCGGAGATTTACATGCAAGAAAGAAGCATTTTAAGGATCCCTGGCGGAAGACAGTCTCGCTGCACACAGCCATAGATCGAGCCTGGCTTCTCCAGATCTGGAATGAGGCAAGGAAGAGGTCTTATGTATGTATACCACGGGGGCAGCCCCCTTTCTCGCATCTTAAGGCAGTGCAAAGTCATGGGCAGCTAGAACAACCAGAACCCAGGCAACAGGTAACATCAACTTGTTTTCAGATTTTTATTAAACCCCATGTGGGGAAAACTAGTCTAGTGTGGGTACATGCAGAAAGCACCATTATGCAGTTGAAACAACAAATCTGGGCATTGATGGGATACCCTGTTCAGATCCAACATCTGGTCAGTGGTAGATGGTCCCTTCAGGATAGCAGGACCCTGAAGAACTACGATATAAGCCCAGAAACAACCATTGCCTTAAACCTTAGGCTAAGAGGAGGTGTTGTGCCCCAGGGACATCCAAGCACCACAGGAGGAGACAAGGGGAAAAAGACAACATCTCAACAACAACCCAAGGGAGGCTTCTCTTACAAAAATATCTTACAGGGTAACAGAGATCCAGGGTCCCCTCCAGACCAAGGTGGACATACACCTAGGCCATACATAGTAGATCAGCTTGGGCAAACCCCAGCCCTCAACATTGATTCTACAGGACTAGAAGAATACGTTAATTCATATGAAACTCAGGCCCTAATCTGTCGATTTAACAGTTTTTGGCCAAATCCAATGGATCTATTTCACTGGATCTACACTAGTTGGACCATGGAATGTGATATACATCTATGCTCCAAGGGGTTTTTCATTGTTAAGTTCGCATCCACAGAAGCTAGAGATACAATCATTAATGCAGGGCCTTGGTTTTGGGGAACAACGGGTCTTTTTATGACCCCATGGTTTCCAGATTTTGACCCAAACAAAATGACTGTCTCCAGAATGCTAGTCTGGGTCCGCCTATATAACCTTCCTCTTCACTTTTGGAGTGAATGAGTTTTGGAAGGAATTGGGAACAGCATAGGGAAATATATCAAAACAGATCTGGAGAGGATTGATGAGAGGATCTACACCTTTGCACGCATTTGTGTGGAAGTCGATCTAAGTAAAGGACTACCAGAAAGTATAAGGCTGGTATACAATTAACAAAACTATCTGCAAGGACTAGACTATGAAAACACTGCTTTCAGATGCAGAATCTGTAGGCTGACAGGACACTTGCAAAGCACATGCCCAGAAGCAAAGAAAGCAAACAGCAAAAAGAAGCAGAAAGGGAAGCAGAGAAAAGGGTGGCAATACCCCCCTCCTGACTCATAGGACGACGAATCAGAAGCAGAGGAGGAAGTCACTCCCACAGAGAATACTGAGCCTACCCAAGGAAAAGAGACCCAAAAGGAAATCATATCAGCTAACAAGGTTTCACAACTCCATTCAAATCAGGCAGATAAGACAAGCGAGGATTTGAGTATGGGAGGGATCAAACGGCATCACCCCTCAGATACTTCAGACTCAGACAAGGATACAGGTCCACAGAAAGTAGAAACACAGTTAGTCCTAGCAACAATTGAGCCCACCCAAGGAGAGTGGCACAAGGTCGAAAAGAAGAAGGGGAGAAAAACATGAGGTGTGAGTCTTCTACTCACTCCCTGGAACCAGTTTTTCTGTCCTTTCCTCCCTCCTTTTTTCTTTTTATTTCATTCTTTCTGAATGCATGGTAGCCTCGCTACGTCGCATTGTGTGCAAAAGCACATGAGCCCAATGGGAAACTTCTGAAAATGCTTCAATGCATATGCTATGTGTAACTTTTCATTTTTATAAATAAAAGGTTACCGATTTTTTCTGTGGAAAAAAATTATGGCCACATGGACTCCTATATATAGAAAGGAGGTTTTGTAAATTGTATCATCCAAGAATTGTTCATTTATGTAATGTATTGGAGGTTGCCCCCTCGAAGTGGCTTATTTCTAAGGCGTTGATATCTCTTTTCTTCTATTTTTGGAGCTGGTTACACAACAATGTAACTATTGAATTTCCTTCCATTCTAGAAATAATATTAAGTTCACGTCCTCTTGGTGTCTAAGAAATTTGTGTATCCATGAAATTTTGTGTTGAAAAACCGGATTGGATTTCATTTGTAGGTTAACCAAGAGGGCACAAAGTGGTGAGTTTTGAGTCACAATGATAGAGGCTCGGAAACAAGACAACCAAACTTTGATTTTCCAGTGTTTTGTGAGTTGGAAATTATGGAATATTTCCCATCAACATTCCCCATCTATTGACCATCAGCCATCAGATATTAGCAATACATTGTATCTTAAGACCTTTACATCATTGATCCAGCAACTAATAGGCAATCACGCCAACTAGCTGACATGTTTCTTGTTTACCATTTGTTGGTGATTGGAGACAGCATTGAGTTTTCCAAAATAATTTTTGTGCCACTGATTCAAAAAACACTGGGAGGTGCCATCAACTAACGAGCTCAAAAAACAAGTTATTTCCTAACAAATTGTTCTTTCTTTAAACCACTACCGACTAACGAGGAAGTGTCAGCAGTTGTGGGAGAGTCTAATAGGCCAAGTTCCTTTATTTTGGGATTTTCTCACAACCTTGCTCACATAGATGGTTCGGTTAGCACCCAAGAACTAATGATTTTTTGGACTAATGACACTAAACGACATCAAACTTGTAAGATACATATATAATATATTCACGTACATGTGGTTAAAATTTAAAACCTATGTTCACTATAATTTCAAAGATATGTTCTAAAGAAATTAGGCTTCTTTAATGCTTATAAAATATACTTCAAAGAGGTCAGGTTGGTACTTTCGATATAACTTTATTCCTATGAAGTTTTAGAATCTGAAATATGGAAGAGAAATACAAAATATTTCAAGGTACTTGTTGTCTAATCTCAAACCTTTTTCACCGTGATTTTGGTGATATGGTCTAAGGAAGTTAGACTTTTTGAATGCTCATAAATTTTACTTCAAATAGGTCAACTTGGTATTTTCAAAATAAATTTATCTATATGATGTTTCAAACTCTAAAATATAGAGGAGAGAGAGAAGATCTCTCAAGGTAACTTTAATAAAAATTTCCAACCTTGTTTCACAATACTTTTAGAGATATTATATGAGGAAGTAAGTGTTTTTTAATGCTCCTAAAACACACTTCAAATAAGTCAGCTTTGAATTTTTTCTATAACTTTCTTTCTGAGATGCTTGAGACTATTAAATATGGAGTGGAATGAGAAGATATTTCTAGGTACTTGTGGCAGAAATTTCAGAACCATATTTAAAAAATGGGATATATGTCATTTTTTGCAAGTTCCTTCTTGGGAGGAATCCAAAAGAAACAATATTTTGGAGAAGTAGACTTGATGAAGGAAGAAGCAACACGTAGACCTAGAGAATGTGGGAGAAACTAACAGACCCAGTGAAGGTAGAATAAATAAGAATACTCGGTGAAAGAAGAAGTAGCTAAGATACATTATGAAGAAGCAAGTGGACTAAGTGAAGTAGATTGGTGTCTACAAATATTTGTAGCAAAGGGGATTGGTGTCTCATGTAGGTTGGTTCCTACAAATATCGCAGCATTACGAATTGGTGTCTCATATAGTTTGGTACCTACAAAGCAACAAAGCAATAAAGGATATTGGTGTCTCCTATAATTTGTTTCTTATAAATCAACAAACGGGATTTATGTCTCTTATAGGTTGGATCCGGCCAAGCAACAAAGGGGATCAGTGTCTCCTATAGGTTGGAACCTACAAAACAGCAGATGGAATTAGTGTCTCCTATAATTTGGTGCCTAAATATTGATGTAATAGTAGGTTGGTGTTAGGTCCCTATATTACTATCATAGTCCCTTATTGTTGTTAGTGTAACCCCCCCCCCCCCTTATTGTTATATTTGTACCCCTGTAACCCCAAAATTGTTATTATTGTGCCCTTACATTATTATTGTTAGGTTGGCTACGATTATATTGTGACCCCATGGACTCCTATATATAGAAGGAGGTTTTTTCATTTGTATCATCCAAGAATTGTTCATTTATGTAATGTATTGCAGGTTTCCCCCTCGAAGTGGTTGATTTCTAAGGTGTTGATCTCTCTTTTCTTCTATGTCTGAAGCTGATTCCATAATATTTGGTATCAGAGCTTTAGATTCTAGGGTTTCGTTGCTCCAAACAGGTCATCGTGGAATTTTCTCAATAATTTTTTTTCTACGAAGGTTCAGAAGCTAAAAAGTTTACAGAGCAAGGTCGAAATCCTGAGGAAAGTTGTGTAAAAATTTTAGATCTTGGTTTGCACTATTTTTGGAGATATGATCTGTGGAAGTTAGGGTTTTTTTAGGCTCCCAAATTTCACCTAAAACACGACATTGTGGAATTTTCGCTATAAATTCTTTTCTACAAAGTTTGGAAGCTGAAATTTTTATAGAGAGAAGCTGCAATCCTGAGGAACTTCCTGTAAAACTTTCAGATCTTAGTTCGCAATATTTTCAGAGATATGATCTGTGGAATTTAGGATTTTTTTCAAGATCATGAATTTCATCTCAAGGAGGTGATTGTGGGAAAATTGTCATAATTATATCTCTGTGCATCAGATTGGAATTATGTAAAAATTGGCTACAAGTAAATGGATTTTAGTTTCCTGTGTATCAATTTTAGAGCCGAAAGAGGAAACAGTGACAAGTGGCACGTCATACAAGTTTTCTCTACTGAACCAGTCCATAATTAGGTCATTGTGGGAGATTGGGCATAACTTTTCCTTGAAGAATCCAAATCAAGTCAAACCTAAGGCATTTGAAAGAATATTCAAAAAGTTGATACAAGGCCGAATTTCGGATATTGAAGATCCGAAATCACAGAGATAAGTCAGTTTCAAGATAAAACTCCTCAAAAGCAAGAAAAAGGTTTGTATTTTTTTCAAATTGCATAAGTCTTGTGTGAAAAATCATTTTTAAGTCATTCCAAGGGAATATTGAAGCATAGATATCAGTATTGGGTTCTAAAATGCCACCTAAAAGTAATTCAACACCCATTAAGCTTTCATAAGGCTCTACTATGACTCATGAAGAAGAAGAAGCGCAACATGACATATCAAAATTACAAGATCAACTGCACCAAATTTCACTCTCGCAAAGAGCAACAAAAAATGAAATGGAAGTTTTGAATAAAGGTGTGGAAGCTAGGATGGATGGTTTGAAGAAAGTCACAGAAGCTAAGATGGATGGCATGGAAGCTGGCATGGAAGCTAAGATGGATGACATGGAAGCTAAGATCGATGAAAAAATGAAAGACATCATGGAAGACATGAAGAATGATCTAAAAGTAGACATGGAAGGTTTGATGACAAGGTTAATACAAGAAATTATTCCTAATGGTGGAAAGATAGTAGAGGAAACTCATGATGAGAACAAAATAAATGTTAATCGTGATTTCATAAACTCTAATGTTGGATTGAAGAAATACCATATTCCAAATATGGATATGAGGAAGTTTGATGGCAAGGATCCTGTAACATGGATACTAAAGATGGAGAAATATTTTCATCTCAATAATGTGAAAAACACACAAAAGGTACGCATTGCAACTTTACATTTAGAACAAAATACATTTGTATGGTATCGATGGCTTTGCTCCTATAAAAAAAAATTCACTTGGTCAATTTTAAGGAGGAAACGATAGCACATTATGAGGATACAAAGAGAAACACCTTCTTTAGCCAATTGATAATTCTCAAACAAAAGGGTTCAGTGGTGGAGCACATTGAGGCCTTCCAAAAATTGAATATTAGGGTAACTGATATTCTCGAGGAACACAGGATTGATGTCTTCATAGGGACTTTAAAGGATAACATCCAACATGAAGTTCGCGTTTGGGAACCTGATTCATTGCAGAAGGCATCTAGGTTGGCAAGAAAAATTGAATGTAAAATTATGACGACAAGGAAGCCTACCACTCACATCTATAAAGATGGAAGTGTTGCTACTCCTAGATTTTCACAACATACAAGGTTGACACTACAAAAATTGGAAGAAAAAAGAGCCAAAGGGCTTTGCTACAGTTGTGATAGCAAATACACTAAAGGTCATAAGTGTGCCGAGAAGAAATTATTTTACATAAATTGTGAAGAGGATGAATAAAATGAACAAGAGACTTCAAAAGAAGAGGATATACACCAGGAACCAACCCTAGAAGAAGAATAAATGAGTCTGACCATATCGTGCAATGCATTGGCAGGAATTACCACTCCTCAAACTCTTAAGATAGAAGGAAATATCAAGAAGAAAAAGGTAATAGTGTTGATTGATTCGGGTAGTACCCATAATTTTGTTCATTGTAAGGTAGCCAAGGAATTGAATTGTTTCCTATACCCAGTGCCATAATGTCAAGTGATGGTTGCAAATGGATGAACTATAAATTTCTATGGAAAAATCCATAATATCAAGCTAACCATGGGAGAATATGTATTGAATAGTCCAATGCTTTCCATTCCAATGGGAGGTGTTGATGTTGTACTAGGAGTACAATGGTTACAATCTTTGGGGATGGTATCTTTTAATTTTCAAGAACTTTTCTTGAAATTTTTTTCAGAAGGAAAGGAAATCTAATTATAGGGTATTGTAGGGAAGCCAGGAAAGATAATAAGCTCTAATGTCATGACAAATATTTTGAAGAAAGAACAACAAGGCGTAATTTCACAATTATGCTCACTAGAAGTTCCAACATCAAAATCATCTATTTCTCCATATCTCCAAAAAGTATTGGAAAATCATTCTAAGGTGTTTGAAACTCCCAAAGGACTCCTACCTATTCGTAATCATGATCATGCTATTCATTTGATTCCAGGAAGTTTTCCTTCAAACATCGGGCCTTACAGATATCCTTATGTCCAAAAGAGCGAAATTGAACGTATGATTACAGAAATGTTAGAGGTTGGTATAATTCAACCAAGTCAAAGTTCTTCCTCTGCTCCAGTAGTATTGGTGCACAAGAAGTATGGATCATGGCACATGTGTCCGGATTATAGGGAGCTCAATAAGCTCACTATTAAAGATAAATTTCCCATTCCTATGATTGATGAATTATTGGATGAATTGCATGGAGCAATTTATTTTACCAAGTTCGATCTTCATTCAGGATATCATCAAGTTAGAATGAAGACTGAAGATATTCTGAAAAAATCATTTTGAACTCATGAGGGTAATTATGAATTTTTGGTCATGCCTTTTGGACTTACCAATGCACCTTCTACATTTCAAGGGTTGATGAATTCCATTTTCAAACGCTTCCTTAGAAAATTTGTGCTAGTATTTTTTGATGACATACTAATCTACAACAGGTCTTGGAAGGATCATTTTCAACATGTTGACAGGATTCTCAAACTATTGGAGGAGAAACAATTATATGCAAAAACATCGAAATGTTTCTTTGGAGTACAAGAGGTGGAATATCTGGGTCATATTGTATCTCACGAGGGTGTTAAGGTAGACCCTAAAAAAATTAAATCCATTAAGGAATGGAAATTCCCCACAACCATAAAGCAGTTGCAAGGATTTCTCAGGTTAACGAGATATTATCACAAGTTTGTTAATAATTATGGGAGAATAGCATCACCTCTAGCAACATTATTGAAGAAAGATGCATTTTCATGGACTCCTGAAGCAACTGAGGTCTTTGAATATCTTAAAGATGCAATGCGCCTAGCAGTAGTCTTAGCTACGCCAGAATTCACAAAAACCTTTATTCTGGAATGTGATGTCTCAAGAAATGGAATTTGTGTTGTTTTAATGCAAGAAGGAAGACCTATTGCTTTTGAAAGTCGTACAATCAAAGGAAAGTATTTACAGAAAGATATTTATGACAAGGAAATGTTGAAAATACTACATGCACTAAAGAAATGGCGACCTTACTTAATGGTAAGACACTTCAAGGTAAAAACTGATCATGATAGTCTTAAACACTTTTTGGAACAAAGAATATCTTCAGAAGAGCAACAAAAAATGGTCACAAAGATGTTGGGTTATGAATTTGAAATCATCTACAAAAAGGGGAAGCTAAATGTTGTTGCAGATGCACTCTCAAGAAAGGATGAAGAGGTGGAATAATTTCTTTGTGCCATTTCTATTATCAAACCAAAATGGATAACCAAAGCAAGGGATGAATGGAAGAAGGATGAAGAAGTGTGGAGACTCATTCAAAATTTGTAGCAAGATCCTAGTACATCTGATACATTTATTTGGAAAAATTATTCCTTATGGTACAAAGATCACTTATATATTCGCAATAATTCCCAACTAAAACAAAATATTATTTTGGAATTGCACACTTCTCCTTTAGGAGGACACTCAGGATTTTTAAAAACTTACCATGGGGTGAAGAAAGATTTTTTTTGGGATGGCCTTAAAATTGATATTCAAAATTTTGTGGCGGAATGTTTAGTTTGCCAGAAAAATAAAGTTGAGACAATTAAGACCCCGGGTCTTCTACAACCTTTATCCATTCCAAGTCAACATTGGGAGGAGATTTCAAAGGATTTTATCACAGGTTTACCTATGTCCGAAGGAAAGAGTGTCATCATGGTGTTAGTTGATATACTTACCAAGTATGCACACTTTTATGCATTATCTCATCCATTTAAAGCAAGTGCAATTGCTACTTCATTTATGGAAACAATTCAAAAGCTACATGGAAACCCAAATATTATTGCAAGTGACAGAGATCCCATTTTTACTAGAAATTTTTGGACGAAATTAATTTCTTGTTTGGGTACTCAACTAGCTCATAGTTCACCTTATCATCCTCAATCCGATGGTCAAATGGAGATAGTGAATAAATGTTTGGAAGTATATCTTAGTTGTTTTTTATCTGATAATCAAACACAATGGGTCAAGTGGTTACCTCTCGTTGAATGGTGGTATAACACTTCCTTCCATACTGCAGTAAAAATGACCCCACTTATGGCACTTTATGGATATCATCCACCATCCATCACATCTTCTTTGAGAGAAAATTCTAAGGTTCAAGCAGTGGAAGATCACATCGAGCATCAATAAGAAGTTCTCCAACTCTTAAAGGATAATCTGAATTTAGCACAAAATTGAATGAAATAATAGGAAAATCAACATCGCAGCGAGAGAAGTTTTGATGTAGGAGACTGGGTATTTTTACGGCTACAACCATACAAAAAAAATTCCCTCAAGAAAGCTAAGAAGGATAATAAATTATCGCCAAAGTACTATGGTCCTTACAAGGTGTTGCAAAATATTGGTGCTATGGCATACAAATTAGAGCTTCTTTCTTCTTCGCGAGTGCATCTAGTTTTCCATGTTTCATGCTTAAAGAAGGTTATAGGGGAAAAGCTTCCAGTTTAAAAAATATTTCCAGAACTTGATGAGGAAGGAAAAATCATATTTGAACATGAATCAGTCACGAAAAAAAGAACTCGATAGCTACAAAATTGATTAATTTCAGAGTATCTCATCAAATGGAAGAACTTACTATTAGAAATTAAGGCAGAAATAATAAAAAAATTTACTGAGATGAATAAACATAAAAATCCAGAAACAAATCATTAACGTAAACACAGATGTTTATCCAAGAAAACCCCAAATCCGGGGAAAAACCCAACCAATGAAATTTCATTAAGCATTGGCCAAAACCCTGGCCAATCCAGCCAAGTGAGCCTTCACCGCTCACCTCCAGGCCTACATTAAAATGAATTCCTCTGAGCCTTTTATAAGCTCCATTACATGCAATACCATGAGCTAAAAACCATCGGTGCACAATACCATGTGCCCCAAAACCATCACTGTTTAACTCGGTCAAAATTGACTCTAATCCCGAGTCAATTTACCTAACATTCCCCCCTTAAACTTGACTTGGGGATTATTGATTAAATCCAACCAAAACTGCTAAGTGAGACAACCCCACTCACTCTAGCTCCTCCCCCCTCAAATTTTTACCCAGGGTAATTGCTAACTTGACATCCCCCCTATCACCTAGGTATAATTTAGACTTTAATAGTGATTACCCAAGGGTACGCATGCCATACCAGGTCTTACAGTAGTATGCCCATTTACATGTAAAAATTAACTCCATTATAATTTTATTTTATTTTCATTGTTTTTATTCTTTGTAAGACCATTCTCTACATTCATGATGTCCTCTCCAAACAGGACATCATATTTGAATCTGCCCGCCAACTGCAATAAAAGCAATTAATTTTTCATGAGCATTTCCACTGTTGTGCATCTCTTCAGCACTATGATCTACGATTTCTGAGACCACGATGACCTATTGGCATTCTTTTTCCTCGCCATCAATCCTTCGACATTTCTTATCGCGACGATATTTGTAAGGAAGACTTGGACTGAGACCGAGACTTCTATTTGTCCTCTCGATCTTGACCTAGAGCGTCTCTATTTTGACTTCCTCTCTGCAGATTTCAATATGGACTACCTATTGATTCTCCTTTCTCTATCTCAATCCCTCATATGTATGAAAATGTTGTTGAAGATGCAAACGTCGTTGAAGATTTCACAGACAGTTTTGATCTGATTCTAAGCCAACGAGGCCCATGCAGTCGTCCACTAAATAATTCAGGTCATGCCTGACCTTTGCACCATTGGAAAACCCGTAACTTCTTCCCGTCTGTGTCCTCCTTGGCCTTGTAATTCTCCTCCTGCTTCCGCTCATTGAAATGTACTTGTTCATGGATTATCTTTTGCAGCTATAACAAATATCTTCATGCATTCTGATTTGTCGTTTTTTACCATGAAACACCATGAGTGACATACTCTCCACGGTGCAAACTATTCGTAGATTATCATACCGCTCCTAACAAGGTCGAGATGCCTTCATGGCCTCCACGACCACCAACTCCACTACTGGTGCTACCATGGCCTCCACATAAACGCGTTGCTTGTAGCCATCTAAATTATCTCAAATTTATACTCCTTCGCCATCAAGGAGTCCACACCAAAACTTGTTTGCACACCTTTGTCATCTACGTTGGAGAATCATTGCTTGACCTGCAGGCCATCCTTCGATTTGAATCCTCTTGGATATCGCTACAAAATGCATCTCCATTTCGCTATCAACATTCGCGCTACAAGTCCCTTCACGACTTCCTCAACATGTTAGAACTCTCTTCAATTACTGCACGACCCAACCACTGTGTCACGGATTGGCTTCAGTGCAGATCCCGACCATTTGATTCAACCAAACATCAGATGGTGATCAGGGCATCACATGATATGTGACAACAGGCTCCATGCAGTCTCTAATTTGAGAATGCTTCATCGAAAATTCCATGACCATGGAACTATTTTTGGGATCTCAAATCTATGCAGCACAAGCCTGACATCAATTTCTTTAGCGCAAATTTGAACGTTAAGAGAAGCCCTTCTCAACTCCGTTCCCCACTGATCTGATGCTTCCAACATTCACCATGGGAAACATTTCGATGTATGCTTCAAACTCACCTTCATTGAGAAAAAAAATTGCGTGAATCGTTCTTTTCATCAAGTCAATAAAAAAACCTTTGGCAACAGAAGCGACCCAATCCAAATAAGGCTCTGATACCAGTTGTTAGAAATTATGGCAGAAATAATAAACAAATTTACTAAGATGAATAAACATAAAAAGCCAGCAACAAATAATTAACATAAACACAGATGTTTATCTGGGAAAACCCCAAATCCGAGGCAAGACCCAACCAATGAAATTCCATTAAGCATTGGCCAAAACCTTGGCCAATCTGGCCAAGTGAGCCTTCACAGCTCACCTCCAAGCCTACATTACAATGAAGTCCTCCAAGCCTTTTATAGGCTTCATTACATGCAATACCATGAGCTGAAAACCATGGGTGCATAATACCATGTGCCCCAAAAACATCACTATTTAACTCGGTCAAACTTTACTCTAATCCCGAGTCAATTTACCTAACACTTACCCACTGAATATTCTACATGGGAGGATGAGAATTTTATACAGAAGCATCCGGAGCTACTCAATTGTTGGGGACAACAATTTTTTGAAGGAGAGGGGCATGTTAGGTCCCTCTACTACTATTATAGTCCCTTATTGTTTTTAGTGTAACCCCCTTATTGTTATTGTTGTACCCCTGTAACCCCAATATTGTTATTATTGTGTTGTTACATTATTATTGTTACGTAGGCTAGGACTATATTGTGACCCCATGGACTCCTATATATAGAAGGAGGTTTTTTCATTTGTATCATCCAAGAATTGTTCATTTATGTAATGTATTGGAGGTTTCCCCCTCGAAGTGGCTGATTTCTAAGGTGTTGATCTCTCTTTTCTTCTATTTCTAGAGTTGGTTTCATAACATTTGGTGCCTACAATATATTTCATATAAATAATTTTCTTGGATTTCTCCCACAAGGGTTTCCACATATATCTTGTGTTACTTGTTCAATTTATGAGATTAATGTTTTATGATAATTGACTAGATTTAAATAACTAAAAATTGTCACATTGATTCACCCCCCTCTCTGTATAATAATGAATCCAACAATTGATATTAAATCAAGTTCCTTCAGAAGCATTCTCGCCACTGGAAGGAAGATCTCAAAGATACCATGGTTATTCATGAGGGTTCGATTAAAGCTCCTATGTTTGATGAATCGCACTATGCTTTATGGAAGAAAAGGATGAGGGAATATTTGATATATCTTGGTGTTGAAGCTTGTAAATATGTAATATATGGAAGGAAATAAAATAAGCATAATACAAAACTCATGAATGTCATCTTTAGTGGCCTATCAAAGTTAGAGTTTGGTAAGGTGAATCGTTATGAAATAACAAAATCAATGTGGGACAAGTTACAAAACAAACTATCAAGGAGGTGACATTGAAGAAATGAAAGATAAGAATAATATAACTATGGATACATCATATGAAATAAGAACAACAAATTTAGCTCAAAAGGAATAAGTTCTCAAAGATTCAAAGAAAGCAGAAAATCTCCTAGTATGTGATTTTTATAGCAATGCATTAGATGTAGGAGAAGTGTAATCTATCTCAATGGGATCTAAAAAATACAAAGCCAAGAATTCTCAAGCTACTATGCATTAAAATGAAGATTCATATTCAAAGGAAGAAGTTGAAGGTGAAGAAGATGAAAAAAATTGCAATCCATAGGTAAGTGACTATTTTGTCTTTATTGTAGAAGAATAGGTCATCTCTCTTCCGGATGTCCTCGTGTAATTTTAGAAAATAGCAGTGATAAAAACTAACATGAAGATAAGAGAAAATATTATGTATGAAAATGAAATATGTGACTCATAAAAACAAAAGTAATAGATGTGCATCTGGTAACGACAAGAAGGAATTCCTACTCATGACCAAAGAGGAACAATACATTGAGCAATAGAAATTAGATTCAAAGAAGAAGATGTTTATGGGGAAGGTGTATTTTGAGGCAGAACGTATCAATGCCTTAAAAAAAAACAAAAATAGAAATTAGATTCAAAGGAAGAAGATGTTTATGGAAAGGTGTATTTTGAGGGAGAATGTATCAATGCCTTAAAAAAAAAAATAGTTAGAAGGAAGAATGAAGAGTTGAAGGATTTATTACAGAAATATGAAAATAAATATCATTATTTTGATGAAGCATAAATTATCCTCTTAAAGACAAGACTAGAAGAGGCTAAGAAAATAGAGGATACATTGATAAATTAGCTAGAAAAAAAAAAGGAAAGAAACAGTGAGAAGCTAAGGTAGATGTTGTATACTTAAGAAAGGATCTAGAGAAGGAAAATGCTCAGTTGAATCTAAACTTCAAGTTTGTAAAAAGGACTTAATTATTATATAACATTCTTATTTTCCATATATATCATCTTCTTATTATAGGTCCTGAATATCATGAAATTGTGAAGGGAGAGTCAATCTCAACGTCATCAGAAGAGAAATGTAAAAGGAAATTTGAAGCTATGTTAATTTTCTCAAAATATCTATCAATGAAAACATCAGTAGGAAGGAGAGGACCAACAAAGATCTAATCTTCAAATGAAATAAAGCATTACCAGGCAAGGAAGTGAAGACCAATCAAGACCCAAGAATGGATTCAAAAGAACAATTTCCCCAAAAAGACCTTTTATTTTCAGGTATCAAAATCTCTTTTATGGTTGTTTCTTCTCATGTAATATTTTTTTCCATAAGGGAATAGATTACAGAATATGTAATAAATTAATATATGAGGAATAGGATCAAGGAATCATATAATATATCAAGAAATGATTGTGTGAGAAGAAATCGTATAAGTTTTTATGAGCATGATCTTGGAAATTACAATTCAATTACCCTCTTATTAAGCAAAGAAGAAGATGTCAAAAATAAAAAACAGAGAGAAAAGGTATGGATAAAAAATCAAGAAAAGCAGAAAGAATGTGCTCTAGCTCTATGTGTCCAAATATATATATATATAGTGAATGTTCAAGGCATATGACAAGAGATTTAAAAAATATATATCTCTCTAAAATAATTCAGAGGCAATATCACCCTTGGAAATAACGATTCGGGAAGGATAATTAGAAAATACAATCAATCTTTGATGATGGAAGGGAAAAAACTCATAATTTTCTATTGGTTGAAGGTATACAGAAAAATATACTCAGTGTAATTCAAATTGTTAATCAAGATTGGTAGAAAATGCAACCATGTCTCTAAACAATGTCTATGTCCTCATTGAAATTAAAAGATAGAAAAATTGCTCTATGGGAGTAATATCCTTAACATCCCATTAGTGAAAGACAAATATAATATCAGTGAGAGATTTCAGTACCTTAAGCCACATTAAGAATATGGGAAATTTTGAGAGTGAGTTATAGGAGAAAGATAATGAAATGGAAAGTTTGCAAGATATGAATTAGCAGTTGAAATTGAAGTGAATGGTGAAATTCAATTGGGAAGAAAATAAAAAGGGGGGGATTTGAAAATTAGGAGAAGCGTCAATTCAAAGGGAGCCGTCCCAAAAATAAGAAGTAAAAGGAAGTTCAATCATAGGGGGGAGTAGTCTCAAGAGAAAAGCGTAGAAGAGAAAATGTTACATGCAGACAGAGATAGACATAGCCATGACAGGGGGAAGCCTACTTGAAAACAAAGGAGAAGTAAGAAATCAAATAAATTAATTGTTTTATTGTTAAATATATCATGGGTAAAATTTGCAACCAAAAGTAAAAACATCCCTTTGTCATTGATGTCAAAGGGGGATAATATGTAGACATAAGGAGAGATAGCAGACAAGGGGAGAAGTTGCAATCACTAAGAGAAGTTACAATTAGATAAAGAGTTTCACACACTAAGAAAAGTTGCATATAGAAAAAGAGTTACAGATCAGGATAAGAACAAGTTTAGGGGAAGCATCCCTTTTCCATTGATGTCAAAGGGGGAGAAGTTGTAGGCACAAAGAGAATTACAGATAGGGGGAGTTGTATGGTATTATTACATAATTAAGTAAAAGTTGTAATCAATGAAAAAGGGAGATATTGTTGGAAATATTGTTGTCATTAATTTCAAAGACAGGGGGATACTACTTATGTCCAAGATAAAGCCTTGGAAAATGAAAATCATTGGAAATGTTGTTTTTCAACTTTTTATGCCACATTTGGATACACTATCTTTGTATGAATTTTTACTCCAATTACCTAGAACAATTGAGAACACATTATATATGGTTGGAAATATCATTTTGATACCTTTCCAACAATAGGTGGTGCTCCCTCTAATTATATAGGAATGAGGAGATATAAAATATTTTGTTAAGATGGCCCAACCAAAGTGCATGCAGGTCAACCCAACCAGCTTTAAAAGTCATCCTCATAAGTGAACATACAAACATTGTAATAAAGGTAATATGAGTGTATTTGAACACCATCTAAGTAATAATTTACTTGAGATTTCAATATGAGCTAAGGAAAAAAATTTGGGGTCATTCTTGGAGTCTAAAGGTGGAAACAAAAATGTCATTTATGGGGTGAACGAGTCATATTGGAATTTTCCCTATAAAATTTCTTAATTGGACTATATTCATGTACCTAAGGTTAAAATTTCAAACCTTGGTTTGCTACAATGTTGGAGATATGATTTTAGGAAGTTAGGCCTCATTAATTCTCACAAAATCTACTTCAAATATGTCATCTTGGTATTTTCATTATAACCATTCTACTTAGATGTTTTGGAACATGAAAAATAGAGGATAAATATAGAATATATTCCTTTGGTTAAAATTGCATACCTCAAATCGGTTTTTTTTTTCGCGCTCTGCAACTTTGTCCGAGATTTGAAACCTGGTTGCTCGGCTCGGTTTGCTGGGCTGCCGGAGAGGCGCTCAAGCCCGGACCTGGGGCATTCCTCCTGCCTTTTGTTTGCAGGCTTCGATTTCTGGAGGCTCGCTCCTCTTCCGGCTGCTGCTCTTTCCGGTGGTTTTACAGCTATTCGCGCAGCGTTGCTTACAGCTGTTCTTTTAGTTGGTTCCTTTGTTGTATTGCGCAGTGTTCGTGGATGGCCCCGTGACTGCCTCTGCGTTCCCAGCAAGGCCTGATCCGGGTGATCGTTCTCCATGGAGGCCATTGGGGAGTCTGCCTCCCCTCCTCTGCCTCCGGAGGTGCAGGCATTCAAAACCTTAGTAGCATCTGGAACAAAGAGACCTCCCTCTGAGTCTCTGAAGAAGTTCGTGAAGAAGATGGATTCAATCCCAACAGTAGCTCTCCCTGAAGAAGACACATGCAGAGCTGCTCTGAATCTGGCTGAAAGAGGTCTCATAGGCCAGTTCACGGGCCTCTGGCCTTCGCCAAAATCGGTTGAGGAATGGACTCAAAGAAACTGGAAACCACTCATCAAAGAGGGAGTCAAAAGCTACTTCGTCGGTAAGGGCTACTTTGTGTTTGTCTTCGAAAACTCTGATGATAAAGGATTAATATTTAGAAATGGGCCTTATTTCATGGGCCCTCAGGGCTTATACCTAAACAAATGGTCCCCGGACTTTGACCCAACTCAGGACGTTCCTTCGGCTGTCCCGGTCTGGGTTCGGCTACCCCACCTGCCTCTCCATTACTGGAATCACAAAACCCTGCAGATCATAGGAAATGCGTTGGGAAATTACATAGATCAAGCTGCTAGGAAGGATCAGTATTCATGTGCACGCATCTGTGTTGAAGTAGATCTGGAAGAAGGGTTGCCAGAAGCAATTAAACTTACTGTAGCTGGGTGGACATATGTACAAGAGTTGGACTATGAGCAGCTACCTTTTAAGTGCAGACACTGCCATGGCCACGGCCACTTTGCCAAACACTGCAAGAAGAAGGCGGAGGAACAAGGAGACAAACAAAATGGGGACCAATGGATCTTAGTGCAGAAAAACTCAAACACAAAAAAAGGTTCAGGTAAAGGCAATAAGAATGGGGAAACCAGCAGGCCCAAAAGAAATCAAGAAGAGGACGCAAATCCAAATGGAATAGAAAGTGAACAGCAGACCCACCAAGTTATCCCAACGCAGGAGAATGAGGAGCAAGTAGAAACTACACCTCCAAACAAAGAGGGAGCGGAAGCTACCCAGAGAGAACCAAACCTAGACAGTCCAACAAACCTATCATATGCTGATATAGCCAGGAAAAAACCAAGTGAGAGCTCGGACACTTCGGAGGACGAAACCTTCGAGCGTCAAGCAAAAAAAGCAGGGAGGAAATCCAGAAAGGAAAAGAGGGAGGAGGAGGCAGAAAGGCTCAAAACGCAGGGAAGCCAGCCTACTATAGAAATGTCTATTGGGCGAAACACCAGACCAAGGCCATCCAAGGGAGGCCACAACCAACAAAACAATAAATAATGAAGCTAGTCTCTTGGAACTGTAGAGGACTGGGGAATCCCTCCAAAATTGAGGCTGTCAAAGACCTTTTGAAAGCTGAGCCCTCAGAAATTCTCATGCTCCAAGAGACAAAAATAGAAGGGCAGGCCCTTCTTGAGACCAGCAGATTAAAGTGGAATAAAAAAGCAGGAAAGGCAGTGAGTGCAAGGGGCACCTCCGGGGGCTTGGCCACTCTTTGGAACGAAGACCAATTTCAGCTGAACAACTCCCATGATACACAGCACTGGATCTTCACTGAATTGAAACACAAAGCAAGTAAGTTATCTTTCTCCCTTTTTAATCTTTATGTACCAGTCTCTTACACAGAAAAAAGAGAGTGCTGGAGCAGCCTCTCTAATTTTCTAGAAACAACTTCTCCCAGCAATATCATTATAGCAGGGGATCTAAACATAGTGCTGAAAGTAAAAGAGAAGAGGGGTGGAATTTGTAGCAGAGACCCCTTGCTGCCAATAGTGGAGGAGCTCTCTCAGACTTGGGATCTGATGGACTTTAACCCAGCTCGAGGCATTTATACCTGGTCCAATAACCGAACAGGATTAGAACACATCTCAGCTAGATTAGATCGCTTTCTGGTCCAAAGTTCTATTATGATGAACAATAAAATTATCATTACAAAAATTTTGCCAAAACTTACCTCTGATCATAAACCATTACAGCTCCTAATTGAAGAAGAAGAAGATCTTGGACCGATACCTTTTCGATTCAGCCCTCTTTGGATAGAGAGAGATGGTTTTTTAGACATAGTGAAAAAGGCATGGTCCAAACCTATCTCCGGATCCACAAGCTATGTTTGGGAGCAGAAGCTGAAAGAGACAAAGTATGCCTTGAAAGAATGGATCAAAAAGCCAACATATACTCCTCCGGAACAAAGAAAAGAGGCAGTACACACTTTGCAAGAACTGCAAAATGACATGGAAGACAAAGATATTACAACAGATTTGCTGGAAACAGAAACTCAAGTTCAACGAACAGCATATCAAGCCTTTCGAAGGGAAGAGGAGTATTGGAGAATCAAGTCCAGAAGTTTGTGGTTGAAGGCGGGGGACCGGAATACTCCATTCTTCCATAGGCAATACAGAGCAAGACTGTCAAGAAATCATATATCAGAAATCAAAACAGCAGATGGACAACTTTGCAAAGGATTCAAACAAGTCAAAGCAGCAGCAGAAGCTCACTTCAAAAGTCTTTACAATGCAGAAGTTCAGAACAATGAGGAGGAAACTGGGGATTTTCTTTCAAATATTCCTAATCTCATCAGCCCAGATGAAAATGCAAACCTCTGCAGACCAATAACGGAGGAGGAAATCACAAAGGTAATTTGGGCCATGGAGCCGGACAAGGCACCGGGACCTGATGGATTCACAATCCACTTCTTTCAAGCTTGCTGGCAGATAATAAAGGTGGACCTGCAGAAAATGATAAGAGGATGTATGGAAAAAGCAAAAATCGGTGGAGGAACCAATTCAACTTACTTAGCACTAATACCCAAAGACTCTAATCCGGAAAATTTTTCTAGATTCAGGCCTATTTCGTTGTGTAATGCTTCATACAAAATTCTGGCTAAGGTATTAGCAAACAGACTTAAACCACTGTTAAATAGAGTGATCTCTTGCTCTCAAAGTGGATTTGTGGAAGGTAGGCAAATCCTGGACAATGTAATCCAGGTTCAGGAAACAATTCATTCCAGCAGACAAAGGAAAGAGAAAGGAATGGTTATTAAATTAGACATGGCAAATGCGTTTGATAGAGTGAATCGATCTTACCTCTGTAAAATACTGCTGTCCTTTGGCTTCTCGCCAGACTATGTTCAACTTATCAAAGCTTGCATTGACTCCCCATGGATTGCACCACTAGTCAACGGTCGTCCAACTTCCTTCTTTCAAGCCAAGAGAGGCATTAGGCAGGGATGCCCTCTCTCGCCCTACTTGTACATTCTAATGGCGGACTCCTTAAGTCGAAAACTAAATGCTGAGAAAGCTGCTGGTAGCATTCCAGGCCTCAAATCTTCAACAGTTGCAGACTCTTCGAATCATGCACTGTTTGCTGATGACTCTCTCCTCTTAGGAGGAGCTTCCACTAGAATCGCTCGAGCATTTGACACCGTCATCAGAAGTTACTGTAGAGTTTCTGGCGCTGCTGTGAATGAAAGCAAGAGTGAAGTGTATAGCTGGAACATTTCCCAACAAGATCTTGAAGCCATAACCACACTCCTTGGGTTTAAAGGTCAAGCTTGCTGGGACAGATTTAAGTATCTTGGCCTGCCCATTAACTCCGGAATCAACAAAAGAGATTTATGGAGTGACATTGTGTCGAAAATCAAAAACAAGATAGCTGTTTGGGGGGGTTACTGGTTGACCAAGGGGGGCAAGGTAATACTGATCAAATCAGTGTTGTCAGCGTTACCCATTTTCCAGGCTTCGTTCCTCTTGGCGCCCAGAAACGTAATGGAACAGATTTCCAAACTTCTCAGGCAATTTCTGTGGCAAGGTGGCAAAGGCAACGAAAACAAAATGCACCTTGTGAGTTGGGACGTTGTCAAAAGGCCAAAGGATGAAGGAGGACTGCAAATAAGGGATCCCCTGCTGGTAAATTATGCCTTAGGGGGGAAAATCTTGTGGAACCTTCTACACGATCCCTCTCACCCTGTTAGCAGAACTCTGAGGCAGAATTATGGGGTAAACAATGAGCTCAGCAACATATCAAACAGAAGCTCAAATAAGACCACACAACTCTGGAGCCTCTGCTGTAAGAGCAGCATTCAATTTTTAAAACAGGTGTACAGAATTCCAGGCAGCGGAAAACGCATTCACCTGTGGAAAGATCGTATCATGGGTAACGCTCCACTTCAAGAAAACAGAGATATTGCAGAGATAAAAGACTGGTTGGAACGCGCAGGAGTTAAACGCCTTTCCGATATAGCTAAGTGGAATCAGCGTGGGGAGTGGGAGGGCTGGGACTTTCATGGAGTCCCAGATCGATTGAGCCACCAGCAAGCGCAACTTGAAGATCTTCTGGATGATGCGGCTCCGGTTCACAAGGCCGCAAGAGACTGCTGGGGCTGGGGCCCAACAGGACTATATTCCACAGCTCTCGGTTATAAAGAATTGCAGGGAATTCGAAATAGCAACCACAATGCAGAAATCTGGAAAATCGTTTGGGATCCATTTGCCACTCCTAAAGTGAATTTTTTCATTTGGACAGTGATCCACAATAAAATTCTCACAGGATATAATTTGGAGAAAAGAAACATTGCGGGGCCTCACAGGTGTGCGATGTGTAACAACAGCTCAGAGACAGTCCAGCACTTGTTCATAGGTTGCAGTGTGGCAATGGAGGTATGGAGGCTCATCCTAATGGATTTGCAGATCTCTGTCCCAATCTTCAACTCAGCACCCGAGCTCTTCGCCACTTGGAGGCAGCTCTACCCTCACCATATCCCTCAAAAATCTTTTTGGAGTAAAATCTGGACAGCATTGCCTAAATATGTCTGTTGGCAGATTTGGCTGTCACGTAATCATCAGATCTTTAATGAGGAAAGGCATTCCCCGATGAAAATAGCTGCAAAAGCCAAAGCATTCCTGATTGAAGTGGCCAAACAGCAATACACAAAAGAAGACACTACTCTGCTGCAAGAAGAAAAGATATGGTTAGGGGACCTTGTGCCTCTCCTGGGCAGAATTCCTCCTTCTCCACAAAATGGAAAGCCGGGATGGCGCTTAAGAGTTGAAGAGGAAACCTTCCAAAGTTGGTGGAGATCACAAAACATTCATACTATCTTCTTCGATGGGGCGTCAAAAGGGAACCCTGGGGCAGCTGGAGCGGGAGGAGTCATATATACAACAGATGGTCTTTCCAAAGATATATTCTTCTGGGGGTTAGGTAAGAAGACCAACAACCAAGCTGAGCTCTTCGGGCTTCTCAAAGCCTGCCAGATTGCTAGGGCCAAAGGTGTTCAAAAACTTTAAGTCCTTGGAGATTCTGAACTTATTATAAAAAATTTAAACAAGGGAGCTCGCTTCAACAACCCCAGCCTCAACAATATTGCGGACAGATTGAAAAGAGTACTCCAAGAATTTGACAGCTGCAAATTTTACCACATCCTCAGGAAACTAAACAGTGAAGCGGACCAATTGGCAAATAAAGGCAGTGAACTCATGAAAGGTCTAATTTTTGTTAACAATGACAGCTATATTCAAATGCCCTGAAATCTGTAATAGAGGAAATAGGCAGAATTCAGAAATCTGTATTGTACAAGGGATTAGATTGGAAAAGATCCCACAATCTTTCAGATAAATAAAAATCTATAACCGTTTTAGTTTAAAAAAAAAAAAATTGCATACCTCAAATCACTATAATTTCATAAATATGTTCTGAGGAAGTTAGGCTTCTTGAATTCTCATAAAATCTACTTCAAACAAGTCAACTTGGTATTATCACTATAACTTTATTTCTATGGTGTTTCAGATTCTGAAATATGCATGAAACAAAAAAGAGATCTCAATCTACTTGTAGTAAAATATTTAGACATTGTTTCTTTATAATTTCGAATATATGCTCTAAGAAAGTTAGGCTTCCTAAATTCTCATAAAATGTAATTCAAATAGGTCAGCGTGATATTTTTCTATAAAAATATTTCTATGTTGTTTCAGACTCTAAACTCTGGAGGAAATAGAGAAGATATCTCAAGGTACCTGTACTAGAACTTGCAAACCTATTTTCACTACAATTTCATAAATATGATTTGAGGAAGTTAGTGTTGTTGAATGCGCCTAAAACATGACTCAAATAGTCTGGCGTGGAATTTTCGCAATAACTTTCTTTCTGAGATGTTTTAGGCTATGAAATCTTAAGGGGATAGATATATCTTTAGGTACCTATTGTATAAATTTCATAGCCATATTTGAAAAATTGAATACCTGGCATGTTGTGTAATTTCATTCTTGGGAAGAAGAAAAAAGGAACATGTTTTAACAAGAGTGGACTTAATGAAGGAAGAAGCAACAGGTATACATGGTGAAAGCAGAAGCAACACACATACTTGGTGAAAGTGGAACCAATGAACAGACATAATGAAGAAGCAAGAAAACTCGGTGAAATAGGTTTGTGGTTTTGAAAATTTTCAACAAGGAGAATTGGTATCTTCTATAGTTTGGTGCCTACAAATCTTGTAGTAGTGGGGATTGGTGTCTCCTGTAGGTTGGTTCCTACAAAACAACAAGGGAAATTGGCGTCTCTTGTAATTTGGTCCCTACAAATTAATGTAATAGTTGGTTGGTACCTACAAGATCTTTCATATAAATATTTTTTGTGGTTTTCTCCTATAAGGCTTTCAACATATATCTTGTGTTACTTGTTCATTTTATGAGATTGATATTTTATGATGTTTGACTGGATTTAAATAAGTAAAAATTTCCTTTATATTCATTCAGCCCCCCCACCCTCCTCTTAGTATAATTGTAAATTCAACAATGGCTTCTAAAAAAAACAACTTTTGTAAAGAGTAGCTTCTATAACACACAACTTTCATAATTTTTTAATAGCTTCTATAGCAAAGAGCTTATGAAGAAAAATAATTCTATAACAACAACAAAATATTTTTCACTTCAACTCTAGTTTAGAAAAAGAGATACTCTTCTATATAAGGGATGATACACCTCATGATCCTTCACCCACAATTTGGTTATCATACCAAGGAAACCCCATAATCAATGATTGAGGTAATCACCATTTGGCTATGTGCAAAAATTGATTTATAAGTTGCATGTAATTAATTGAAAAATATCCCAAGGGAGTAATCAAGTTAAGTGATATAAAAGGTAATGTCTAGTGGGCATATCTAGAAACTCTCAACAATGGAGAAAAGCATCAAAGGTAGGATTTAGACCCTCATAAATATAGAAATTTCCCATAATTCATTTTAAACTCTCAGTAAAGCAGAAAAAGTCCTTGTGGGTTGATTTAGACACCTAAAAATGGGTAAAAAATTCAAAGATGATTTTAGGCACTCAACGTTGGAGGAAAACACCAAGAAGTAAGCAAAATCACTAGGTAGTGAATACAATGCCTAGGGGTATGTAAACCCAAGCATATGACAAAATTCCCAACAAGCAAAGGAATACCAAGTATGGTTAATGTATGGCCTATGGTTGAGAGAGAAACAACTAGGTAAGAGAAAATTGGCTTAAGAGAAATGTAAATATGTATTGGCATGAAAGGAAATGTTTAACTACTAACTAAACACCAAAAAATGATTAGGATATCTAACTATTGCTTAAAATGTCCAATGAATGAATTAAAACCCAATCAAGTGGGAGAACTTCTCAAAACTTGCATAATGTTCCAAGCAAGTGGATAACATCCCAAAGAATTGAAAAATGACTCGGGCAATGGGAAAACATCTTAAAGAATTGTAAAAAATTCCAGGGAAGTAGGAAACATGTCAATAGATAACAAATAAAATACCAACAAATAATTAGGATGCCCAACCATTGTTTAAAATGTCCAAGGAATGAAATGAAAATCCGGTAAAATAGGAATCAACCCAAACAAATGGGAGAACATCTCAAAATTTTCAAAATGTTCCAAGCAAGTGGATAATTTCCCAGAGAATTGCAAAACAACCGAAGCAATGGGAAAACATCTTAGAGACTTGTAGAACATTCCATGGAAGTAGGAAATGTCCCAATAGATAAAAAAATTACCCACGCAACTACTAATTTGATCCAAACAAGAAAAATTCATCTTAGGGGGAGACTTACAGTATAGAGGAATGAGAAATTGGCTCGAGAGCTCAACAAACACTAGCTAGTAACGAGGAACTTAAGTAGAATTTATTTAAACATATTAACAATCAATATATGAGATACATTGATCTCTTATACACAATAATGAATGGTTTAAACTTTGATTTTTTATATTTTCCATTTTCTCCTATAAAATGAGATTATAATAGAAATCCATAGAGATATAACAATATTTAATCATCACTCCCATAATATTTCCAAGCAGCAAGTTAATATGATGAAATCGAGTATTGAACACATCATAACTTATCAAACAAACACACACATCAATTAATTATCATAAGCATAGAAATTTTACCCTGGAAAGCCAAATGTGAAACCTAGCATTGAATGGGGGTTCAATATTTTATTTTCAACAATTTATGGCGCAATGCTTTCATGGATCTCTATTCATTCTAGTCTCCTTGGCCAAAATACCTATTGAGAATAGGATTTAAGGAGGAAATAAGGATAGGTAAGGGGTAGGGTGGAGGCCAATATCCCTGACCCTTGATTTCATCTTCCTCGACCTTATCTCCTTTTATTTTTCATTACATTTAATTTTTCTATTTTTCTCTCACGTTCTTACTTATTTTGTCTTATTAGACTTTACATAACCATTGGTTTACAATTTTTTCCAACCTTTATTATTTATTGAATTAAATTTCAAGCACTCTCTTGCACTCATTCATCGATTTAGATCCATCTTGGATCACACCTCATGACATTTTCGTCTCCAAAAACTCAAGGAAATTAATTTGGATCAATGTGTCTTTTGTTTTCTTCTCTAGGACATGGCTCTAACTCTAGCTCTAGATTTGGCTCATGGAAACTTTGGCTACTTTCTCTAGTCCTTGGTTGTGACTCTAGCTCAGGTTCTAGCTTGTGAATATGACTCTGGCTCTTGGAAAAAACTCTTAATATGGCTCTGTCTCTAGCTCATGGAGGCTTTGGCTACTAGCTCTAGTCCTGGGCTATCACTCTATTTTTGGTTCTAGCTCTCTTTTTGTCATAATGAATTCAATGTTACTATAAAGAGTTTACATTATTCTTGGAGTAGCTTCGTGTGATGTGGGGTGCATGTTTTATATATGACCCTTAGTTTCTATGTGATGTATGAACACATTTAAATGGCGTGCTCATTGATTGCTAGGCCCTGTATGTATATCTACATTACATTCTTCCTTGGAGCACCAAAGACCTATGGAACCCAGTGAATTTTTTCATGATGGCCGTGTGGAGGGTTGATTGTTTTCTTAGAGGACACCTTGCTTTGGATAAGAAAGGGTATTTTAGATGAGGGAATTGAACCCTAGATGGCATGGGAACCATTAGTTGTTTGAATGAATAATTATACTTGACTTGAGGATTCTTGGGTTAAGGGAGTGATCATATAAATGTAGTGAACCCTAAAGGGAATATGGCCTTGGAGGAGCATTTGAGCTTAGAAGCTTGAGGAAGATATTTGGACACATATTGTGGATCATTGATGCATTAGAGAATCGATTTTGCATGTCTCCACCTTGGACCTTGACATGTGTCACTTACAAATAAGCGCTTCACAGAAGGGCTTGTCTTTTTATGGATAGATCATTCATGGTGTATTAGGACCACCATTGTAATATTTATTTCCCTTACCTCATATAATAAAGGAGGTAGAGATTCATTTCATAGCTTCATCCATCATCATCATTGTATTCTTTTCATTATGCTTGTCTTGTGGGAAGAAAATTGTTGGGTTTCACGAGGAAACCTCAAAATAATAGATGAAGAGAATGTCTTGATAGTTCTTGAATAAATTTATCGTGTGAGATGGTAAGGTTTGAACTTGATAAGAACACAATGTTGGAGGTGATCACTTGTACCAAATCATTCATTACATACTTATTTAAGAGATGTGAGGAGTGTAATTCATTAATCTCTCATTGTACTCATATGTGCATATCATCTTTTGTTTTGTAGAGATAGGGTTCTTAATTAAATTCTAGGGTTTTTTGGGGTTGGCGTTTAACCCCGAATGAGACAATGAAAATAAGGTTTATGATATTAATCCATGGAAGATAAATAATAAAACGTCATGTAGCCCTTATGAGAGGATTTTATTTTGAAAATCATATTGCTACTCGTCATGCATGATTGAGAAGAATAAAATGGCATATCGTGTACCCTTGTGGAAGACAAGTGTTAAACCCAAGGACTTGTCAACGTTGATGCAAGCTACTTGTCTATGTTTCGTGGTGGTGAGAGGTTTTATGGTTTTCCTAGCTATGGTTTGGAGAACTTGATATAAAACTAATACACACACATTTCCTCTTATGTGTGTTCGAGTGTGTATATAGATAAATGGATAGATAGATAAATTTTTTAGTTATCTGAAATTGTATAATTGCATATTTAATTTCCATCATGAATTGTCTTTTTTATTGGTAATTTCCATCACTTCTTGTTGATGTTTTTTTGACATAACATAGGGCTGAAATTGTTAATTTATTTAGCATATAATTTAAATATACAATGATAGTTTTTATATTGTAAAATATGTGGTGATAAAGTGATTTTTATATCTTATATATGCTTCTAAAAGTGTGCCCCAAGCATTGTAACTTAGTATTGAACTACAATTGTTTAGTATCTTTTTACTTGAGTTGCATATCTATTTGGATTGAAGTCAAGTGAATTATTTGTTTTTATCCAACACTGTAATTAAATCACTCAAATCAGCCTTAACGCAGAAAATTCATAGGTATTGGAATCGAGAAACCTCTAGTAAGAGGTTAAAATTTTCAGTTTTCTATAAGAGTCAAGGATTTGCACTAAGTAATATGATTCTCTAAAGATCAATTCCACTATGTAATGAAAACTTCTTCACAATTTTAGTTTATTGACTCATATATTGTCTTCGTTGTTCGTTTCATCACAATGTTCATGCAGAGTCTCGAGGATAGACATGAAAGTCACAATGAGGATTGTTTAGAATATTAGAAATACATACTTTATTGGCATTCAATGTTTCAAAGACTAATTACACTAGTGATGGGTATCATCAAAATTTCACTTCTATATATGTGTTTTATCGAGGATTTGGTTTTATTTTTTGGTCATGTTGTAGTAGTTCGTTGATTTCTTATCGACCTTTGACATTGCATATGAAGGAGCAGTAAACACTAACATTAAGGAAATATATATTTGCACCCTTATGGGAGATATTGGTTTTCCTTCTATATAATCCACTACAATATATTGTGACAAACATAATGCAACACAAGTGGTTCCAATCCATTGTCCACAATGAAATGAATAATGTTGAGATATGTGCATGTTACATCGAGTAGTGGGTGTAGGGTAAGGTTGTCTTCGAATACAATGAATCAATTTTTTTATGAGCGTTTTACATAATTGAATTACATTAAACTTCAAGCCTTTAATCTATGTTGGGCTTCATAGCAATTTTCATTAAGAGAGTGTTGAGATAATGTCGCCAGGCTTATCTTCCATGAATTATTATTGAACTGGTGTTATTGATATTTATGGGTAAAATCCAATTTGTAGCAGTTGGTAGATACATGAAGAAGTAAACTATCCCATTGAGGGTTTCCCATAAATCATTGTAACCAAATATGCATAGAAAGGACTAAAAAACACAAATTTTTAACTACTACAGGCTAACTTCTATGATCGAACTATACTAAATCAATTGTGCTTTAAGGAAATTCATTATGCGTTCAAATGTATAAATAACTGGGTCTATGGATTGATCTATATAATGATGAGATGTTATACACTAATACTACAATTATTTCATTAAACACCATCAACTCTACTTAGACCCATGTATCACCTCGATGCCCATGTTATTTCAAACGCTCTTGGTGAGTAAGCATCATATGGAATCTCCCAACTCTAATTTTGGGAAATAATTTCCTCATATTAATGAATGATGGTTTAAAACAAAACTCTACATTCAGGAATACCATATCATGTCACAAATGCATGTGGACCTAGTAATTGCATAGAATTATTAAGAAAAAAAAGTACATTGTTACACCTATCCATCAAGCTTTATTTGAAAATCCCTTGTTAAAGAACCAAGTTGAGAAATATATAAAATGTGGGTTTTCTTCACATTAAGCATAACATATCAGTGGACAAAAGGGTAGAATTGAGACTAGTCACTAAAAATATTGGGCATGTTCTTGTTCAAGACTATGGAGAGTGACTTAACATTAACCTCAACATTATTCCCTACACATAATCACACCACAAAACTATATCTTTAAAGATATCCTTTACACAAAATATGGACTCAATTTCATTAAGATATGCTCCTACTGGATAAAATTCACAAATCTGGTCAAAAACATGGAATTCCCATTTTCAAATGTATACAACCTAGTCATTCATGTAGGAGCAAAAGATCAAAACCTAGAGCATATGGTTAAAGAGTGGTGCAAAAATCACAAGTCAAGATCTGAATTACAACTGGAGCAAACTAGGGGAATGAACACAATGACATAGTGATTATTGTAGAATTATCAAAAAATAAAAAAAATGGAGGTTAAAATCTAGTGGTGTTGGGATTAAACCAAGTGGCAAAGACACAAGATATTTCCATATAATGGCAACTAAAAGAGGGAACAAAAAAATCACGGAAATATTCACTCAGTCTCAATGTACTACCCTATGGAAACATAAAAAGACTACTTGAGATAATTCAAATAGATACACTGTGAAAGAAAGCTAATCCATCCTTCACATACAAATAAATCTAAAACCTATTCCAAATATAATGTGGAATAAAATTTTGTTGTCATTCTTGATTGTTAAAGTTTTACTACTTTTTGATATTGACTCACAACAATTTGCTAACATCATAAAATCTTTCAAAACATAGAATCTTGAAACCGTCATGATGTGTTATGCAATTCTTAGTGAAAATTCTCTATTCATGTTCCCTTATATTGCAACTTCACAAAAAAACAATATAGAAGCCAATTCAAATGAAGATTGGCATTACCCTAACCACCAAAATTTTGACCTGCAAGTAAATTTATTTAGATGGATTAGCAAGGTATGAGATCATGTTGTAGCTGCTACAAAACCCTCCAAAATTTTGGCTTACACTCAATTTTGGAGGCCTTCCTTGGTCTTGCACATTGTTGTCTCAAACACCGAAACTCATTTCATGTATTTTCTTGAATTGTTTTTCTCCCCTTTGCAAGTTAGGTAAATGGTCATCTTTTCACACAATTGGTTGTCGCACAATGTGTAGAAGCTTTTTCTAATGGTTTTGAGGGTCTATATTTATGTCTAGGAGTTTATCTAACCATTCATACATTTGTCACACTCATTCACAAAGTTTTGAGCACTGTCACACAAGTGTCATCACGGTCGTCACAAAGTGTATCTTAAGTATCACACTTGTCGTAACTGGTCATAAGGATGTCGTACTGAGGTAAATGCATTATTTATGTGCCATGGGTGATCTATTTTTTTGTGTCATAAAGTATTCTAAGTGTGATATCATAGTGGAAACTTCATCACCTCACACACTAGTCTCACTGGTCGAACACTTAACCATTACCAAAGAGGCTTTTCGACCAGCAAATTGACTTCACTCGACATGCTTGCACTACGCACTATGTAGTTACATACCTCAAGGTGTGACCTTTCCTCTTGGCATTTCCCAATGCACAGTGCCTACCTCTCAGGGTTGTTGCACTACATAGTTCTCAAGCTCAAGTCCATGTCTTGGCCTTTAGGGTTACGCAATCATTCCTCACAACCCAGCCTAAACTGTGCATTATGTAAGAAAAATCACCAAGCTCTCTCCCTTAGCCTATGAACTACACAGTTTCCCAATCCCCCTAGCCTCCAGAAACTGCGCAAATTTTTCCCTCAATCTGGACTGTAGAAATTTGTCCCTCAATCTGGTCTGAGCTGCACACTGTGCAGTTTCCATGATCAAGCCTGACCCTTGGGTGCTTTCACTACACAATTGTGCAGTCACTGGGCCCTCTATCCTGACCTGTCACCCGGTCCCAACCCAGTCTATGGATCCAAATGCTCTATCTTAGACTAGGGGTTTTCATACTGATATCGTCTCGTCATGATTGAAGTGTAGATGAAGGTACTCTCTCACACCATGACAGGATGACGAGGGAGGAAATGCGGAAGGGAAGCAAGCAGGAAGATATCTTTGTAGGTGGGCATGCAAGCTCATCTATCAAATCAAAGAAAAGGACACCAACTTGCGACCACAAGTCAAGACTTAATATCATCAAGGTTTCCTATCACCAAGCCATGAGGAGGTGGAAAACAAAGTGTTCTCAAGAAGAGATCAAAGACACAACAGCAACAGTGGCTTGACATTACCACATTATTAAGCAGTCCATGTTAGTAGTTTCATGTCATGATGTGTCATGAGTTGTCATATGCCACGTCATCATTGTGGACCATGTATATTATATTCAAAATGTATTGTAAAGTGGAATTCCATTTATATTTTTCCCTCAGTTTGGCCTAAGTTGCACACTATGCATTTTCAGTGATCAAGCTTGACCCTTGGCTACTTGCACTGCGTAATTGTGCAATCACTGGGCCTTCTCTCCTGACTTGTCACCCAGTCTTGGCCTAGTTTATGGATCTAAATTCTCTAACTTATACTATGGGTTTTCATACTGATATTGTCTCATCATGAGTGAATTGTAGATGCATGTACTCTCTCACACCATGACAAGATGATGAGGGAGGAGATGCAGAAGGGAAGCAAGCAGAAAGACATCATTGCAGCTAGGCATGCAAGCTCATCTATCAAAGAAAAGCAAAGGACGCTAACTTGCTACCACAACTCAAGACTTAAGATCATAAAGGTTTCATATCATCAAGCCATGAGGAGATGGAAGACAAAGTGTTCTCAAGAAGAGATCAAAGACACAACAGCAGCAATGGCTTGACATTGCCACATTATCAAGCAATCTATGTCAGCAATTTTATGTCATGATGTGTCATGAGTTGTGATATGCCACATCATCATTGTGGCCATGTATATTATATTCAAAATGTATTGTAAAGTGGAATTCCAAAGGATCGCATGAATATGGAGATTCATGTAAGTTGAAAAGTCATAAGAAGTTGAACAATCATGAGGGTGGTCAAAGAGTCACAAGTGGGGAGCATCACCCCTTCATTATATATACACCCTCATTATATAATCAAAGGACTTTTTCACCTTGGCTCCACCAGAAAAGCATTAGAGAGATATGCTAGTTCTTTTGTGGAGCAAAGAGTAGCTCCAACGCTCCACTATTTTAGCTAGTGATGTTCATTGTATACATGTGTCTTGGGACTTTTACTTAATAACAGAAGCCTTCAAGGCCAGCATGTTCTCCATTCATGAATTATGAATGTTTGTAAGACTATTCTACGGATTTTTGTATTTCATGTTTACTTTCACATGTGCTAAGATAATTAAACTACATCAGTTGTTTTAGTGCTTATCTTATTGAGAATGTGTTGTAATGGTTGTTATTGTTGTCGCATCCTTGCGTACTATTCTACTGGATGTTAGACAGATCTTGTTATTTGTGTGTGTCTCTTCTTGGGTGGTACTATTACCTCTCTCTTAGAAGCCTGCATTTTCCTTTCCCCCCGTAGTAGAAGATATTTGACACACATATGATAAACACTCACCAAGCACGTTGCCCTTGCTTTTCGAAGGCACATGTGCACTCCTCAGCACACTGCCCTTGCTTTTCGAAGGCACATGTGCACTCCTCTCTCTTGCTGACAGTCAAAGCAAAGGCATATCTATAATAATACATGGCAACTGGACCGATATTCTTAATGGGGCTCCTACTCCAAATGGTGTAAGCTCTAATTGAGACTTCACATCGAGGAGCCCCCTTGGTTGATGGATTTCCAGGACCATCAAAAAATGGCGCTAGAAGGAGGTCCATATGACAAGTTTAGACCACTTGCCAAGTTTGAATCTCTTATCTAAAATGGATCATCCTGAAATATTGCTCCCCGGGTGTTTCTCTAACTTTTCCCTTTATCAATTTTCAATCCCTGTTGAGCCTCTCTATCACTTGTCTCAGTTAAAGTTTTACAGTGAGTATGGAACATCCATACCCAAGCACATTTCTGATTTTCTTAAATTTTGTGAATTTTACGAACTCGATGATGACAAATTTACTTGTGTGGTTTTCTTCCTCGCCCTTGAAGGTTGTATTAATCGATGGTTTCGTACCTTTCCACCTGCTTCAATTCATTCCCTTAGAAATTTCCACAGGGAGATTCATCAAGCCTTTGGTAGGTATAATCACTGAAATTTTTGTATAAGAATCAATCTCTTAATAATGAATCCTAATGAATCAATTGAGGATTTTTCTAATTGATTCCTTCACCTTTGCTATGAAATTTTGAAAGAAGATCTAAATTGGGATTTCTTAAAACAAGAGTTTGAGTGCTTGGCTCTTATTGCTTTATGCGATGAACCTGAACCCCCTAATTTTCCTACTGCCCCAACTCTTGTGAATTGTGATACACCTATAATTTCATAGGAGGAACCTACTACTCCTTTTATGCCTTGTCTTCCTCCTTTTTAGTTCTGGTGAGGGTGTCTCCTGGTGATGATAATAATGTTGGGAGATATGTTAATCAAATTCCTAATATATCTTTTCATTCTTATTCCACGTATCATAACTCAGATTTAATGGAGGAAATTCCATAATGGCTCATGAATCCTATGGTGAATACTAACTCCTCCATTCCACAAGATGATGCTAATGTTCATAACTCTAGTCTTGAATCTGATACGGATTTTTTTATCCTCTATCCTCTATTGGCCATGATTCTTTGTACCATGATCTGCCTGAGACATCTTTTCCACCAAATAATTTTTCACACTCTTTATTTTTGTGTTGTTGGTTCAAATTGTAATAAGATACAAGGTAGTCACATTACACAGGTAGATCAAAAGGAAGGTGTAGAGGTTTTCTATCTTTCTTCTATTTTCCAAAATCCTCCACTTCAAGATGATGTGATTTCACTCTTGGATGATTTTCAATCTAATAATCTCAATATTGAATCAAAAGTAATCAATTCTTTCGATCAATTCGTATTCTTGGGAAACAGTCATTCCAATGATGATGATTCTATTGATGTATTCAATCATGAATGCATAGGCGTATCAGCGGATCTTTTAGTTTCTCGTGAATATTTTACTTTAGATTTGATTCGGTCGAAGAAGATGTGATCATCGAAACTTCCTCTCCATCTCACTATCTCTTGTGTTTTTTAGTTTGTGATGCATCTACTTGCAACAAATATACTCCATCTGATGATTTATCTTCTCGATTGACACAAGGCAGTGAGATTTTCCATGATGAAATTGAAAACAATGAAATAATTGAGTATTATTTCCATCCCTCATCACCTCTTATCTTGCACAAAGAAAACTCTTTAAATCAGCATATGAATTTTCTTCAATTCATACATCTTTAGATTTGCGATCAGAAAAATATTTCGATTTGAGAAATCTAGTTGTTGAAGTTGAGAAATCTGGTAAAATAAATGACAGAGATGGTTTCCATCCAGTGAGATATGGCCTTTTCGAAAACAGTGGTCGCATTTATCTTCAAACCATGCATGATCTGGTACAATATTCAAACTTTGTTTTACAATTTTGGAAATTTTTGGACCTTCTAGGGAGTCGAGGCACTTCAACTTCTGTTGATGGTTATGTGAGGATCTCATGACTCTGGTAAGCCCCCCAAACTAAGTCATATCTAGTTTATCCCGTACAATCCTCCTTTTGCATGGTTTCACTCGATGAAAATTTATTTTTGAAAAAATTTTGGTGTTTTGGGTGCGATCTTTCAAATTTTCAAGATTTTACTTTTGACGAGATTCAGGGATTTTTTTTAGTTGATTCATCTTCATGCTAATCTCTAGCATCAAACTCGACTTTGGATTTTGTATCTCTCATAAATTCATGGAATTTAAAATTTGGTCATTTAGAAGACTATCTTTAGCCAATGCAATCATACATGTCAGATTCATTCCTTAATAGTCAGCTCTCGGTTCTTCTTGTGAATGTTATGTTGCAATATGTCCTTTCATTACACCGGAAATCCTCTTGAGTGATGATGAATGCACAAGTTATCACACAAATCAATTTCTTCTCCATCTACCATGTCCTTACCAATATCGTGTATTGGTTGTACTATCATCCTTGTTAAATTCTTTTGGTGATTATGATGCTTGTATAGTTTGTACCTAGTTATAGGAAAATTGTTTGTCACATTTGTCTTGCGAAGAAATCATTTCGACTGCTAAGAGAATTCGTAGGGTTGCTCAAATTGATTTACTTCCGTTCATTAAAAACTAGGAATCTCATGTTGTAATCATCTCATCTGATCATTATTCTGCCTTTGATGATTTTCATTCATTTTATCATTTTCCCACCATCATATCCAACGATAGTTGTTTTACATCCCTTGATCTTCATCGTTCAACATCTCGTTGTTTGGATTTTTTTCGAATGTTTGAGGCACTTCAGCCTTTGCTAATGGTTATGTCATCTCCTCACTGTCTCGACATGATTGATGAATATGATCAAATCTATTTTCCCTCACAATATTCCCATCATAACCCCATGCTTCTAATTGAAAATCCATCCTTTCAAATATTTTGCGGTTTTCAAGAGGATCGTCATGAATTTTATGATCCAATCATTGAATGGTTGGAACAACCTTACTCAGCAAGATCCATTGCAATAAAGGTTTCAGCCTTTTCTCGTGCTTGCTAAACATGATGACACAGAAGAAGTTTCATTCGCAAGAAGTCTTCAAGGTTTGTCCGATTATGCTTTCCGTCGAAGAGGTAAGAATGTGGATTGGATGAAAGTAGCGGTTGTGACACATCTTGCTGCCAACAGGAAAGACCTTTAATTTTTTGTGAAAAATATTCAAGCTCTCATATTTTATCTTGCACATTTCTTTATATCTGTTTTAGTTGATTGTATATTTGTGATTTCAGGTCAGGAATGATTACGGTGGCTACATTGGAAATTCCATTATACATCACCCCTACCTTCTAGCCCTTAGATTAAGAGTAGGACTAGTTGCATCTTAGTTTTCATTCTCTTGCACCCATCTCCTGTTGTTCTCTTTAATCACTCTTTTATTTTCTAACTTTTCTCTTGCATTTTGCTTTGGTTTAACTTCTTTTCTTGTCTTTTGGTTTTGTTTCCTTGTTGTGTGTTGTCTTTCCTTTCATTTTGATTCTTTTGTTTCTCTTTCTTGTTGATTTTCTCCTTTTGTTTTCATAAGTGTTGTCTTTGGACCTGTTTTGGATTCTTAGTGTGTGTGTGGCTGAAGTATAAAAAGGTTTGTGGCACTTTAACATTTGGCTAAACTCTAGTATGTCTTCCTTGTCTCGGCTATATCTTTTGGCCAATGAAGTTCCGACAGAAAATATGATCCATCCGTAAGAAGAGCTTTGGTCTAACCATGAACCTATGTTTATTCATGAAATCGTATTCCTACAATCGGTTTTTTGTTTCAGTGTTTTAGTGCTTATCCAAACAGTAGAAGGGGGGAAATCTAAATGAACAAACCTAAATCATATATCTCTATATTCTTCTCTGAAGGAACAACCTCTTTTTCTCTCAATAAGTCAGGATCCTTCTTCTGCCCAAAAATAAATAAGTTTTGATGCACAGTCCTCTTTAAAATAAATATATAAAGACGAAAGAAGAGAAAGGATTATTGTGTAGAGACATGAAGCAAGCAACTTCATTGGGGTATTGTCCAGGTTCGCTGGTAGCGAAGCAATGTTTGTGTTCCTGCGTGACTTTGTCGGGGTACTGTCCAGGCCTGCTAGCAGTGAAGCAACACCAGAGATGAAAAATTATACTCTAAAAATATTAAGCTCACGAGATGCGCTACCCTTCTCAACTCGAAAAATTGTGATATCATTGAAAATTATATTTTGTTCAACCGAGAAGGCATAAAGGGAACTACGTCTATTCATGGGGTAAGTGGGGAGACCAAATTAATATGCATGATGCATCAATACTCCCTGAAGAACTAAGGCCCTACACAAAATAAGTTAACTGAGGTAGAGAATCTAGAATTCAGTGTGTCGCCAAGTGTTGTAGTTGCTACAAAACCCTCCAAAATTTTGGCTTACACTCAATTTCATAGCCTTCCTTGGTTTTTCACATTGTTTTCGCAAACACTGAAACTCATTTCATGTACTTTCTTGAAGTGTTTTGTTCCCCTTTGCAAGTTGGGTAAATTGTCATATTTTTGCATGATTGGTTGTCGCGTAATGTGTAGAAGTTTGTTTTGATGGTTTTGAGGGTCTATCTTTATGTCTATGAGTTGTTATAAACATTCAAACATTTGTCGCACTCATTCACAAATTTTTGAGCACTAATGCACAAGTGTCGCACAGTCGTCACAAAGTGTATCTTAAGTATCGCACTTGTCGTAATTGGTCATGGGTGATCTGTGTTGTTGTGTTGTGAAGTATTATAAGTTTGAGATCACAGTCGAAACTTTATCACCTCACACAATAGTCTCACTTTTCCGACACAAACATTCCTGAAGAGGCATTTCGACCAGTAACTTGACTTCACACGGCCTGCTTGGACTGTGCACTACGTAGTTCCAGACATCAAGGTGTGACCTTCCCTCTTAGCACTACGCAAAGCGCAGCCCCTGCCTCTCAGTGTTGTTGCACTGCGTATTTCATATGTTCATGGCCCTAACTTGCCCTTTGGGATTGTGTAATCATTCCTACCAACCTATCCTGA
The DNA here is from genome assembly GCA_034641835.2 of Pinus albicaulis. NCBI lineage: Eukaryota > Viridiplantae > Streptophyta > Pinopsida > Pinales > Pinaceae > Pinus > Pinus albicaulis. Next base: position 422,411,725 of record CM076578.1, read on the forward strand.
ACTATGCATTCTGCAAGCACAAGCATCAAGCTCTCTTTCTAAGCCTCTGAAATGTGCAGTTTCCCAATCCCCCTTGCCTCCAGAAACTGTGTAAATTTTTCCCTTAGTCTGGCATGAGCTAGGTTAGTGATCAAGCCTGACCCTTAGTTGTTTGAACTGCAAAATTGCGCAATCACTGAGCCCTCTCTCCCGACCTGTCACTCAGTCTCAGCCCAGTTTATGGATCCAAATTCAAATAAAATCGAAGGGACGCAAACTTGCGACCACAAATCAAGACTTAAGATCATCAAGGTTTCCTATGAGGAGGTAAAATACAAGGTATTATCAAGAAGACATCAAAGACACAACAGCAACAATTGCTTTACACTGCCACATTATCAAGTAGTCCATGTCAGCAGTGCCATGAGTTGTCATATGCCACATCATCATTGTGGACCATGTATATTATATTCACAATGTATTGTAAAGTGGAATTCCAAAGGACACATGAATATGGAGAGTCATGTAAGTTGAAAATTCATAGGAAGTTGAACAGTCATGAGGGTAGTCAAAGAGTCACAAGGGGGAAGCATCACCCCTTGGTTATACACCCTCATCGTATAAGCAAAGGACTTTTTCACCTTGGCTCCACGATAAAAGCATTAAAGAGATAAGCTAGTTCTTTTGTGGAGCAAGGAATGGCTCCAACGCTCCACTATTGGTGCTAGTGATGTTCATTGTATACATGTGTCTTGGGATTTTTACTTAATAACAGAAGCCTTCAAGGCCAACATGTTCTTCATGCATGAATTATGAATGCTTGTAATACTATTCTGCGGAGGTTTTTATTTCATTTTTGCTTTCACACGTGCTAAGATAGTTGAACTACCTTGATTGTTTTAGTACTTATCTTATTGACAATCGGTTTTAATTTTTTTCATTGTTGTCGCATCCTTGTGGACTATTCCATTGGATATTAGACGAACATTTCTTATTCATTGGTTATAATCACTGTCGCATCCCTTGTGGACTATTCTGTTGGATGTTAGATGGATCTTCTTGTTTTTGTGTGTCTCTTCTTGGGTGGTACTATTACCTCTCTCTTAGAGGCCCACCTTTTCCTTTCCCCCGCAGTATAAGAACTTTGACACACATGATCGAACACTCACCAGGCACACCCCCCTTGCTTTTCGAAGGCACATGTTCACTCCTCTCTCTTGCTGACTGTCAGTGTAAAGGTATATCTATAAGAATACATGGCAACCAAGTCGATATTCCGGATGGGACTCCTACTCCAAAAGGTGTGAGGTCTAACTGGGACTTAACATCAGGGAGACCCCTTGGTTGGCGGATTTCCAGCACCATCAACAAATCCTAACAAAAGAGCACCCATAATCATAGCCATATGAATTTTAATCCTTAGATTTCACTTTTCAAAATTATGGTTTAACAAAAATAATATTATCTTTACTTACAAATAGAAATCAATATATTAGATTAAAATATACAGTATTGTTGTAATTCAAGAATAAATTCTATAAACATTACAAACTGTTACAAAAAGATGAATACTCATACATCTAAAAATATAAAAGCAAAGTTGTTTGATCTCTATAACATCACACACTGGACAACACAATCAGAATACGTCATCCATATCCATTGGGGATCCTCAATCCTTGATCCTCCAAATAATCTTATTTCAAAATAAAATTGTAAACCATACTCTACTATGTATTAGTGGGAAGTTACAATAAGGAATGGGATTATATAAATATCAACACCATTGTACCAACTAGTTGGCAGTGTTATTTATTTAACTCATAGTAGCCATAATATTGTAAAAACGTATTTGCTTTTAGCTTGATCATATTCCTGCAAAGTCCGAGGAAGAGCCATATGAAGGTTTCAAGAAGGATTGTTTAGTACATCAAAATTACATATGTAAACTCAACATATGCTTGCAAGTATTTCATAAAAACATGAACCCATTGGTCAAATATAGAAAATAATTGCATAGGTGGATAGGAATGAAAAAGAAATAAACTTCTAGATATGTGTTTTGTCTAGAATTTGAGCCAATTTCTTGGTCCTATAAAAAGCAGTTGACTATTTTATTATCAACCCTTCACGTTGCGCATATAGAGAAGCAGCGAACAATGGCACTAGGAAATGTAGATTCACACTTTGATGGGAGAGTTTGGATTTCTTTATATTATGACAAATAGAATACAATACAAATGATTCATAATCTCAATGCACACATTGAAATGAAACATATTAAGATTCAAGTATGCTACCTTAAAGAGTTGGTAACGAGAGGAGGTAACACTCGTTTATTGCAAGATAGATAATCAAATTGTTGGTATCTTTTAAGAGTCGTACAAATTTTTGGGATATTTTAAGGTTCGTGTACAGAGGCAACGGTTGTTAAACTGTTTTCTATGTTTGGAATTCAAATCATTATCATATAGGCATGATGTTGTGATAATGTACCTACATGGTCCTCAAAAGAAATGTTATTAAATGGACCATTGTTGGAATTTGTAATTAAATCCAATTTTTTATTTTAAGTTGGTGGATCCATTAACAAGTCCTCTGGCTGTCCAAGAGGTGTCTACAAGTAATATAGTATAGGAATTTATAGGGTAACCCAAAGGTCACCGCTCACAAACAAATCATAGATCAGTACACCAGTATTTGACATGGTTAAAACCCTTGAAGAGGGAAACAGTCCATGGCCTGAGCCAACGCGGCCACTTCAGGAAACTTATTAATATAAAGAAATAAAATTTACATAAGCTTCTCTTATAAACAGTCACGAAACAAATGACCCTTCATGCTCTTTAAATAGAGATCATGGACCAATGGGGTGTTAAGCCTCAGATCAAGTGTCGGTAATACTGAGGAGAGAATGAACCATCAGATCACTACATATCGTGACTGTCGAATTATAAGTTACAAAATTACATACTAAAGAAACACACTTTACCTAACTCTACGCTATACCAAGATATACTTAAGTATTTCTTATGTGTCGGAATATCCCAACAGCCCCCCTTAAGAACAACTTGGATAGGATTGAAGGATTTACAAAGGTGACACAATAGGAGAAGGAAGGAGGCATTAGAGCCTATCCCCCCTTAATGATAAATTTCCGGGGATCCAAGCATAGATCAAATTTTGGTGAACTTTTCTTCTGTGAGAGCCTTTTTAAAGATATCAGCAACTTGATCATTGGTTGAAAAATAGTGCACTTCAAGAGCACGATCATGAATGAGATTTCTGATGAAGTGTATATCAAGCTCAATGTGTTTCATGCGCTGATGCTGAAGTGGATCTTTGCATAGCTAAATGGCACTCTGAATATCACACCAAAGTGTAGTTGGATGTTGCTGATGAAGACCAAATTCAGACAGGATCTGCGAAGCCACAGGGCTTCCTTGTTGGCTATAATAGCACCACGATACTCTGCTTCTGCCGAAGAATGGCATATTGAACTTTGTTTCTTACAAGACCATGTAATAGGTCCTAAACCAAGAGTGAATACATAACCTGTAGTATAATTTCGATCATCAGGGTCACTAGCCCAATCAGAATCAGTGAAACCAATCAACAATGGAGATGCTCCTGCACCGTAATGAATCTCGAACTAAATTGTACCTCAAATATATCGAAGTATTCTTTTAGCTGCTTTACAGTGAACTTCATGATTTTTGTGCATAAACATAGCAACAAGACCAACAGTAAATGAAATGTCAGGATAGGTAAGGGTTAGATACATAATTTTTCCAACAAGTTGATGGTATAAGGTAGCATCAACATCAGGGGAAGTACAAGTGACTGAAAGCTTGACTCTGGACTGAAAGGGAGAAGGGGTTGGTGTATAGTTTTCCATGTGAAAGTGGCATAGAATATCACAGGCATACTTGGACTGAGAAAGGGTAAAACCTTCTTTGGATTGAGAGACTTAAAGACCAAGGAAATAATGCAAGTGTCTTAAGTCTGTCATTTCAAACTTCTTTTTGAGGCTAGACTTCAAATGGTTTATATGGTTGGGATCACTACCAGTAAGGATAATATCATCAACATAAAGAACAAGGATGATTAAGGACTTACCTATTTTCATGGTGTAGACAGTGTTGTCGGAATGACATCTAGAAAATCAATTATTGAAGAGAAAGCTATCCATTTTGGCATACTAAGCTCGAGGGGCTTGTTTGAGACCATAAAGAGACTTCTTAAGGCGACAAACAAGGCTAGAGTCATTTTGGATAAAGCAAGGGGGTTGTTCCATGTAGATTTATTCATGCAAGTCCCCATGTAAGAAGGCAGATTTAACATCCATCTGATGGACTTCCCATTTAAAGGAGGCAGCAAGGGAAAGAACAAGGCAGATAGAATTCAGTTTGGAAATAGGCGAGAATGTTTCAGTATATTCAATGCCTTCAACGTGTGAAAATCATTTAGCAATAAGACGAGCTTTATGTTTATCCACTTTTCCATCTAGTCCAAACTTTGTTCTATAAACCCATTTGCATCTGAAAATTTCTCTTCCCTTTGGAAGAGGAACGATATCCCAAGTATCTTTTGCCAATAAGGAACGATATTCTTCATTCATAGCTGCATCCCAATTTTGATTACCTGAAGCTTCTTCAAAGGTATCTGGATCATGATTTTCTGGAATTTGAGCCAATAAGGAAGAGGCTTTGTCAAACTGAGAACATGTACGACGTTGATCTGTAGGGTCACCTGCAAGAGAACCTACTGCATTCCGAGTAGAGTGGACCCATTTTGGAAGCTGTGGAGCTGAAGGAATATCTTGAGGAGGTGGAGGAGTATTGTCATCCTCGTTTTCAACATCCGAAGTAGAAGGAATGTTGTCAAAAGTACAAGATATAGAGAGAGGTGGCACATATGTTGAATCAGGCTCGCAGGCCAAAGGTGGCACACCAGCCAAACTAGGCTCGATGGCCGACATATTTTCATCAAATTTTGACACCTCTTCTAATGATTACATTTTTGGATTTGGGTTGAAGAAGTCTATATCCTTTGACATCTTCATAATATCCAACAAAAAATCATTTTTCACTCTTAGGTTCTAAGTCTTTATGTTTCTCATTTGGAATATGGGCCCAAGCTTCACTTCCAAAAATGAGAAAGTGACTTACATCCGGTTTGATTGAGCTCCAGGCTTCTTCTGGAGTGATATTCCTTAAAACCTTAGTAGGAGTGTGATTTACTATGTAATTTTCACAATTAATTGCTTCTTCCCAAAAATTAAGACTAAGTCCTTTAGATTGAAGCATACAATTAGCCTTTTCTTTTAGAGTGTGATTTTTTCCTTTTAGCTACACCATTTCATTGTGGAGTAAACGAAACAGTATGTTGCAATTGAATTTCATGCTCACTGAAAAATTTGATAAATTTGTTGTTAACATATTCTCCTCCATTGTCAGATCTTAACTTAAGAATTTGATGTCCAGATTATCTCAACAAAGGCCTTAAAGGCCAAGAACATGTTAAAAAATTCACTCTTGAGTTTTAATAAGTATACCCAAGTGCGCCTCGAAAAATAATCAATGAAAGTTATGTGCTTGTAGCTAGAGAAAGAAACAATTGGAATTTGACCACATAAATCATTGTGCACAAGCTGCAAAGAGGCACATTTGTCAAAACTATCCCGATGATGTTTTCTGAGTACACAACTAGAAAAAAGACCATCTTGGAAAGATACCATAGGAAGACCTGTCACCATATTTTCTTTACACATGTTGGAAATATTGAGAGGGGGGGTGAATCAGTATTTATTTTCAATTTTTAATTATTGCCAGTTATATTCTTCACAATTAAAAACAGAGAGGTGTATAATAATGATATTAAGGATTAATCAGAACTTCAATCCCTTTTTTTAATAATAGTATACAATAGATGAGTGAAGGGCACCAACCATTTTAATGAAACAGACACCAACCTGTTTCCAACCACCAACTTGGACTTTGATGAGGCTCCGACGTCTAGGGCTTCGACCCTATCTTCTCAAGGCACCAACCTTGTGTTTAGGAGCTCCTACTCCAAGGACACCAATCCTTTAGAAATATTTAGAGATAAAATGTGAGATGTACTTAGATAAGTGTCTTCAAAAAGATCTATGATACCCAGCCAAATCCTCCAAGTCACCTTATGATGATATCAATGCATCATGGTTTCCAATGGTGTCTCAAGATCAGGTTCTACAAGTGTCTTTAGATGACTTCAATAATTCCTCAAAGGTGTTTTCAATAATCTGCTCAATTTTTGCACCAGGTCTTCCAAACAAATCTATTCAAGTTACTTATGCTTCGAGGATCTCCAAATGTTCTACTTTGGGAATGTCTACACCAGCCTCTAGGACTACCTTCAAAGAATTGTTAATGCCTTCACTTGTCCAAATATTTTCCAAGACTCACTGTTCAAGAACTTTCACATTCTTAACTTGTACAACCCTCCACCAGTTGTTCACAGTACTTTTTTCAGATTCAAGGTGATTGCAAGTTATAACAATCCGAAAAATTTGAGCCACCACAAGGATAAATCTAAGTTGTTGTGATGAGTATCGAGCCACCGTTTCACAATAAGAATATATAGATCCGAGGCTATGTATATATGCAATAGTACCAAGCTTGAGGTCTACTGATCCAAAGTCTGTACGTACTGATTTGAGCTCCTAACGTTGCAACATGTCATGAGTTTTGAGTGATAGTTCGAACCTTTTGGAGGCAAGACTGAAGCACTGCTTACCAAGTCTATACAATAGAATTTAACCCACAGATTAGGCCCACAATTTTCTAAAATAGAACTGGGATATGTATACAGTCTGAAGATAATACTGTTGTTGTTAAAGAGGGTCTGAGCTCCTTTACCACAAATTGGATTTTTATAAGTCTGTGCCACAGGAGGTCACAGAACTATAATGAATCCACTGTGATAAGTCCGAAAATATTCACAGGATTTTATGGATTAAATAACTTCAAGCCCAAGCAGAATCGTTGTTCTCCTCTTTGTTTTTTTTTGTTCACGAGATGTGAACTTACTCTGCACTTTCCTGTAGATGTGTGACCGAATTCCTGGGTAAAGAATGAGCTTTAAAACTTTAATAAATAGTGATTTTCGCACAGCAAAATGAAAGGACATGTCTCTACAAATAGGCCGACATGAAGGACAAGAATAGGTCGGCTCATTGTTGTGGTTAATTTTCCTTCACTTAAAAATTCCATATCTCATCAACCGTTGGGAGTTTCGAGGCAAGTAAAGGCTCGTTAGAAAGACAAAAAAAATATTCTTTTAGATGGTTTAGGATTCATTGGGATAGGCTGCCTCCAAGGTGACAAAAATATTTTTTCTTTATAACTGACCTTGAATATTTATGAGTAGAGAGTAAAAATTTTGTCTCCAAGGTCATCTTCATTGTTAGGCTTATTCATCAACCTGTTGCCATCAATGACAACTTGGATTAACAATATCCCCATTTTTCATTGGATGGAAATATTCTTCTTCTCTCCCCCTTTCACATCAATGGAAATGGGATGCCAAAGTACTCCCCCTGTCATGCTGCTCCCCCTAACATACTGTACCCCTGACATGTTGCTTGATTTAATGTGATGCAAGAGAAATGACCCCCATATTTTGGTGAAGATACTCAAATGCTTCTCGTGGAAGAGGTTTTGTAAATATATACACAATTTGCTCTTTTTTATTGACGTATTCCAGCCTAATATTGTGTTCAGCAACTTGTTCACGGAGAAAGTGGTATTTGATTGGAATATGTTTGGTTCTTGAGTGCATCACCGGATTCTTTGAAAGACTGATGGCGCTAGTATTGTCACAAAAAATAATAATCGGTTGCTTAGTTTCTATGTTGACATCCTTCAAGGCTACCTTCAGCTGTAAAAAGGGATATAGATGATTGCTTTTTGCTGAGCCAAGATACAAGAAAATCTCCCATAAAGAATGCATTTCCAGTGGTGCTTTTTCGATCATCCATGCTTTTGGCCCAATCAGCATCAAAACAAGGTGTCACCATAAGAGTTTAACTCTTAGGATACCAAAGACCAAAATCAGTCGTTCCTTTCAGATATCTAAGAATTCTTTTCACAGCTGCTAGATGGGATTGTTTAGGACTTGACTGAAATCTTGCTACCATTCCTATTGCTTGCATAATATATGGTCTTGTAGCAGTTAAGTATAGGAGAGCTCCAGTTATTGACTTGTAAAGAGTTGCATCTATTTGTGGGGTGTCATCTTCTTTGCTTAGTTTACAATCTGTGGTCATTGGTGTGCTCATAGGTGCACAATCTTCCATCCCATATTTTTTAAGCATGTCTTTAAGATTTTTTTTTTGAGATATAAACATGTCTGCAAAGGTTTGAGATATTTGCAGCCCAAAAAAGTAAGACAACTCACCAATCATTGACATCTAGAATTTTTTGGACATATTTAGAGCAAATTCATGGCTCATTTCTTCATCATTGCTAGCAAAGATTAGATCATCGACGTAAACAAGAGTGATCAGAAGTTTTTCCCTATCCATCTTCATGTAGAGATTGCTATCTGCCACTCCTTTTTTGAAACCTTCTTGTTGCAGATAGTGATCCAAATTTGCATACCATGCTCTAGGGGCTTGTTTCAATCCATACAAGGCATTTTTTAGTTTGCATACAAGGTATTTTCCTTCAGCAAGATCAAATCCTTCTGGTTGCTCCATGTAAACTTCCTCCTTGAGATCTCCATTCAGGAATGTTGATTTTACATCCATTTGATAAACATTGAATCCTTTTGAGCAAGTAAATGCTAGAAACATTCTTATGGCTTCCATTCGAGCTACTGGTGCAAAGGTTTCTTCGAAGTCAATTCCTTCGATTTGCGAATATCCTTTGCAGACAAGTCTGGCTTTATTTCTGATGATTTGTCCATCTTCATTCATCTTGTTTTTGAATACCCATTTTGTTCCAATTATATTTTTATCTTTTGGGCGAGGTACCAGTTCCCAAGTCTCATTTTTTTCAATTTGAGACATTTCTTCTTCCATGGCCTTTATCCAATGAGGATCTTTGCTTGCTTAAGAAAAAATTTCAGGTTCTATTAAAGATAATAGAGCCACATCATCTTTTCTAGGGGTGCTTATCATCCTTCTTCGAGTTTGGATTCCTTCATCTATATTTCCGATGACCTGTTCTTCTGGATGATATATTTGAACAAACTTGATCTTGGAGGGAGTTTGTGAAGATTCATTTTGAGGTTCTCTTCGAGGTTCTTCATTCTCCTCTTCTTTTTCAGGTTCTTCTTCTTCACTTTGTTCAAAGAAAGGCTCAACTTCATGATCTTCAATTCCTTTTTCTGGAAGGCCTTCATCAATGCTTTCCACTATTCTTCGTAGACGATAGTTGTAACATTTGTAAGCTTTGCTCCTAGTGGAGTATCCAAGAAATATTCCTTCGTCAACTCTTGAATCAAATTTACCTGGTGAGTCATCATTTATTTTTATGAAACATTTGCTTCCAAAAACCTTGAAATATTTTACTGAAGCAAGTCTTCCTTTCCATAATTCATAAGGAGTCTTTTCATTATTTGGTCTTAGTTGAGTTCGATTTAAGGTGTAAACTGCGGTGCCAACCGCTTCTCTCCAAAATTTTGGTTGCAAATCGGCTGCTAGTAGCATTGTCCTTGCCATTTCTTGAATGGTTCGGTTCCTTCTTTCAACTACTCCATTTTGCTGGGGTGTCCTAGCAGTAGAGAGTTCTCTTTCAATTCCATGCTCTTTACAAAATTTATCGAACTCTTTTGAGGTGAATTCTCCTCCTCTATCCATTCTAAGGCATTTAATCTTAGAATCTTTCTCATTCTCAATGAGAGCCTTAAGATTTTTAAAACATTCAAATGCTTCAGATTTATATTTTATGAAATATATCCACATCATTCTAGTATAGTCATCAACAAATAGAGCAAAGTACCTTTCACCCTGAAGAGCTGGAGTTCTGGTTGGCCCACACAAATCTGCATGAATAATTTCCAAAGGTTTTGTTGTTGAGAACTCCTTAGTTTTGTGGCTAGTTCTGGTTTTCTTTCCATGTTGGCATGGGCCACATACAACTTGATTTGGTTTGCACATTTTTGGAATATCCCTTACTGCATTAATGTTGCTGATGTTGACTAGGTTATTAAAACTTGTATGCCCCAATCGCTTGTTCCATAACCAACTTTCATCTGTTTGACTTAAGTAACATTTATCTTCTTGAATTCTACTAAGAATGTAAACATTATCTGGTGTTCTTACTCATTTCGCCACAAGCACTCCTGAGGACTAGTCTCTTATTTCACAATTTTTTGTACTAAAGACAACATTATGTCCTTGGTCACAAATCTGACTCACACTTAAGAGACTGTGTTTGAGCCCTTCTACCAGCAAGGTGTTTTGAGCCTTTCCTAGTCCATTGACAAGGGTAGCAGTCCCTTTTCCAGTGATTTTAGCAGATCCACTTCCAAAGGATACATTTCCATTTTTCTTGTTCAATGAGATAAACTTCTTTTGGTCACCTGTCATATGTCTCGAGCATCCACTATCCACGCACCAATTATTTTCTTCACTATGAGCACATAGAGCTAGGCCACATTTATCAGTTTTGAGATTTATGTTTTTAGATTTTTCCCTTTTGAGAGGGCAATTTTGTTCATTATGATCATAATCATCACATAATTAGCAAGACGGATCAAACTTAGCCAAAGGATCAAAGGAATTGTCAGTTTTGATTTGTTCTTTCTCTGTAGGCCCACACAGTTGGTTTGGTTGATTATTCAATCTTGGTGCTTCATTCTTATGAGCCTTGCAATGCTTAGCTTGATGCCCAAAGTTTTTACAATTGTAACAATGCCCAAGAAAAATAGTTTGATACCTGTTGTAGTATCCATAGCTTGAATCAACATTCTTCCTTGAAGTTGCTCTTTCAAGTCTTGGTTTTGAGATGTGACCTTTTTCCTGAGATGATTTTTCTTCTTTTGGATGGCAAGAGAGTACATCAGCATAACTTCTGGCATTATTCTTCATACTTGATGATTCTCCTTTGAAACCAATTCCAGACTTTTCATGTTGAGGTCTTTGAGTGTTAAGAATGTTGTCAAGAGCTAGAGAGCTTTGCCAACTCCTTTTGATTTTCTCTAATTCCTTTCTTAGGGACACTATTTCAGCTTCATGTTTTTCACAGATATCATCCTCTTTTAACTTGATGTTCAAGAAGTCTTCCCTTCTTTTTGCTTCCTCTCTTTCTATTTTGAGAGAAATTATCTTATTTTGTAGATTCTCATTTTCTTCAATGGCATTCATCAACAAACTATCCATGTTTCTTTCATCTTCCAATTCTAAGTAATCATCATTTGTAAATGCCATGAACAACGTTTCTTTGCTTCCAACATAATCACTTTCCTCATCTGATTCATCATCTCTTTCTTTGTGATGATGCATATTTCTGGTTGATTTCTTTTTTATGACTACAAATTCATCTTCAACGGACTCATCTTGTTTGGAGAAGAATTTATTTTTATTAAACCCTTTCTTTTTGTACATCATCATTTTAGAGTCCTTTTCATCATCACTATCATGTTTATGGGGAAATTTTGTAGCGTAATAACCTATTCTTCCACAATTGAAACAAATAAGAGGGTACTTACCTTTTAGCTTGGATCCTCTTTTTAGTCTTCGTACAAATTGAGCTAATTTGTTTTCAGTATTAGATTCATCGTTGTTGTAATTCCATCCTTTTCCTTCTTTTGTAGATCTTGAGGCTTTGAAGGTTGCTTCTTTGAAATTTGGACTCCCTTTCCTCATCTCATAGGCAATGAGAATTCCATGGAGTTCATCCATCTTGAGAGTATCTAGATCCTTCATTTCTTATATGGCACTTACTTTGGAGTCAAATCTGTCAGGAATCGATCTCAGGATTTTTTGAACAATGGTGCTTTCTTCAATATTTTCTCCTAGTCCTTTAAGAGAGTTAACCACTTCAGCTACTCGAAGGAAACATGATGCAATATCTTCTTCATCATCCATTTTCAGACTCTCGAATTATCTTCTATAGGTTTTAAGCTTTTCCTTCTTGACTTTGGAGTCGTCATCATATAGAGAAACCAACTTATCCCATACTTCTTTGGCTGAGTCACAGTTCATGACTTTCGTAAATTCGGAATCGGTAATTCCACTAGTGATGGAATTTAAAGCTTTGGCATTAGCAATGTAAGCTCTTCTTTTATCTTGATCAGTTGGAAGATTTGCGGGAGCTTTGTACCCATCCAGAACAAAGTGCCATACTTCAGGACCAAGAGACATTATATAGTAGGACATCCTCTTTTTCCAAAAACCAAAATTTGTTCCATCAAAGATAGGTAGTTTCCCTGTTACTTCCATGTTCTTCATTGTGCCTAAGAATCCTTCTTGCAGTTGTTAAGCTGATATTGAAGAAGATGGCTCTGAAACCAATTGTTGTAAATACTGAGAGGGGGGGTGAATCAGTATTTCTTTTCAATTGTTAATTATTGCCAGTTAGATTCTTCACAATTAAAAACAGATAGGTGTATAATAATGATATTAAGGATTAATCAGAACTTCAAACCCTTTTTTTAATAATAGTATACAATAGATGAGTGAAGGGCACCAACCCTTTTAATGAAACAGGCACCAACCTGTTGCCAACCACCAACTTGGACTTTGATGAGGCTCCGAACTCTAAGGCTTCGACCCTATCTTCTCAAGGCACCAACCTTGTGTTTAGGAGCTCCTACTCCAAGGACACCAATCCTTCAGAAATATTTAGAGAGAAAAAGGGAGATGTACTTACATAAGTGTCTTCAACAAGATCTATGATACCCAGCCAAATCCTCCAAGTCACCATATGATGATATCAACGCATCATGGTTTCAAATGGTGTCTCAAGATTAGGTTCTACAAGTGTCTTTAGATGACTTAAATAATTCCTCAAAGGTGTTTTCAATAATCTGCTCAAGTTTTTCACCAGGTCTTCCAAACAACTCTCTTCAAGTTACTTCTGCTTCAAGGATCTTCAAATGTTCTGCTTTGGGAATGTCTACACTAGCCTCTAGGACTGCCTTCAAAGAACTATTAATGCCTTCACTTGTACAAATATGTTCCAAGACTCACTGTTCAAGACCTTTCACATTCTTAACTTGTACAACCCTCCACCAGTTGTTCACAGTACTTTGTTCAGATTCAAGGTGATTGCAGGTCATAACAATCTGAAGAAGTTGAGCCACCACAAGGATAAATATGAGCTGCTGTAATGAGTATCGAGCCACTATTTCACAATAAGAATACACAGATCTGAGGCTCTGTATATATGAAATAGTACCGAGCTTGAGCTCTACTGATCCAAAGTCTGTAGGTATTGATTCGAGCTCCTAACGTTGTAACAGGTCATGAGTTTTGAGTGATAGTCTGAACCTTTTGAAGGCAAGACTGAAGCACTACTTACCAAGTCTATACAATAGAATTTAACCCACATATTAGGCCCACAATTTTCTAAAACAGAACTGGGATATGCATACAGTCCGAAGATAATACTTTTGCTGTTGAAGAGGATCCGAGCTCCTTTACCACAGATTGGATTTTTATAAGTCCGTGCCACAAGAGGTCACAGCACTGTAATTAATCCACTGTGATAAGTCCAAAAATCTTCACAGGATTTTATGGATTAAATAACTTCAAGCCCAAGCAGAATCGTTGTTCTCTTCTTTGTTTTTTTTGGTTCATGAGATGTGAACTTACTCTGCACTTTCCTGTAGATGTGACCGAATTCCTGGGTAAAGAATGAGCTTGAAAACTTTAATAAATAGTGATTTTCGCACAGCAAAATGAAAGGACGTGTCTCTGCAAATAGGCCGACATGAAGGAAAATAATAGGTCGGCTCACTGTTGTGATTAATTTTCCTTCACTTAAAAATTCCATATCTCATCAACCGTTGGGAGTTTCGGGGCAAGTAAAGGCTCGTTAGAAAGACAAAAAAAATATTCTTTTAGATGGTTTAGGATTCATTTGGATAGGCTGCCTCCAAGGTGACAAAAATATTTTTTCTTTATAACTGACCTTGAATATTTATGAGCAGAGAGTAAAAATTCTGTCTCCAAGGTCATCTTCATTGTTAGGCTTATTCATCAACCTGTTTCCATCAATGACAACTTGGATTAACAACACAGAGTTTGAAGAGAGAAATATTTTAAGTGACCAAATCGCTCATGCCAAAATTTTCTCACTTCATCATTATGAGCAACAAAAATGGAGGGAAGACATGATGACCCAAAGTTTTCAAACTTATACAACCTTTTGGAATCATCAGCAATGCCAGTAGCTAAAATATATCTAGGATCTCTTAGGTCCTTAATTACAACATCATGAGGTGAGAATTATACGATTTTTCCTTCACCTGAATCAGTTATCTGATAAACAGATAGAAAATTGGAGGACAAGGTAGGAACACATAATACATAATTAAACTTACCATTATCTAGATGAATGGTTCCATAGCCTACAACACTAATAGATATATCATCACCAACATATATATTTTTGGTGTTACAATCAATTAAAGAAGAAAACATGGCTTTATTTTTTGCCATGTGGTAAGAGGCTCCAGAATCAATGAGCCACTCATGATAATGAGAAGAAGAAGATACATTTAATGCATAAGTAGATATTGATGCTTGACAACCACATGCAGAAAGTGCCATTCCCGAAGATGAAGTTGAAGATTTCTCCAAATGGATGTTGTGCTCATTTGTTTCTGCTTCCAAGGCTTCCATCTTCTTGAAACATTTTGACTCTATGTGGCCATCACGATTACAAAATTTGCAATGTCTATATGTCTTCTTCCCTTTGTTTTTATTTTCCTTATCAGTTTGTTGAGTTTTTTTTTTTCAGTTTATGGCTAAGATTGCTTAAGACCCTTGTTTGGTTTAGGACCATTCTTTTTAGGATGCTGCTTCTTAGGATTCTTTGGATTTGGTTGCCGATGGGCTGCTAAAACTTTCTTAGAAGAGTTTGCAGTATTAATTAGAGCAAGGTGTAAGATTTTTTCTTGTCTTATCAAAGAATCACAAAAGGCATAAAAAGAGGGGGACTTGTAGAGTGTTCCTTGATATATGAGGGCTTCTCTAGTGGAATGGAACTGCAAACAAATACAGAGTATGCAGGGCCTAACTTAGTAAGAATGGAATAGATAAGACTACCATCTTCCTTTTTTACCTTACAAATTTCTAGGATAAGTCTAAGGGTATTGAATTTGGACAAAAAATCTTCAATATAGGAGAAATTATTGGGGTCCAAAGTAAGCAACTCATTTTCAAGCTAGTGGGCTCTGATTTCATTTTGAATGCCAAAAACAGTGTTCATAGCTTCATAAGGGGAGTCAATTTCTTGGATATAAAATCTAAGATCTTGAGCAATGGACATTCCTATCAACTTTCGTGCTTGATATTTTTATTTTCCCATTTAGTCTTTTTATCGTCATCAGTGCATTTATATTCTAGCCTTGAGACTATTCTATAAAGCCCTTTACTTCTAAGTAAGTCTACCATGTAGGATAGTCATTGGAAATAATTGTTGTTGTTAAGAATAACCGGGCATGCACTTTTCATTTTTAAAAACTAAAGCTGTAAAGATTGAAACTAACTGCTCCAATGGAAAGATCTTGAAATATTAGGCCGGTTCAAAAAAAAAAAAGCTTTGAAAACGGCTTCCGGATGGAGAAGTTACGCATTTTTTAAATAAATGTTGAAGTAGATGTCAAGTAGTCACGTGATAGGTTGAAATTTGATTATGAAGTTGTACTTAAAAAAAAAAATCCCACCATTTCCAAACTTAGTATAATAAGCTCATTTTTTTTTTTAAACTACTTTATGTGACCCACTTTTATAAATAAGTGAAATTCACTTTTACAATGTTACGTTATAAACTTATGACCAAGTAGACTGTAACTTAAATAAAAGATAAAGTGACTTTAGATTGTAAGTGACTCACATTTTATAATGGGTAAGAAACACTATTACACAAAGTAACTTTAAAACATAAGTTACATGTGTTTAAAAAAAAAAAAAAAACTTAACAAAAACTTTTTAAAAAATGTAACTTGACAAAAAGGTTTTTAGAAAAATAACTTGACAAAGAGACTTGAACCCAAGACCTCTATTCTCATAAAGTAACTTTAGACCAAGTGAGATAGTAAAAAGATTTAGTAATTGTTGGAAAGGAGGAAGGGTTTTTTTTTTTTTTTTTTTTTTTTTTTTGCAAAAATACAATCACACAAACAACAAAATAGAAAAAACACAGCCCCTCCGGTTTGCTGTTAGATTTCTGGTTAGTCCACCTTGCAACTATATATTTTTCTCGTTATTTCTGATTTCTCAAGATCGCACAAAATCGTGGGGAAAGAGCATACGTAGGAGAAAAACCCTGTCTTTCTATTTTTGGTTTGTCAGATCGCACACAGCACAAAGAAAAGAGCATATTCATAGAAGAGGGTATAGATTCGGTAATAAAAATAATGACTATAAATTGAAATAAATAGAGAAATAATTAAATATAACAGCAAAAAAAAAATTATACCTCCAGATCTAAAAATGACATAGCTAAGGCACCCGAAAACCTTTTCGCATGAAACGAAAGGGGTTCCTCGCTAGAACAGAGGCTCCGGACATAACAAAGTAGTTCTCCCACCCCAAAAGTGGTCAGAAATAGTAGATCTCGAAAACAGTAGTCACATGTAGTCAAAATCGGCTTTGGATTTGGATCAACAACGGATGTGGCCCTCAAAAAGCTCTGATACCATGTAGGAATTTACAAGGTAAGTTCCTTAGATCAAACCCAAAGGTCATTGCTCACAAATAGGTCACAAAACAGTACACCAATTTTTGACGTGGTTAAAACCCTCGAAGGGGGAAACAGTCCACAGCCTAAGCCAACGCGGCCACTTCAGGCAATTTATTATTATAAATAAACACACTTTACCTAACTCTACGCTAGACCAAGTTATACTTAACTATTTCCTATGTGTCAGAATATCCTAACATCCCCCCTTAAGAACAATGTCGGAATATCCTAACATCCCCCTTTAAGAACAACTTGGGATAGGATTGAAGGATTTACAAAGGTGACAGTTTATGAGAGAAGCTTATGTAAATTTTCTTTCTTTATATTAATAAATTATTTGTACTGGCCACGTTGGCTTAGACCGTGGACTATTTCCCTCTTCGACGGTTCTAACCACGTCAAATTATTGTGTACTGATCTGTGATATGTTTGTGAGCGGTGACCTTTGGGTTTGATCTAAGGAACTTGTTGAAAAAGTGTAACTAGGTTGGTCTTCATGTTGACTATGTAATTATGTATTTATATAAAGAATATGTCAAAGATAATATAAATGTAATCAAGTGCCATATATATATGAAGGATCTAGTCTAAAAGATACGCTCCAAGGCCTAGTCAAGGAAACCGTTAATGGATGGCCTAATTCAGCTCTCCAACTACACTGGAGGATAGGCTATAACGTTGGGTTATAGTCGGCCTAAAGCGCCATGTTGAAGTGGGCCTTCAACAGCAAGTCAAGTTGGCCTTCAAGCTTAATGAATGGTCGGCATAAAATACAGTAGAATTGTCCCTATATATAACTTGTTTTGCAAATAATTTGATAACAAGATTTTCAATCATCTCTGTGATAAAAGTTGTGGATTACTATAACAGTAGTGCGGATCTCCATGAAGAAGTCACAACAGAACTCAATGCGGATTCCTTTGTAGATTGCGGATAAGTCTGTTCCACCATTGCCGGAAGTATTTACGAATCTAACACAAAAAATATTTGCGGTTACCACAACGGAGACAGAGTACATATATACGAAGACAATGTGGATACCACAGCAGAGACAGCCTATCTATATACCAAGATAGTGCGGATATCACAACAGGAACAACATATATATATATATATATATATATATATATATATATATATATATATATATATATATATATATATATATATATATATATAAGATAGTGTGGATTATATAGAAGTTGCGGACAAGCATGATCAACCACAGCAAAATTTGTGGATGCACCACAGTAGTTAAGTGTGGACAAGACAGAGAATTAGGGCAATAAATAAATGCAGATAAAAGCTAATCTATGAATGTGGAATTGAAGGCAGAAGACAGTCTGCGAATGGTCAATAATAGTTTGCAATAGCAAGTGATTGATATACATAGTTAAGGACTGTGAGCCTAATCTTTGTGGTTTTTGTGTTTTGATAATTGACTTAATGAAAGATTGACTTAACTAAAAGAAGAGAAGAGATAAGTACCTTCACAAGTAATTATCTAGAAGATAATTTGTATCAACCTACAGCCCTTCAAATTCTCAACATGGTATCAGAGCTTTGGTTACAAGAAAGGGCTACTAGTGATACAAATCCACTTCAGTTTGGAGGTTACAATCTCAACTTGGTTACATTGCAGCGCTTATAGCACAAATATTACATAGTCATCCTAAACACAGTCTCGGCATACATACATCCCCATAGTTCAGACTCAATCTGAGATTCTCGATGGTATATAAGATTGAAAAAAGGAAGCAGAACTCGAATAGCACAGTTTCAGGTATATAAAAATATTAGTGAGAAAATTACAAGTGATTACAAGTGAAATTCTCAAAAAATAGCAGTCAGGGTCAACTATATATTCCCCATATACTGCACAGAAAAAAATGTGGACAAAACCTCGACCTTCTCTGAGTTATTTGATGAGGTCTATGTGATAAAATACAATGGATTGCAGAACAAGGAACAGGGTTATATACTAAGAAGAGAATAGGAACAATTCTGAGACAAAATCGATGATATACACCTGCAATAAAAGCGAGATCAAGTCTATGATTGATGCATAGAAGGGACATAGACATATCACTTGATGGAATGCATTGAAATCTGAAGTTTCATAGTGCAGATGACATAGTGTGAATCACACAGTGCGTAATATAGATGGGAAAGGATAAAGACTCCTATCATTAGTGCTACCATAGTAATAGAGTTATGAAACTATCATAATTTTCCTTGGAAGAATATAGTCTGAAAGATCAATTACATGAATGGATGACATGATATCTCAAGTCTGGAACAGCATAAGAGGAAGATCATTCAAAGAAGAACAAGGGGTAGATCTCCTCTTCACTTACCAAGTAAGTATCTTTAATTTTCATTTTCGTTTTGGTCAAATGACTTTGATTTGCAAGGAGATATATGAGGCGGTTGTATTACCGAAGATCATTGCATAAAACAAGGAGGATAGTCATGGTCCCCATAGATAATTGAAGTCATAGATAAGGGTCTCCGTTGAATTCATGGAGAAGAACTCTTAAGGTTCTCTCACATGAACAATATTGGAGACACAAAAGAAGCTGAAAGAAGAATTATGAACAACACAAGAAATTTCATGTCACCAGAAAGGATGGAAGGAGTGGATGGAAATAGGGAGTAAGAGGTCATTAAGACTAGTCTCCCTCATAATAAGTCTATTTATGGCTCCTAGATCCTACTTAAGATTTGATGCAAAGTGACATCATGGAAGTATAAGATACAAGAACTCATATGATCATGAGGGTAACAAAATCATGGGATAAGTAAGTTACCTCACTCATCAATCTAGGGTTTCTATGGAAGAAGACAAGTTGAAGGCAATAGTTTTGCAGAACTCAATCATTTGAAGAAAAAGGAAGAACCTGATTCAAAGCAAATCTAAAGAAAGAAGAAGCAGTGGATCTACACTACGATTGAGATCATCTTCTTTAAGTGATTTTTGTTGGTTATATGATAGGAAGCAGTGTAGCACCCTGATGAAAGCATGGAAGGATCTCTTGGTGAATCAGCTTCGGGAAAACCTCTCTGATAAAATTACAGATGAAAAGTAGTCATCTAGAGCAAGGGCCATCATGGAAACAGATTTTCTGGGACATTGATGGAGCATACCAAGAGAATGAAGCTCTTCATTCCTGATAAATTGCTACAATATGACTCAAGGGAAAAAGGGTATGAGGTATGTATATATTTATATGCTAAACATTGGATGTTGTGAAGTCATGTCATATGGTTGCAGGTAATGAACTTTTTTATTTAGAAGTATGATCTATGGAGTCTCTTAATGCATGGACAAATGAAATCAACATAATATGTCCTCATGGAATCTGAGGTGGTTGTATATGAACGAGAAACTAGAAAGGTTGTAATTCCTGGGAATGCATAATGTGCAGAAAGGAAGAGATCATGAAATGCAACCATGTCAAGAGGTAGTTATCATCCAGAAGCCTAGAAGATGTGACTTGGAGATCTCCTGGGAAGATATATAGACTATGATAGAAGTCTGGTAAATAAGAAGACCCTTGACAAAACATATCATTAGGAGATGTGTCAATATGTATAAGGGATTTTGATTCCTACAGGAATATGTCATGGTGAAAGATCATCACTAAGCTAACTTTTGTTCTAAAATTTCATATGTATATGTTTATCTGGATGAATTTATGCAGGACTACTAATCATAAGAAAGGATTCATGATCCTTGGCGATGATTCGAAGGAAAGCAGCATGGAATAATGGTGGACCAAATGAGAAATATTGATGAATCTCTTTCTGACAGTGGACATGACTCGTGATTGAAAGTGATGGATGATCTGTGCCCTATGAAGCCAAAATTTGAAGATTCCTCAATATCGAAATCCATGACATCGAGGGGAGGAACTCTTCATAAGTAGCTGGATTGTTGTTGCAGGACTCTGTTTGATGAGGAGCCTGGTGGTAAGTTTCTTGCTTGGAAGAAACTTGAAATATTTCCTCCATGTGTTAAGAGAGAGTGACGTATGCGATTCTCTATTACATGTGTCATGCACTAGACCAGGACTAACAGCCGTAAGTCTTAGTGAAGGCCATGTGAAGAGAATGGATAGACACATCATTCTGGTCTTCACCTGGTAGACAGAATGGAGGATTGGGTAATCATCTGGCATTTGATACTCTTTGAGAATGAGATAGGTCATTCAAGATAAGAGTAGTCGTGGACCGATATTCTTTGACGGCTGGCTACCCAAGAGAATAATAGTCCAAGAAGGCCATACTCTGGGAACACCTAGGTGGGGTATGTACCTTGGAGAGACAATGACTATGGTGTCTATTAGTCATGTGTCTCGCCAGCATTGTAGCCCACTGTCTCGTTGAGGAGATAGGGTTGTTAGTCAAGGCCTTGCACTAGGACAATGCTGTTTGATATGATGTTATACAGATGTGATTACCAATCCGATTCTTCTTATGAGATTCTTCAGTTTGAAAGTAACCATGTACCTATATGAATACCTCCCTAGTTAAGAGGGAGTGTTGAAAAAATGTAACTAGGTCGGTCTTCATGTTGACTATGTAATTATGTATTTATATAAAGAAGATGTCAAAGATAATATAAATGTAATCAAGTGTCATATATATATGAAGGATCTAGTCTAAAAGATACGCTCCAAGACCTAGTCAAGGAAACCGTTAATGGATGGCCTAATTCAGCTTTCCAACTATGTTGGAGGATAAGCTACAATGTTGGGTTATAGTCGGCCTAAAGCACCATGTTGAAGTCGGCCTTCAATAGCAAGTCAAGTTATCCTTCAGGCTCAATGAATGGTCGGCCTAAAAGACAGTAGAATTGTCCCTATATATAACCTGTTCTGCAGATCATTTGATAACAAGATATTTGGTCATCTATGTGATAAAAGATGCAGATTACTGTAACAGTAGTGCGGATCTCCATGAAGAAGTCACAACAGAACTCAATGAAAATTCCTTTTTAGATTGCGGATAAGTTTGTTCCACCATTTCCGGAAGTATCTATGAATATAACACAAAAAGGATTTGCGGTTACCACAGCAGAGACAGAGTATATATATACGAAGACAGTGCGGATACCGCAGCAGAGACAGTGTATCTATATACCAAGATAGTGCGGATACCACAACAGGAAGAGCATATATATATATATATATATATATATAAGATAGTGCAGATTCTACAGAAGTTGCGGACAAGCATGATCAACCACAGCAAAATTTGCAGATGCGCCACATTAATTAAGTGAGGACAAGACAGAGAATTAGGGCAATAAATAAATGCAGATAAAATCTAATCTATGAATGCGGAATTGAAGGAAGAAGATAGTATGTGGATGGTCAATAATTGTTTGTAATAGCAAGTGATTGATATACAAAGTTAAGTACTGTGAGCCTAATCTTTGTGGTTTTTGTGTTTTGATAATTGACTTGATGAAAGATTGACTTAACTAAAAGAAGAGAAGCCATAAGTACCTTCACAAGTAAAATTATCTAGAAGATAATTTGTATTAACCTACAGCCCTTCAAATTCTCAACAGTACTTACCCTGTAAATTCCTACAGACAAGACCCACCAAGTTTCCTTGAGTAGCGCCACAATAACCTAAGTAGTGCATAGTTAGAACCAAAAAATGTAGACTAGCATTTGCACTGAGAGGTTCAAAGATACGCCGATAGGAAGAGTGGGGAATATGGAAATAAGTAAAACCAACATTTACATAAAATGACATCAGATAAATTTAATTTTCATTTTTTATTACAACACCTAAAAAATGTCAACAAATTTCTTAAAACTCATCCATCTCTTATGAAAGTAAGTAAAACCAAAATTTAAGTAAAATGCCATCAGATAAATTATATTTTCATTTCCTACTGTAAAAACTAAAAATGTCGACCAATTGCTTAAAACTCAAATCCATCTCTTTTCAGATTTTACATATGCTTGAAATCCATGAATGTGATACAAACTTCAAATATATTTATGAAAGAATGCCCATGACTTCATGTAACCACCAAAACCATAACTTCATTCTTTAGACCTGGATCCAAAAATCTTCATCCAACAAAGCTTAAATAGGTTTCAAATATGCAAAGTATGGCATCCTCTTGCCTCAAAAAGACTCAAACACTGTGTATAGTTGACATTATTAGATTCAGAAACCTTCAACACAACATTTGGTAAATTTCAAAGCTTTGTATATAAGAAATTCATAGATCTAATCCATAATTAGTTCCTATATAAGTAATGGTTTCACATTAAAATAGTCCATATCATCTTCTTTTGGTGGAAATATTCTAGGAAAGGAATCTTCCCTACAAATATCATATGCACCATAAGCAAAGCCATGTCTTTTGAGGACCTGGAAGCCATTGAAAGATCAAGATGTCCTCAATAGAAAAGCTCAAAAATTCAACCAAACCATAAAATACCCAACTCAAAGCTTAATGTTATATGTCTCAATACATCCAAACCATAAAATACCCAACTCAAAGCTTAACGTTATATGCCTCTTAATGTGAGAAAGGGGACTCAAAAACTTCCCAAAAAGTGCTTGCACGTTGGGTTGTCCATATTTTCAAATAGCATACCATACCATGTCAATCTAGAGCAGAAGAGAGGAAACCAAGTGTTTTGGACAATACATGGAATTGTATGGACTGCAAGGTGAAAAGAAGTGCCAAAAACATTTCAAAAGTTTTCCATGGAAGGTTCTCACACAAAAATTGAAGAAACAACATGAAAATCATTAATATTACCAACAAAATAAAAATTTCAAGCCCATAAAAAACAATAAACATTTCTTCCTTATATTTTCTCAAATTACCAATTAATTTTGTGCATTTTCGAAAGATTAATGAAAAGTTCAAAGCCATTGATGATGAAAATCACTACATTTGATCATTTTTTAAGTGCCCAAACAATGTTTCCATGTTTCTGAAGATTAATGAGATTTTTCAGACCAAAAATAATGAAATAAATTGTTTTTCAAAATTTCTCAATGCCCAAACAATATTTTTTCCTTTCTCTGAATATTAATGAAACTTTCAAGCCCACAGGTAGCGAAAAACATTCCATGAGAGATTTCCTTAGGAGCACAGACCAAAAATAACAACATTTTGAATATATTATCTAGATTATTTATAAGAATACACTTATCAACTATATTATAAACTATCCATATGCACTTTAAAATACCATTTTTCAAGAGGATGTAGAAACACCAACTGTTAAATGTCAAAATACATTAAACATTCATATTGAAGTAGTGAGATATAAGAAGCTATTGTCTTAAAGATGTTTCAACTGCCCACTTCATTGAAATGTACAATGATTGTGAGGATTAGCCATCTCCCACCTTAAATATGGCATTTTGCTGGCTTTTCGAACCAGCCAAGTTTTTTTTCCTGGTGTTTGAGGTTTTTCCAACCTTGAAGAAAAAAACACAAAAGGAAAAAAAAAGGCACATATGTAAAGCTCCCCAATACAAAAATATGCTTGGATGAAACACTAATATGGGACACCCACATACCTAGAGATTTGAGAAGGAAAATAGTAACTAATGGTAGTATTTGTGATATGGTCTCCCAACACTGTTGCTTTTCATAAGCTGAAAAACCCTTTGGCATTGAATCTTGTTGCTCACCATCTCATTTTCTGACAAAATTATTTTACCTTCTGAGAATTCTGAGGATGTGTGCAATTAATTGGAAATGGTTGAAAACAATATTAGATGAAAAGAGGAGATGGAAATGGGTGAAACCATGTAACAAAGACTAATACCAAACGTAGTGACATGGAATGTCATGAGAGGAACACTTGTGGTTTTCACAGTAGTGCCATGCTAACAAAGCAATTCTGATATTTATGTGCTCCGAAAAGAAATATCGTGGTGAGTGACGAATTTATGAACAATACCTTGAGGAACAACCTCATAATAGAACTTAATGAGAAATAATTATAATCCCTTAAAATTTGTACTATATAAGATAACATTAGATAATAAGATATCGTACGTGATGAACCGGCTTCTGACATTGAGCTAGAATGGCACAAGAGGCACTACCTTGCCAAGTCCTTAACAAATATTGGGCCAGAGCTTTGGCATTTGCTTCACAGTTGCGCCTGATATTCTCCCCGCTCTTCTTAGATCAAAATAAGGAAAAACAATTTACAATGTCTTTTCACATGGGATACAACTTTTAAAATATGAAATGCATTAAGAATTAATGGAAAACTTCAAACCTCCAAAGGTAAATCGGTGCAATTGTTTGAGTGCCTCCTCCGTGAGTTCAATACCAAAGCTTTAATTAAATATGCATGAGTCAACTTTTAAAGTTAAAACTATATTTTGACACTGAGAAATTGAGAAGACATATGATAACGAATTCCAATTTTATACTAGTACATCCATAATCGGAATAGTTAAATTCGAGAACATCATAGTCAATTTCTTTGCAGACCTCTTACCAGCGAAACCATACGAGGAGAAGAAATATAATGGTCTTGAATGCTAATGTATATAAACCCTACCATAATCTATTTGGTAACTTGTCAAAAGAATGTATCTTATTTCACATCTTAAACATCAAGAAAGGAATCATAACAAAGATATTTACCTTCACATGTAAATATGTGACAGCACTGAGACAGTGTTTTCACAGAAAGCATGCTAGGCGAAAGTGGACAGCAACATGAATTCTACTTGTCACCATCGCTACTTCGTGAGAAGTGTCACTGTATTCTGACCACTGTGTGCAGTTCTCCCGGAAACTTGGAAAGAAAAAGTTGTCAAGATGAGGAACAGCCCCCAACCCTCCTAAACCCAATGTGTCCTTCAATTGGCTAATGGTCACTTTTGACGAAATTGATGAATCGGAGAATGGATGGAATTGGTCAGTTCTGGAACCGTACGTGACCAACCTAAAAATTTGTTTCATTGCCTGAAGGGCATTGTCACGTCATTGCCAATAGCCACTTCTCATTTCTTGAAAGTTTACGTGCTCCAAAAAGAAATATTTTTAGAATAATGAATTTACATATTACGTAGTGGACGACGAATATATAAACAGTAACATGAACAAATCAAGTTATGAAGTTATTGAGAAAAAAAACAAAAAACAAAAGAAAAGAAAGAAGAAAAGAAAAGAAAGTTATAAACTCCTTAACACTCAACCTAATCCATTGCCTTTTACAATTTAGGTAATCTAATTATAATTATCTCATCTAAATATTTGATTGTTTATGATAAATGGTATATATAAAAAGTGCAAGCTTTATCAAATATCCATATGAATAGAACGACAATCATATGTGTTTAGCTTCATAAACAATGATTAAGTTAAATATATAATTAGCTATTGAGAAATTTCATATTTACATTGTATGATTTTTAATATTATTAAAATCTATTTTTATTTTTATTAACTAATATGTGAGAGTCCCTTTAAATTTATGCTTTATTTAAGATTATGAATATTTTACTTCTAAATAGAATTCGAGATTTATAAGCTTGCCATGTTCCAAAAGTAGATTTGAATGGAGGAAGAGAAATTAAACAAACCCCACTTGGAACAATGATGGATGAAACTTTATGTGAGGGTTATTATGGGCTTCATGCATGTTTAGATTTAGATTGATAAAATGTTAAGGGTCTCCACTATAAGATGGTTTGTAATTTATCTAATAACTTTATTATTTTAGTTAAGGTGGTTAGATACATCTAATATCAAATTTAGAATGGAATAGCCAAAACTAGTAAGTCATTTTTTTATGAAATGTAATTAATGGTTGCATTTGTATTTTTATATATATTAATACGTATGGATAAGATGTTATGTTTTAGTGTTTGTAATTTTTATCATATAATGTTTATTTTGAATGTTATAGTAAGTTTTTTTTTCATAAAATATAATTAATTGTTATGTTTGTAAATTTTTAATGCAAAATGACAGGTTTAGATTCATGAGGTTGGAGTTTGGATCAAGGTGGGTAGATGGATGGTGGAGGTTAAAAATATCCATGTGTGTTTCTGCTTATGAGGTGGGAGGTAAATGTCTACAAATGAGTGGTTTTAGATGACGATGTGTAAGTGTGTACTTGTGGGTGATGTTCAGATTCAACAAGATGATAATCCTAGTGAAAATTAAGCACCTTCACTAGGTGAGGCCCGTAGGATATTTTTAGGTGTATGTCTATTTTTAGAATGGTGAGAATATTCTAAAATTAGCAGGTTTTTTATTCTAGATGGTTGAGCAAATTCTATCTTTAGATGAATTTCTATTTTAAGAACATGGGCGAAGTCTATTTATAGATCACATATCTAAAAATAGAATGCATGTCGATTATTATTAGCCCTTAATAATAATCAAACAATAAATAATAACTTATTCTCTTGGAGCACTTGATTTCAGTTAACTGATGTGGAAAACCAGTTAGTTGAAGGAATTACGCATTCCAAGGTTGGTTGGTGACTCATACATGATGGACTTCGTTGTAACTGAGTGTGACATAATTGTAACAGAGTTGAAAGAGTAGTTATGGGAGTTGTTATTTAGTTTAACTCAGTTAAGTGAGTTAAACTCAGTTGTGCTAGTTGTAACTAAAAATACACTTGTGAAATATGAGTGAATTAATTATTTAATTAATTCGCAAGTAGTGTCTTACTTGCAACTGAAGAAATACAGCAGTTAACTACTTGCATGTCAGATCCAATGGAGACCCAATGGAGAGATAGGTGAAAGCGTGTGTTTGACTATCAGTTGTGACTATAGTGATGCATTCAATGCATATACACACACATTGGAGTTGCCAATGAGGATTTTGCAGTCAAAGCAAGGCAAGATCGAATTCATTTCGGGATCTTCAGCAGTTGCGCGGTGGAGGCAGGCTGTCAAGAGGCAGTGAATTGGTACATGTGTGAACCAATTTTTGTATGACAGTGTGAGACGATTGTATATTGTACTGAGAGCTCTATGAGCTGAGCTTTGTATGAGATTGTTTCATGCTTACATGATATAAATTATATATGATAATTGGGGTTTTTTAGTTTTAAGTTTCCCTGGTAAAACATCTTATTATGTGTGATTGATTTAATTTCCGCAAAGAATTGAGTAGAAAGATTATGTATTTAACAGTGGATTTAATTGTTAGATCAGGGGAGTCTGGTAATATACATGCATATTGTATAATTTCTACATGGTATCAAAGCAGTATTAATCACTAGAGATTGCAATATTGAAGCGGTGTTGAGTTGTGTTGGTGGAACAATTCGAATTTGCTGCAAGAATTTCTTGGTGCGACAGTTGAGTAAACATTGAAATGGATTTCAATGGGTTGCGGTTGGAGTATACACTCGAGGGAAGCTCGAGCTACATAGCCTGGAAGGACAGGATGGAGACGGTGCTTGAAGATAATGGCTTGAAGGAGTTCATCGATAGCAATGTTTCTAAGCCCACTTCGACGGATGCTGCATTACTTGACGCCTAGAAAAAGAAAGTATCGAAGACGAGAAGGATTTTGTTGGAAGGTGTGAAAGACCATATTGTGTCAAGCCTTCACGGGAAAGCCACTCCATTTGCAATGTGGAAGGCTTTGACAAATATTTTCCAAAGCAGCAGCAACCATAGGAAGTTGGCGCTAAAAGATAAACTCAGAAAAATCAAAATGGAGAAGGGCGACAGTATTCCAAAGTATCTCACAAAGTTTTTCCAATGTAGAGATGATCTGGGGAGTGTGGAAATTACAGTTGTTGATGATGACTTGGTGAGCTTGGCTCTCCTTGCACTTCTGAAGAGTTGGCATAGTTATCAAGACTATCAATGGGCGAGAGAAACTGCCAGATTGGGAGCGACTTTGGTCGGATCTAGTGCAGGAGGAGATAAGGCTGAGTACCAGGGATGGCTCTTCATCAAAACATGATGATGAAGAGGATTGTGCTTTGGCTGAAAAAGCGAGGAAAGGGAAGGGGAAGAAATCCCATCCAAAATCCGTGGCTAAATGCAAGAAGCTAGATTTGACCAAGGTGAAGTGTTTTCACTGTCACGAACATGGGCATCTCACCACTAACTGCCCACAAAAAAAGAAGAACAAGAAGGTTGTTGGAGCTGCAGCTGGTGAGGCCCTTGCCTCGCAATTTGAACTTGATTTCTCTTTGATCACATGCTTGGTTTCAAGCGCAATGGGATCAGTGTGGTATCTTAATAGTGGTGCTTCCTTCCACATGACGGGAAATAAGGAGTTGTTCGGCGACTTGGAGGAGAGAGATCTCCAAATGCAAATAGAGATGGGCGACAATGGACGATACAGTGCCACCGGCATTAGTACCATTACCTTTGAGAGGGAGTCAAGTAAACCATTTCTATTGAAAGATGTTATGCATGTTCCAGGTCTAAAGAAGAACTTGGTCTCAGTCGCAATGTTGGAGGACAGAGGTTATGACATCGTTTTCAACAATGGAAAATCTTTCCTGCGACACAAAACAACGGGTCAAACCAAGTGGATATGGATTTGAGTCAAGAATCTCTACAAGCTAGAGGTAGATGGCTGCGCTGCAATGGTGGGCAAAGAAGAAGAATTGGTGAGCCAAGATGAGGGTGAATTATGGCACAGGCAATTGGGCCACCTTCACCATGGCGCCCTAAATATTTTTCAGTAGATTTCTACTGGACTTCCCAAGGGTACACTTGTGCATATAGATCAGTGCAAGGGATGTACTATGGTTAAGTTTGTGAAGATCACCTTTCACACAAACATGTGTGGGCTATTCTTCGTTGCTTCAACAGCAAAACACAGGTATTATGTTATTTTTGTTGATGACTATTCTCGTAGATGTTGGATCTTCTTCATGCAGAAAAAGGATCAAACATTCTCAAAGTTCTGTGAGTTTAAGCATTGATGGAGAAAGAGTCGGGGAAGAAAGTGAAGGCTCTGCGGAGCGATAATGGTGGTGAATATATCTCGAACAAATTCAAAGACTTCTGTAGCAAAGAAAGAATTCGAAGAGAACTCATAGCGCCTCATAACCCACAGCAGAATGGGGTCGCGGAGAGGAAGAACAGAATGATCGTGGGTGATTCACGAGCTATTCTTGAGAAGGAACTAGATTTGCATGCAGAAGAGGAACTGCTTGTTCCCAAAGATGAGCCTCCAAATGTGGATCAGCCATAGGAGGAGGATCATGGAGTGGAGGAGTCCACTCATGCAGAGCCAAACATCAGAACTGGCAGAAGGCATACCACAAAAGCTGAGAGGTTGAAGCTTGATGTGGCACAGAATGTAGGAGCCCTTACTTCACAGCACAGACAGAGACAATCTCCTAACCGATTCACTGGATACATGGCTCTCATGAGCAAATGTATTGTGACAGAGCCATCTTCTTTTCAGGAAGCAGTGTAAGATCCCACATGGTTAGATGCAATGGTGGAGGAATATGACTCCATTGTCAGAAACAATGCTTGGAAAATTGTTCCAAGGCCGGTTGATAAATCAGTGGTAGGTTCAAGATGGATCTACAAGGGAAAACAAGATGTTGATGGGAGTGTTGAGAAGTATAAGGCAAGATGTTGATGGGAGTGTTGAGAAGTATAAGGCAAGATTTGTTGCCCGGGGCTTCTCACAGATCGAGGGGATTGATTATGAAGAAACCTTTGCACCTGTCACACAGTAATCTTCCATAAGGACCATCCTTGCTCTCTCAGCGCAGATGGATTGGCACATTCATCAGATGGATGTGAAGACTGTGTTCCTTAATGGGATCATTGAGGAAGAAGTGTACATTGAGCAGCCTGAAGGATTTGAAATCTTTGGCAGCGAGTCACATGCGTGCAGACTCAAAAGAGCATTGTATGGGCTGAAGCAAGCACCTCGTGCTTGGTACACTCGGATCGACAGCTATTTCACTGGACTTGGCTTCACGAAGAGTGAGGCGGATCCAAACATATACCAGATTGTGGTGGAAGGTAAGCTTTTAATCATTGTTCTTTATGTTGATGATTTAATACTTACTGGTGATGATCAGCTGATACACTCATGAAAGGAGGACCTTGCAAAGGAGTTCGAGATGAAGGATATGGGTCTCCTTCATTATTTCCTTGGATTGGAAATATGGCAGCGAGAAGGTGAACTGTTTGTGTCTTAAGGCAAGTTTGTAAGGAAAATACTCGGTAAGTTTCACATGGAGGGTTGCAAACCCATGGATACTCCTCTTCTAGGAAAATGGAGGAAAGAGGATGCTACATCGGCAGAGGTAGTGGATGTTATTATCTATCGATAGTTGGTGGGTTCTCTCATGTATTTAGTTAATACAAGACCGGGCATACTCTATGCGGTGAACCAGCTTAGTCAAGCGATGGTTAAGCCTACCAAGCTCTTTTGGAAGGCAGGCAAGCATGTCCTGAGATATCTCAAGGGCACATCTGAATATGGTTTATGGTACAGACAGACGGATGAGGTGAAGTTGCATGGCTTCACGTATGCAGATTGGGCAGGCAACCCAACAAACAGAAAGAGCACATCAAGAGGGGTTTTAAGTATCGGATCTACAGTTGTTTCTTGATACAGCAGGAAACAGAGATTTATGGCACTTAGTTCAGCGGAAGTAGAATACATGGCAGCAAGTCAAGCTGCATGTAAGGCTATCTGGATGAGGAAGATCCTGGTCGGTTTGTTCGGTTCTCATTTAGATCCTACAATGATTCATTGTGATAATCAGAGTTGCATTAAACTCTCAATTAATCATGTGTTTAATGATAGATCTAAATATATAGATATCTGATATCTGATATCATCATATCAGAGATTGTGTGCAGCGGAAGATCATGTTGCTTCAGTACATCCCTACAGAAGATCAAGATCCAGATATTCTGATGAAGGTGCTCACTAGGAGCAAATTCGAATACCATAGAGACAGGATCGGGGTGAAGGATAATCCCTTTCTTGTTTAGAGGGAGTGTTGAGATTCAACAAGATGATGATCCTAGTGAAAATTAAGCACCTTCACTAGGTGGGACCTGCAGGCTATTTTTAAGTGTATGTCTATTTTTAGAATGGTGAGCATATTCTAAAATTAGCAAAATGTTGATTTTAGATGGTTGAGAAAATTCTATCTTTAGAAGAGTTTCTATTTTTAGAACATGGGCGAAGTCTATTTATAGATCGCATATCTAAAAATAGAATGCATGTTGATTATTATTAGCCCTTAATGATAATCAGACAACAAATAATAACTTATTCTCTTGGAGCACTTGATTTCAATTAACTGATGTGGCAAACTAGTTAGCTTAAGGAATTATGCATTCCAAGGTTGGTTGGTGACTAAATCATGATGGACTTCGTTGTCACTGAGTGTGACACAGTTGTAACAAAGTTGAAAGAGTAGTTATAGGAGTTGTTATTTAGTTTAACTCAGTTAAGTGAGTTAAACTCAGTGATGCTAGTTGTAACTAAAGATACACTAGTGAAAGATAAGTGAATTAATTATTTAATTAATTCACAAGTAGTGTCTTACTTGCAACTGAAGAAATACAGCAGTTAACTACTTGCATGTCAGATCCAATGGAGCCCCAGTGGAGAGATAGGTGAAAGGGTGTGTTTGACTATCAGTTGTGACTATAGTGATGCATTCAATGCATCTACACACACATTGGAGTTGCTAATGAGGATTGCGCAGTCAAAGCAAGGCAAGATCGAATTCATTTCGGGATCTTCTTCAGCTGGGATTGCGTAGTGGAGGCAGGATGTCGGGAGGCAATAAATTGGCGCATTTGTGAACCAATTTTTGTATGACAATGTGAAACAATTGTATATTGTATTGAGAGCTCTATGAGTTGAGCTTTGTATGAGATTGTTTCATGATTCCATGATATACATAATATATGATAGTTGGGGTTTTTTAGCTTTAAGCTTTCCTGGTAAAACATCTTGTTATGCGCGATTGATTTTTCTTCGTATGTTTGCAACTGACGATTTAATTTCCGCAAAGAATTAAGTAGAAGGATTTTGTATTTAACAGTGGATTTAATTGTTAGATCAGGGAAGTCCAGTAATATACATGCATATTGTATAATTTCTACAGGTGATAAGGGGTGAATGTAAGAAAATGAGTGGTGGAAGATGAAAGTATACATGTGTGTTCTTAAAAACACATACACACACTCGAACGCATTCCCATCCCTTGTCTTCTCAAAAGGTGAGAGTGTGCATGTGTACTTAAACGGGTGGTGGGAGATGAGGGTCTGCATATCCCTTGTCTTCTCAAAATGTGAGAGTGTGCATTTGTATACTTAAATGGGTGGTGAGAGATGAGGGTGTGCATACATGTGTGTGTCTACACATACATGTACACCTTTGCTTCCCCATGTTGGGAGGTGTGCATGTGAATGACTGGTACAATCACTCTCCCTTGCCCCCACCCACTACTCCCTCTCTTCCTACCTGCCACCCAAGGGTAGAGACTACAGGTGTAAGAAAGAGTGTCATACCCTACCTTGGTTGAGAATTTGGGTGAAGGGTAAAAGTGCACTAAGAGTGGGAGTGCAATGAAGGTTTCCAAAGAATACCCCACTTTTAACCTCATCTTCTTAAGGTATGATTTGCACACCCTTTCCCAAAATCCCCAAGTGAACCTTCACCCCAAAATCCCCAACTGAACCTTCACCCTATGTGTGATGTTCCTCTTTTTTGTGCATGCAAAAATCACTTAAGAGTTTCGCAAAATTTTGGATTTATATTAAAAATGAGAATTATCGTTTTGTGAGAAAAGGGAGAAATTATTATTTTAATGGGATGGAACCATAATAATATTTTATTGAAGAGAAATACAAAATAGTATTTTAATAAAAAATGGTGGCAAACTAATATTTTATTGGAGAATAAAGGAAAAGTATTTTTTTATTGGAGAATGGTGGAAAAATAATATTTTGTTGAGAAATTAGACAAGTAGTTGTTTTATTTAAAATGGACGCAAAAAGTATCCTAGTGGAAAATGGGCCCCACCAACACCAATAAAATAATAGGGAAAAAAGAGAATCTAGAAGCTAGAAGAATTGTACTCAATTAAAAGGCATTTTATTCTTTTTTTTCAGCACGAAAAATACTTTTGGTGTATATAGTGTACCAAGGCACATGTCTATCCAAAAATCATAATACTATTGAAAATTTTCCAGCTTACATCATCTTTAAATACATAAAACAAAAACAGATTCATCAAAGTTTCTCTTATAGAGAAAACCCAGTCTTTGTCCACAAAATTACAACTTTTCTTTACTACACCTTCCAAAATGACAAGATTCGTTCCACATTTATAGTGCTTTCTATCCTTCCTTTTCCTGCAAAATTTTACATTCTTTTACCTTAACTAAAGTTTACCTTACCCTCTGCCTCAAATCCGTTTGAATTGAATAGCTCGTAATACATTTCCCCAAATCTTCCATTTAAGCCTCTTTTAGATAATCAATCTGCCTCTTGGTTTTTCTCCCTGTAAACATGGTTGAAAGTTATAATGTTAAAGGTCTTCTTTAAAACATGTATCCGCTCCAACCAGTGTGTGAGATAAGCCGGATTTAGTTGCATTCCTTTGTTCATGTGCTCAATGATAACTTTCGAATCCCCAAATACCCAAAGCTCCTCCAGGTAGAGTTGGGAAGCAAACCATAACAATCCCCATAACGCAATGACTTCAGCCCTCGTATTGGTACCTCTTCCCCCATTCCAATAGATTTTATAATGACAGTCTGGAGAGACCATAAGCCATGCTCCACACCCACAGTGTTGGTTTTGAGATGCCCCGTCAAAGAAGCCTGCATGGTAGTGGATTTCATAGGGGCGCAGTGCCTTTAAAGCATCACATGGGGGCTTTTGTTTCAGCTTCATCATCTCCATGGAGCTATAGATCTTCATACATGTCCTGCAGATTGCACAACTTTCCTTCAAATATCTTCCTATTTCTACCACACCAAATATACCAATGAAATAAAAATGGAATGGCTCTTAAGTGCTTTCCCCTCCTAAACCACCAGCTAATGTAGTCCTTCGTTGAATTGTAATGTGGAATAGGTAGATTTAGTTAGGCACACAAATAGGAAAGGGTCTCGGTAGCGAAAGTGCACATATAGAAAATATGGTTGTTATCTTCCTCATTTTTCTCACATAAAATGCAAAATCCCAGTCCTTGCCAGCCTTTTTTCTGTAAGTTATTCCACGTCAGGTTTTTGTTTTTCCAAATAAGCCATAAAAGAATTATCATTTTAACCTGCACCTTGAATTTCCACATAAGTTTAAACCAGCAATCAGATTCATTCCCCATACATCTTTTCATCAAAACAGTGTAGACTTCCTTTGTACAAATCTACTTTTTCATTTCAGTCCCACCCCGAGTCAAACTATCTCCTGTAGCCTCCTTTATCAGTCCCAGACTTTTCACTATAAGAATATAATTGTCCCACTCACCCTTCCAGGTCTCATTTAAACCCACCTCCTTATATGTCTTCCATCTTGGGATATCATTTTCCTAGTTTTTTACCATCTGAATCGTGAAAAAAATGCCTCTCTGATTGATCAACTCAATAACTTCTCGATTAAGGTTTATGGATCGACCTTGATCATGTAACTGTAGGCTTCCAATCAGAATTTTATTACCATTTCCAAAGTTCCATTCAACGTACTCCGCAAAAATAGGCCAGCACTTACAGAAACCTTTCCAAATATCAGATCTTTGTTTTACATTATCCCACCCCGACATGACACTGTCCTCTATCCCTTTCTATCCCAAATATTTATTTCTAATAATCTCTGTCCATAAGCCACCCTTTGTAAGACATCTCCACATTGATTTGAAAATAAGAGACATACCAAATGTTTCAAGCTCCAGGATTCCCCAGCCTCCTCTCTTTCGGTATAGTAATGCTTTCCAACCAAGCCAAGTGAAATGACTTGCGCTCGTTTCCCCCATACCAGATAAATCTAGCCATTAACTTCTTAATCTCCGCAAGGGTTTGTTTAGGGATAAGATAAAGATGAGCCCAATAAACTAAGTACTGCTGCATAACCGCTTGAGTCAATATAAGCCGACCCCCTCTTGACAACCATCTGGTCGACCAGCTAAAGATCTTTCTCTGAAATTTTTTAGGTAACCACCTCCAGTGATCCACAGTGTACATTGTCGGCTTCAATCTGAAGCCTAGATAAAACAGACCATCTCTAAGAGGGGCAATCTTAAAATTGAAAAGCAACCCCAGTTCCTTAAAATCCTTTGCCTCGCCTTCCCCAAAGAATATGCAAGATTTTTCGTAACTTACCAGCATCCCAGATGCTTTGCAATAGCCATTTCAAATGTTTATGAACTCCTCCCAGCGCCTCTTAAGCATCGCACCAAATATAAGAACATCGTCCACAAAAACACTGTGAGACACAGACTTTTGTCAGCATATTTCAACACCTCTAAAAATGCCCAGGCTCAATGCTCTTTTTATCTTCAAACTCAAAGCATCCATAGTCAACATAAAGAACAAAGGAGATAGTGCACAACCCTGTCTCAATCCCTGTCCCGGATGAAAAAACTCAGTCGCAGATCCATTGATGAGAACAACAATAGAAGTCCGAGTAATGCAGCACATAATCCACTCCACCACCTCCCTATCCAATCCGATTTTAAACAGAATCGGTCTTATGAAGTTCCATTCAACTCTGTCATAGGCCTTATTTAAGTCAATTTTCATAACCGCTTCATTCAGTTTTTTGGTCGGCATAGAATGTATGACTTCTTGTGTAACCCCCTGATCCGGATTTATACAGGAACGCAACAGAATACACATATAACCATAAATACAAAAATGCAGCGGAAATAACACTTCATTTCATTAATATCAAAGAACTGAAATTTTCTTACAAACATAATGGAAATAAACTAGCTAAGGTGTTGGTAGCGAATCTTTGAGAAGAGATGTGGCGGCTACAGACCTATGAACTGTGTTACAATGAGGCTCGAGGGCCTATTTATTATTGAGAAAAAATGGAGAACTCTAAACATCAAAAAACCTAACCCTAGGAAATGAAGCGCCAAAACTATGGGCCCCGTTTGGGTAAATTGGTGTTTCAACTTCCCGAAGACGTAACTTCAACATACGATATCCGTTTGACACGTATGATACATCGTTAGAAAGATCTATCCGAGGACTACAAATGTTGTTGCGAATATCGATTCCGATACATAATCATATTTGCCGAAAAAACAATGCCCAAAAAACGTCGTCTAGGGCCTCAAAATGGCTCCGGAAGTCCAGTACTCGAAAAAACTGCTAAAAATAGTAAGTTGTGCCGAAACTAAAAAACTGAAAGAGAATGGTGGGGCCTCAAGTGGAATAGGCGGGTGACCACCAATATCCACCTGGATCATTCCTCCCCCCTTAGGAAGAAGTGGTCCCCATTGCGTTGAATTCCTCCATGAGATGAGGAAACCTCTGCTGAACTTGGTCCCTGGTGAACCACTTGCCTTGGTGCAAGAGTTGGCCAGCTTTGACAACCCGATACACTTGGATCTTCCGTTGGCGAGTGTTCTTGATTTGCATGTCCATGATACAATCTGTGGTGACCTGTTCCATGCAGTATGGGTTTAACTCTTTTGGTGTGAGCTCTTCTGCAATGTCAAAGGTGTCCATTAGAGGTGGGAAGTAGGGACGAAGGCAGTCTACATTGAATATTGGGTGCAGACCAAGGAATGGTGGAACACTGAGCTCGAAGGCATTGTTCCCTACAACCTTAGTGATGGTGTACGGCCTATATCGAAGCGAGCGAAGCTTGTGGTGGGGTCTAGTGAGGCACTCCTTTTGCAAATGTAACCACACTTTGTCGCCCACCTAGAAGTTGTGTGGCACCCGATGTTGATCATGTCGTTGCTTGTACACTTAGCATTGGGTCTATCCAATATGTCATGAACCTGTTGGCAGATGTGTTAAATGCACTCGATGAAGTTGTTCGCTTTGTTAGCTTTAGACTGAACATGAGCTGAATCAATCAGAGTAGCCGCAAATGGCATGGCTACGTCAATGGGACATATTGGCTGGAATCCCATGCCCCCCTGAAAGGGGCTGTCGCCGGTTGAGTTGTGGAGAGCCCAATTATAACTGTGTTGTACATAGGGAAGGCTCTCATCCCATGTGCGTAGATGCTTTGAATTGTACATGTGTAGAATGTGTACAATCATCCTGTTGACGACCTCTGTCTGGCCATTAGTTTGGGAATGGAAAGATATGGACTTGCTGAGCTTGGTGTCCAACATTGACCAGAGGCTGTACCAAAATGTGCTGAAGAACCTGCTGTCGCGATCTGATATGATAGAGTATGGGATCTCAAAGTGAACCCACACTCGTTCAAAGAAGAGTTTAGCAGTGGCTTCTGCTGTGATATTCTTCTTGCAGGCCGCCATAATGGCCATCTTCGAGAATCTGTCGACGACCATGAAAACACAGTTGTTTCCATGTTTAGTAGAAGGAAGTCCTGACATGTAATCCATGGAGATGGATTCCCAAGGTCGACTAGGGGTAGGTAGCGGAGTATAGAGCCCTTGCTTCTTGATGGTCGGTTTGGCAATGGCGCAAGCAATGCAGGATCTGATGTACTTCCCAACATCTTGTCGAAGGTTTGGCCAATAGAAATACTTCTGCAGTACTGCCACTGTTTTCTCGACCCCAAAATGCCCAGCGACTCGACTGTAGTGCGCTTCCCATATCATCTTGGCAAGCTCGCTTGAAGGAACACAAATGTGTCCCAGGTGACATAACAGTGCATCTTGGAGGTGAAAATTTGGAACTTGCATACCCCCCAAGAGTGCCTTGTATGTGTGGCTAAATTTTGGATCGCTCTTGTAGAGAAGCAACCAATCAGAAATCTCGTGCCCACAAGAGTTGAGAACTGTGGTTATGGCCACAATCGGTGGTTGACTGAAGCAGTGGGCAACATTATTGGTGCTACCCTTCTTGTACTTGATGTTCAAATGAAATTGTTGCAGATATGTGGACCACTTCTGATGGCGATCGTTCTGCAACTTCCGTTGTGTCTGTATGAACTGCAAGGTCAATGGTCTGTGTGGATGATTGTTTCCTTCCCCAAAATTTAATGCTTCCATTGTCAACAAATCTGCACAATGGAATACATTTCTTTGTCATAAGTGGGATACTTGTGAACTGTGTCAGACAATGTCTCACTGTGATATTCCACTGGATGCCCCTGTTGAGTAAGAATTGTCCCAATAACATAGTCAGAGGTGTCTGTCTCGATCTCAAATGGTTGTTGCAAGTCTGGTAATGTGAGCACTGGGGCAGAACATAAGGGATGTTTCAATTCTACGAACGCCTGCTATTGAGATTCCGACCAGAAGAATTTTGCTTTCGCTCCTCCCTTGGTGACTTGACTCAAGGGCCAAGTGATATGAGAGAATTCCAACACGAACCTGCGGTAGAAATTAGCAAGACCCAGAAAGCTGCGAAGCTCTGTTAGAGTGGTTGGGGCTGGCCAATCCTGAATGACTTGGATCTTGGTTGGATCCACATGCACCCCCCTTTCATCAATAAGGTATCCCAGATTTTGAACCTGGGTCATGCCAAACGTGCACTTCTCCAAATTGGCACACAACTTGTGTTGTCGTAGTGTTTGGAGGACTTCTCGGATGTGGTGGAGGTGCTCTTCCCAAGTCTCGCTGAAGATCAAAATGTCATCCAAGTACACCACAAAAATGAGTTGGTGAATGGACGCAAGATGTCATCCATCAGCCTCATGAATGTTGCAGGAGCATTCGTCAACCCGAAAGGCATGACAAGCCATTCGAAAAGGCCCTCCTTGGCTTTGAAGCCAGTCTTCCACACATCAAAGGGTTCGATTGGTACCTGGTGATATCCAGACTTCAAGTCGATCTTGCTGAATTATTTTTCCCCTTTGAGTTGGTCCAGAAGATCATCAATCTGTGGGATCGGGTACCTATTCCGGACAAGGATCTTGTTCAGTGCCTGATATTCAATACAGAGTCTCCAAGTCCCATCCTTCTTCTGTACCAAAACGATCGGGCTCCCACAGGGCGATGAACTTGGCCGGATGTGACCTTGCTACAGCAGCTCCTGAATCTGCCTCTTGATCTCATCATTCCCCAAAACAGAGCGCTTATAGATCGGTCCATTGGGTAGTGGCACACCTGAGGTCAGGTTAATGGGGTGTTTGACCTGACAGTGTAGAGACACCCCTGTGGGTGTGGTGAAGATGTCCCCGTACTCCTCCACAACCTTGTCCATTTGTTTTTGTCGTGCAGAGGAGCCATGTGTGGAGGTCGTGGCCACAATCTTCTTCTTGTCCTGGGGGCAGATCATCAAGAAAACAAATTTCCTAGTTTGGGAAATGAGCTTACTGCATTGTTTTGCAGTAACCAAAGAGATAGTGGGAGGCGGTGGTACCTCTAATATCCTGTACAGCTTATTTCCCAAAGTAACAATAACAGCGCGAGGCCAGGACTCATCCACAACATGTCGCTTCCACAAATATGGTTGGCCTAACAACACATCAGAAACATCAATAGGAGCAATGTCACACAATACCTCATCCGTGAAGGGCTTGATGCTATAGGGAAGGCGGCACTGCTGGCTGACGCAGAGATCTCGTCCTTGGTGAAGCCACCCGATGGTGTATGGTTGTGGGTGCGCTGTGGTAGGCAAGCCCAACCGCTTCACGACATCTGCTGAAATGAAGTTCTTTTGGCTCCCATTGTCGACAATGAACTATAGCAGGGAACCCTTTACCCACATTTGGGAGTGGAAGAGACGCTCTGCCTCCTCTGGATCTTCTGGTTCCTCCTTCTGGATCTTCATAGTGGCAACAGTGGCGTTGGGCTCCACATCAATAATCTGCTCCCCTTTGTCATTCCCCTTGTCAGGTTTTGATTCAGAGTCGGAGCATGCATCTGATTTAGAAGCCCTCATCTCGACCACCAGTGACTGCTTGGCCCGACACTCATTTGTGTTGTGAGTGGAGCTCTTATGGAACTCACACCACTTTCCCATGTCTTTCTTTGGCTTCACTGTGTTGTTCTTTACTTGTGGCTTTGGCAGGTTTTGGCTTCACTGTGTTGTTCTTTACTTGTGGCTTTGGCAGGTTGTCTTGGATCGTCATGCCTTGGCTTTGTCCTTTGATTTGTTGTTTGGGGGCACCTTTCCCTTGCTTTTGATTCGCAGATCCAAAGTCTCGCTTCTTCTGTTTGAATCTCTGCTCAATCTTGGCAGCATACCGGTATGCCATACCAAGTGAGGAGATGTCGAGGAACTCCATTTCCTCCTGAATGTATCTGTGCAGACAACCGCAATACTTTAGCACCAAATGTTTCTTTGAATCTTTGATACCCAACTTTGTGCTCAGGGTATGAAACAGATTTGTCAACTCATGCACATCTTGATCCCTTTGTTGTCGCAGTGTAGTCCATTATATGTACTTGTCCTCATAGCTCCCCATGGGATAGTATTGTTCCTTGATAGTATCTCGAAAAGAATTCCAAATGGGTACCGCTGAGAATAGAGAGGGTTATGTCTCGTCCTTTTTCTCACAGTAGGTTTCCCACCAATCCTTGACATGGGGGGTAGGTAGCTTTGAGAAGTGCAAAAATAATCTTCTCTCGGTCGAAAAAGTCATGAACCGAGAAATATTCTTCTAATAGATTCAACCATCTATCTACCGCATCTGCATCTATTTGACCTTCAAATATGAGAATGTCAAAGTTTACTTGTACCTTAAAGGGAGTCGTGCCTCTAAAGTGGCCGCTGGATGCAGATGCGCCGCCAGTGGGCAGTGGTTGAAGGATCTAAGCAAAGTTATCCATCATCGCGTTCCTTTGTTTTTCGAGGGCTTCCTCAAACAATATTTTGATGGGATCTCCTGCTCCCTCATCTTTCTTTTCGTCCCCCATGGGTGTCCGTTGGGGTTTGCGAGGCTAATCTTGCAAAAGTTCCACCAGATCGAGCCCTAACTCCTTATACCCCGACCTTGTTGGGGACATGCAAAGGATAGAGAAAAAGCAGACCGCTTTGATACCACTGATCCGGATTTACGCACGAACACAACAGAATACACATATAACCATAAATACAAAGATGCAGCAGAAATAACATCCCATTTCATTAATATAAAGAACTGAAATTTGCTTACAGACAGAATGGAGATAAACTAACTAGGGTGTTTGTAGTGAATCTCTGAGAAGAGATGTGGTGGCGGCTACAGACCTCTGAACTGTGTTACAATGAGGCTCGAGGGCCTATTTATTATTGAGAAACAATGAACTCTAAACGTCCAAAAACCTAACCCTAAGAGATGAAGCGCCAAAACTATGTACCCCATTTGGGTAAATTGGTGTTTCAACTTCACAGGGACGTAACTTCGGCATACGATCTCTGTTTGAAGCATATGATACATCGTTAGAAAGATCTATCCGAGGACTACAAATGTTGCCATGAATATCGATTCTGAAATGGAATCTTATTCGCCGGACAAACGATGCCCAAAAAACGTCGTTTAGAGCCTCAAAACGGCGCCAGAAATTCAGGACCCGAAAAACTGCTAAAAATAGTAAGTTGCGCTGAAACTGAAAAACTGAAAAAGACAATGGTGGGGCCCCAAGTGGAATAGGCGGGTGGCCACCAATATCCACCTAGATCACTACCACTGCGTCATGGATGCTTCTATCCTTTAGAAAACCAAACTACTCCACCGATATGTGCTTAGAAAGGACCCCCTTGATTCGCTCCGCTATAATTTTTGAATTTAGCTTGTAAAGGTTGTTGCACAGGAAAATAAGTCTATAATCATCAAAAGTAATCTTCCCTTTCTTTTTGAGAATCAGGACAAGAAAAGTTGAGTTTATGGCCCTATGGATCCTTCTAGTCTGCCTAACCTCTTCCACCATCTTCGTAAACTCCCTTGAAAACTCCTCATAAAAGTGAAGAAAAAAGTCCGAGGTCCATCCATCCGGACCCGGACTCTTATCCACCGCAAAAGACTTTAACACCGACTTTACCTCTTCAAGACTTACCTCCTTCTTTAAATTATACAAATCCTCCTAAGAAAACATGACTGAGTAATCATTTATAAATTCCGACTGTCCCGCAATGTCTAGTGCCTCTTGTTTTTCGTATAGCTTTCCAAAATAGTCAACCACGGCCCTCTTAATACCCTCCGAAGTGCTAATAATTTCTCCATTAACT
Organism: Pinus albicaulis; assembly: GCA_034641835.2. Taxonomy (NCBI): domain Eukaryota; kingdom Viridiplantae; phylum Streptophyta; class Pinopsida; order Pinales; family Pinaceae; genus Pinus; species Pinus albicaulis. The sequence goes on from CM076578.1 coordinate 422,454,868, forward strand.
TCTATATTCCATATAACATTTGCACTCCTACCATTTGCCATGTCATGAAAAAATTGTGTGTTTCTATCCCCGCATTTAAGCCACATAGCTCTGCGCTTTAGTCTCCATCCCTGTTCCTCAATAAGGAGATAATTTCTATATTCTGCTTCTAATGCTTTAAGCCTTTCCCAGTAATGAAGAGAAAATCTCCCCTCCTCAACTTCCTTTAAAATCATTGTCCTTTCCATTCTAATGTCTCTAATCCTTTCCTTCATTTTAATTTTTTGTCCCTATTCCCACTTTTTAACCACTTTCTTCAGATTTCTCAATAAATTTGATAAATATACCATAGCTGATGTGCCTTCCTTCACATTCACAATGGAAATGGGCTCTCATTCACAATGGAAAGGAGCTCAAGTGAGTAGAAGAGTTTCAAACAAAACTCAAGCTTCGATTCTGGATTCTCCTCTTATTGTCTCTTTGCACCATCAAATTTTAGACTCAACAACTTCTATAGCAGGTGCAGATCATCCACTTCGATGTGCAAAAATGCTGCCCACAAAATTGCCACTGCAAACTTTAGTTGACTGTTTAGGCACAGAAAAATAACAGTAGACAGCCAACATCATAGGTTTTTCCAAATACAACCTCAGAAGTCACTCACTGCCACAAAATTGCCACTGCAAACTTTAGTTGACTGTTTACACACAGAAAAACAGCCAACATCATAGGTTTTTCCAAATACAACCTCTGAAGTTGCTCGCTGAAACCTTTTATGGGTTTCACATTTGATAAATTAAAAATGCGATTTTTTCCAAGGCCTTGCGCTGAGGAACCAACTGACAACATTTCTCTGCTCAGTTCTTTCAAAACAAATATATATACAGTTGTTAATGATAAGTCAAGAAAACATCTTCAGTTGCCATGTCAACAAAAAATAGTGTCATTCTCTGGTCTACCACCCAAGTGATTTTCAGCTTGTCAACCTGCTGATGGGAATAACATCTCTATCTGTTTTTTGCATACTTTCCTCCCAAATTTCCTATAGGTGTAATTCTGATAATAGGTAGAAAACCAGACCATTTTTTAAATTAAAATGGAGAATTTCATAAAAGAAATAGTGAAAAATGAAAAATTGAATTTTAGATGAGCCTATCCCACCTACCACCACTCCAAATAAATAATCCTAATCTCAAGCTACAATCTGATCCAGCTGCATCTGTTCAATACAGGCACCCAAAACTGAATGGTCAACATTTTCTATTGCCCCTTGTGTGTTTACCCAGAACAACCTACATTTACTCTATCTTTACCCTGTGGTGTAGTTTCCTTTACCAGTGTTTGAACCCAAGACAAATCCGGTTCTTCATAACTGACGGGGCCAAATAAGGCCGACTTTCTAAATTTGCTCAACTCTTCTCCTTGAACTCCCCAGTCAAATTTACCTGTAGGAGAGCCCCAATCAGACCATGAACTGGGACTCACATTAGCTACCAAGTCACGAGAACTATGGCCCCGTTTTTCCCTCTGAACAAAAGCAGCAATTCTTAATTTTATGGTTGCAGCCATAGCTGGTGATAAGGGAGACCCAGATGTATTATGATGTTCCACATCCACACAACAAGGTGACATTCTACCACGGCATCCCAACGCATACGAGGAAGATTGGAAAAGCGATTGCATCAAAGAATGGCCAGTGCTCTGAGGTAATGAGGTGACATTCTACCACGGGATCCCAACGCATACGAGGAAGATTGGAAAGGTGATAGCATAAAAGAATGGCAAGGGCTCTGAGGTTCTATTGCAGCCTGCTGCATCTGTGTAATTCCCTGTGAAAATGCCTCTGCATTTATAGGAGGCAGCATTTGGTTTTGAATCTGCATATATGCCTGGGCATTTGGGGACTTATATGAGAAAAGATGGAAGGTTCAAGAACTGCTACTCTAGGAGATGTTAACCTCGGACGCAAACACATCTTCAAGATTCGTTGGAGCAACAATATTGATCCCATGACTCTTGTATTTTCCAGATGCTTGTGGTGTTCCCACCACCAGATATATCAGCAGCAGCATTCATCCTGGCTTGTGTGGAGAGTGGAGAAAATTTATTGAGTTGCCCTTCATAGTCTGAAAGTCGAGGAGAATCCTCAACAGGCATGTCTCTGTCATCGAGTTCTGCTCTAAGACAACTGGTTTGAACATTGCTACCAGGAAGGTGTAAGGTTGATACTAAAGGCTGTGGCCAGCCTCTATATCCATTTACAGAGGATGCTGATGGAGACATAGGCGGAGTAAGCACACTGCCTAGTTGAGAATTTGATAGGAAGGGTGACATCATTGAAACTGAAGAGTGAGGAACAAGAGGACTCATGACAGACGTCATGTCCTGAGATGATGATGCCCTTGGGGATGGGACAGCAGACCCAGTACAGACAATGAGAGGGCGTAGTTTTTCAGATGTGTGAGCAAAGAAGCAAACTCTCCGTGAACAATTAGTCCCATGACTCCCATCTTTGCACAACCGTAACCCATATTGAGCTGGATGTAACCAGCACTCAAAAACACCATGTGCATATTCACAAACATCACTGTGCCTACAAGTCCCTTTCCGAAAATCTGGGCAAGGAACACAGCTGTAATGATACCTTCTTGGATCCCGCCTTCTGGCATTTTCACCAGGATACACAAAAATGGGCGTTCAGTCCAATCAAGAGAATATGCCCATGAACATGGCCGCACCTTGAAGGAAAACATCCGAAACTCATCTGTAGTATAGATACTCTTCTTTATGTCTGGAAAAGAAGGGTCAACAGGGTATTCTTTCTTCTCATTAACATCACCGAAACCCTTTAATGCCTCCGTAGACTTTGGAGGCAATGTTGGAGAATTCATACAACCTGACCTATTATTCAATGCTTCTAAAGACACTGAAAGAGGCAACAAAGGCGATGGGGACATGGACTCCATCCCCTTTGACTCCAACCCAGGTGGCCCTGAAACCATGTTAGGCAACTTCATCGGAGAAGTTTGACCATTACCAGCTGCGTTTAACATCTCTTATAGCTTGACCTTGATTTCAGTTAAGCTTAGGAGAAACCATAATGACATCTGCTGGTCTTCTACCATAAGCATCCAAGCGATTCACATCACCGCCTGCCTGAAGCAACAATTTTACAGTTTCAACTGCACAGGCAGACCCTCCCACAGCCACACAATGCAAAGCAGTGGAGTTATCTGACCCACAGGTTTGATTAACATCTTCTCCACAAGTTACATAAATGGATAAGATTTAATTCAGTGAATCTACACTGCCATAAAGTGTGGCAACCATCAATGGAGTCCTTTGGTCCAGGACCATATGATTAGAACCATCCTGCCCTCCCGTACGGCTGTCATTTTCGCCATCAAGCATATTTGTTTTAGGCACAAATCTGCTAGTGTCATGAGGATGAACCTCATAATAAAAAGCCTATCGGCTTAATTATCTAACCACTTGAGGCCGACTCAGATGATCAAATTTGACCAAATCAATCACGTTTTAATAAGACTGTTTATAAACTCCAAGATATAAATAAATGAATCAATCTATATGATGATAAAATATTATGCACTTAAACACCACCAACTTTGTTTGGCTTTGTTTACTACCTCTGCAATGCCCTTATTACTACCTAAGCAAGAATCATGTAGGATTCATCCCTTACCCCACCCAATCCAAATAATTATGAAAATAGTTTCTCAGAGCACTACAGCTAGGAAAACCCTTTCATATCAATGCACATGCACCAAAAAATTAGATTACTAGAAAAAAATACATTGTCGCACTGATCCATCAAGCCTTACTAGAAAAATACCCATTCAAACAGCATAATTGCCAGAGTTTTAATCCAGTTCTGAGAAGCACAGAAACAAAAAAAAAAAAAAAGTAGGTCACTTATCAGTGACTAGTGTAGAGAAGTTATGCTATTTTGAAGAAATGGCATTTTCTTGACATTAAACACGTCATGGAAAGACACATTGGACAAACAGAGAGGCAGGGTCAGTGTTCATGTTCTTGGTCAAAACTCCATCCCTAGCGACATAGCCTCGACCTCAGACATTATCCTCTCGATATCCTCAGACCACAGACCCATCTATTTAGAGATATCCTCTACACATGATATGGGCCCAGGTCCTTTCTGATTTGGAAAAATACGTATAGATCTGTTCAGAAAAACATGGAATCTGCCTCTTGGGCCCTAGTCATTCATGTGGGAGCAAATATTTAAGGAATGGTCCAAAAGACACAAGATGGGCCCTGGATTACATGAACGAAAGCAAAGTCTAAAGCTAGCAATCACACAAACAAAAATTGAGGCAACACAGTACACAGACTCTGATAAAGGGGCCAAGGGAAGACTGTCAACAGAGTGGCTATTGCATAGCAGGAAGAATTTGGAGGTTAAATTCTCAGTGTTTGGATTAAATCAAGTGGCAAAGATACAAGCTATTTTATATAATGCCAAATAAAAGAAGGAACATCAAATAACAAAACTCTTCTAAAAGCAGTTTCAACCCGGACTTTTAAAATTTCAAATCCAACCTATGACTTTTTTTAATAGCTGTTTATAACAAAAGCTTCTCACATATCCCCAGAGTAATCTGTGAAAATGATAATGAAGACATTCAACACAGTTACAGATAACGAGTTAAGGGAGCTAGTCTTTTCATTCTATCTATACAAGGATCCTAGGTCAGATGGCTTCACAGCAAAATTCTACCAAACGTTATGGAATCTCATTAAAGAACACACAATTAAAATGGTTAAAGAACGTAGGAAGGAACACTGGACTGTGGGATAAATTCCACCTTCCTCGACCCTATTCCAAAAGGAAATAATCCTAACAGCGTTTGTAGATTCAGGCCAATCTTCCTTTGTAATGTATCATATAAATCTATTCCAAGGCCAGTAATGCCAGTATCAAGAAATTTAGAAGCAAAACTAATATGTTAGGAGGGGGAATTTTTCTCTGACAGATCCATTTACGAAAATATTTATATGGTTCAGAGAGTAATGCATTATAGTAGGGTTCACAAAATACAAGAAATGGTGATCTAAGCATGGGAGCGATTTTGATAGGTCACTACTCCTTTAGGTGATGGCTAGTTTTGGTTTGATAAAAGATTCTTAAGCTGGTCAAAGCTTGCATTTATTCTCCATGGACAGCAGCTCTTGTAAATAATACTCCGGAGATTTTTTCATAGCTTCTCGTGGAATTCAGAGAGGATAACCCCTGCCACCATTCCTATGCTTAATCACTGTATACTTAGTCGGAGCTCTAGAATCTGAATGATTTAAAAGGGCAGAACCACCAACTGAAATTATGCAAGGCTCTAAAACTATCTCACAGTCATGTGACGATGATACTCCACTGTTGGGTGGGACTTTAATCATAATAGCACGGTGAAATGACAAACTGAAACTAGCAAGAATATCATCCGTTTTACGAATCTAAATGTTGTCTTTAATCTATTTAGGGATACCCATTGAAGCAGGTAAATTGAGAACTCAAGATTGTACCTGTGTTGGAAAAGCAGGGATCCCTACAGTAGCAGGTGAATTGAGAACAAAGCAATGAATCTGTGTTGGAAAAGTTGAAATGGAAATTTATGGCACAAGAACACAGCAGCTCAAATCAAGTCAATCAAATTTTGACCGGATCCTATGTTCTCCACTGTCGCATCACCAATAGGGATCCTAAATGAAATGAATAAATAAATGGCACAAGGACACAAACGTTTCAAATCTAGTCGACCATATTTTGACAGGATTTACACTTCAGTCCCTTGCTTTATATGTTTTCCACTGTTGCAACACCAAAAAGTAGAAGTAAACGACTCTGTTTCCCAGGGGTCTTGGGAGCAAAAAACCACACCAGAAGAGCATTGTGTTGGAAAAACTGAGGGGGTGTGAATCAGTGTTTAGTCAATTAACCAATTTTTAACAACAACACATCACAATATTAATCATCTGAGATTGAACACATGAACACAAGATTTATCACTGAGAGAAAATCACTTTCAACTTTTCTTAATATATAAGGAGAACAATCAAGTTTATCAGCTCCAACTAAAACTTTTGTAGGTACCAACCTACAGGAGACACTAATCCCCCAATTGAGCATCAACTCAATGAATTTGTGGTCGCCAACCCACATGAGACCAAACCCCTAGCTGAGCACCAACTCAACAAAATGCATGGGCACCAACCCACAGGAGACTCCAATCTCTCGTTGAGCACCGACTCAACTCCAAGTTGTACTTTGGATCTGTTTTTAATCTTCTAGTCTTTCAATAATTCCTTCTATCTCAACTGTTTGTCACTCCACCACACAATCTTCAGATTTGCACTCTCAACTCTTGACTACAGCCACCTGGCCCATACTTGACCTCCACAAACTGCAAAGAAAAGAAATGCCTACACAATATAGAGTTGTCTTTAAAACATTCCAAAAGACTCAACTCCAAGTTGTGCTTTGGATCTGTTTTTAATCTTCTAGTCTTTCAATAATTCCTTCTATCTCAACTGTTTGTCACTCCACCAAACAATCTTCAGATTTGCACTCTCAACTCTTGACTAAAGCCACCTTGCCCATACTTGACCTCCACCAACTGCAAAGAAAAGAAATGTCTACACAATATAGAGTTTTGTCTTTAAAACCTACCAAAATGTGCCTTCAAGGTAGGCCTAGGGACAAAGTTGATTTCTGTTCCAAAACTGCTTCAAAACTGCTCCAAAACAAGGTCCAAATCAGGCTCCAAAACCACTCCAAAACAGGCTTCAAAATCATTTCAAAACAGGCTGAGACTAGGGCTGCAAAGGCCGAAAACTGGGGGTCCAATAGCCCGAGTCTAGGGCTGTAGGCCAAAGTCTGATGTTCCAATCAGGCCAAGAATGAGGCTACAAAACGCCAAGACTAAGGCTGCCACAGAGCCAAACAACAGGGCCAAAAATAGTGCTGCCACAGGGCCGAAGACTCAGGCTCGTCCAGGCTGAAAATAAACCTGCAACATGGCTGAATTAGGTCAGAAACCACAGGTCTGACTTACAGCAAAACAGAGATAGTTCAAAATAGCTTCAAAACTGCCCTAACCAAAAACAGAAAACCCTGCAAAAATAACCCTTCAATCTTGCTTCACAACTCCATAATTCATGAGGTATGAACCTCACTGAACTGCTTCCTCAACAGGTCTGAATTCTTCTTTTTGCTTCACCAATTTGCTGGCCGAATTAAGAGAGAGGATTGTCTATTTATAGACTTCAATGCCTCCCCAACAGGGCTGACTTGACATCTAGTAGGGCCGACCTAAGCTCTGGCAAGGAGATCAACATATGCATTTCAAAAATTAATATCTCCTCAACCACGAGGAGTTAGGAGACGTGTCACCTACCGTTGGAAAAGTCTCGTCGAGCACTACAACAGGGACTGCTTCTGGCTTTCATTTGAACAATAAGGGTTTCAAGTCAGTTGGACTAAGGGCTTCTCTTGCTTTGACATCAATGACGAACTTCTTAACAATCTCGGTCGTACTTAACCATTGCTTTGACATCAATGACAATCGCTCAACACATTGCAATGGGTTCAAACTTCAAAGTAAGTGGGGTTTAATCGGTGACAAGGATGCCTGGTGTAAAGAATACCCTGGAGTCAGCAAGAATCATCTTAAAAAGCACTGCCCAGATCAAAACCTATGCTTTCTATACTCCCGTGAATGGAGAGAGTCCATAGATGTTAAATAGAATCATTGATGAGAAATCAGCAGTCGTATGAAAAGAAAATTTCGCCACACGGAATATGGCCTAACAGTATGTGAATGCCAGAGTAGACCAAACATGCCAACAAGCACAAGAGGCCTTCACTTGAAAGGGGATTTCAAACACGTTTTCAGGGAGCTCATTATGGCCAATGCAACAGCCAATGAAGCAATCACCATGCCAAAAGGGGCTCCTGGGATTCGGACGCAGAATGTATTTGTAACTGACTCAGGCATCTTACTGAATCTCCAGAAAAAACAAAAAAGTGTGTCCTCCTATGCATCAAATAGTGGAGCATTGCAATGGGTTCAAAGGTAAGTTGGGTTTATTAAGTGTTAAGGATGCTTGGTGTAAAGACATTGTCTTATATATTCTAACAATGCAGCAAGGTACCAAATACCCTGGAGTAGAAAGAATCATCTTAAAAAGCACTGCCGAGATCAAAACCTAAGCTTTCTAGACTTCCGTGAATGGATGTCCATAGATATATAAATAGATTCAGTGACGGGAAATCAGCGGTTGTACCAAAAGAAAATTCCACCACACCAAGGTTGCAGGAAATGTCCTCACCACCCCTGTTTCTGGCAAAAAAACAAAACAGAAACGCGGAAACGCATACTGTACGGCATGGAAACGTGTTTCTGGCCGTACTGGCACGTTTTCCGTACAGGAAACATTGTCAGTATGGCCGGAAACGCGTTTCCAGGCCGTACGGCTGCGTTTCCTTGCCTTTGAAGCGATTTAACTTGGTTTTTTTTTTTTTTTCAGTTTTCGTGCTTTTTAACATTATTATAATCGTTTATGGATGCTTGTAAATGGATTTTTAAAGCATATGGCCCTAGTATTTATATGTGATTCATGGTAAATGTTAAGTGACATTCTCCTTAATCATCATTTTCATCCTTTTACTTAAATTTTTAACATTACCATGAAATGACTCCGGATGTTTGAGAGTGGTTCCGACCTCATTGGATTTCATATGGAGAAAGTGGAATTTTAAATCTCATTCAAAATCCAGCAGACTTATCAGTTTTTCAAGATTTCAAGATTGGATGATTGCAATGTTTCCATCGTATTTTGTCATGTATTAGGGTATGGAACTCATATTTAATCAAGAGCACCACTCTGATATTCCGATATTGGTATTTCCAAACATGCCAACAAGCACCAGAGACCTTCGCTTCAAAAGGTTCTCAGACACATTTTCAGGAAGCTCAATATGGCCGATTTAGTGGCCAATGAAGCAATGACCATGCCAAAAGGGGCTCTTATGATTCAGAAGCAGAATAGGTTTGAATCTGACTTGGGCATCTTACTGAATCTCCATGAAAGCAGAAAAGATAGAGTCCTTCTCTGCATCAAACAGGCATGCACCCATCATACGACTTGAAAAGGAAACCTCATTAAGGAACTCAAGCTCGGGACACTTCAAGTTAAGGTTCTTTCCACATTTTTATAAGAATAATAAAATAAGGAGACAAATTCAGATGTAGCCTGGTGGTTATAAGGAGTATGTAAGTTCCTCTTCACCTGAGTCAATTTTCATAAATTATATGTTGTTCTCATTTAAAGGAAAAAAAGAACACCATGGTCTTTCATAATTTGATTCAAAGAGGGTGTAAGAAATTCACCGAGACATTTTGGCTTTAGATGGAATTATATGTTTCAGTATATGTAGGTTTGTGAACTCTTGTATATATTGGGGAGGCTTATTTGATTCAATTCTTTTCTGGTAAAAATGGTTTTAAAAATTTAGTAGAAAATTTACTTCATTTATTGTTTCTCATTGTTGATATGAACTCTGATCACAGAATTTTGTTCTTGCAACTTATAAACCATTTAAAAATTACCCAAATCATCATTATTTCCAAAAAAATAAATAAATTAGAGTGAAATTTTACCTTAGCAGAAAAATACTCACTAGAAAAGTTGACTGTATTCACTTATTAATTTACTCCGTCCTTTACACCGACTCCACTCAGCACCATATTCTATAGGTTATTCAAAACGTTTTGAAAATTTTCATTATCTCCAGAATTTAGAAAAAATCAAAAATCAAAAAAAGACATACTTTCCAGTAGTTTCAGAGTTTTCAAGATTCTACGTCTTTCCAAAAATCTCAACTCCTAAAGCATAAAGAAACTATATACTATTAAATTTACAAGATATTTTCCTGACACCGCATCCAATTTCTAACTTAAACAAACAAAAATATAATTTTAAATATGTGTTTACCATGCATCCTCTTATTCTCTCCCAATCCCTTGCACATGTATACTATCTCACCTCATTTTCGTGTTTTGCACTCGACATAATTAATCTCAAGACCCAAAATTTCACATTTTTCTGACAATCATACCTCTATCCCTCCCATAAGTATACTTACCTCACTTGGCGTTTTGCATCCTGCACCCAAGTGATCTCAGGACCCAGAATCTCACTTCTTTCTGACCATTGTACTCTCTTTATGGACCCCTTAATTATCTCGTTTTCTGGAACATTAAACGCATATATATTACTTAACCTCTTTCAGACTATTATTTCTTCCAGATCATATCATGTCTCGGCTATCTTAAACTTAATTTTTTATATTAACTCCATAAGTCAATAAGAAAATGATCTGCTAGTGAAAGGTGCTATCATTTCTATTTGAAGGTAGGTCAGGAAATTAGATTTTTTTGATAATAACTTATAAATTATTTATGGAGCAGAGCAATATATTTTAAATATATGAGATGTCTTTCCATCGCAGAGTGATCTAGAGATCCAATGAAAATAGATAGAAAGGGATTGTACGGAAAACATTTGTGGAATCCTTCCACCATTGATCGATCAATGGACAGCCTAAAAGATGAGCAATGACAAACAAGTGAAGAATAGGGAGTATCCATGGACAGGGGCTAGTGAAAATTTCAGGCTGTCACAATAGGTGATTATTATTAATCAATTACATGAAACAGGTTTTCCCTTTGGGGTGTCTACTCCCCTGATCATTCAGGTTTTTGGCAGGAACAATTGGATCTCAGTAGAACAAATTGGCCTCAAAGGTGATTTGGCCATCGAATGGCAGTCATATGTAGACAGCTTAGTTTCAGACTCTATTCGCCTTGATTCAAGTTGTTGAAGAATCTGAGCTTGTCACTTTACTCAACGACAGTAGTTTTTACTGCCAAGCTGGGGGATACAACACACAATGTGAAACTGGGTTTTCAGATGATCACTAGTGGATGTGGGAGAAACTATGGAAAGTACACACTCCCGCAAAATCAAAATTGTTCTCTGAGTGGCAATCAGTAACAAACTATTATCTTCAGAAAACCTGCTTAAAAGAGTTTGGAAGGGTCCAAGCAGGTGCCCTTTGTGCAAAGGACAGGCCCTTTGTGCAAAGGACAGGCCAAATCGCTCAATCATCTTCTCATTGCTTGTGCTTTCATTGTTCAGCTGATGTGATCCTAAAAAAAAATTGGTTTTTCTTTATCATGAGATGACCCTAGTCTGGAGTCCTGTTTTTTTTCCTGTTTAAATAAACCCTCCCTTTAGAGTTATATATCACATCCTTTATTTTTAGTCTTCTTCACATTTGGTGGGCAAGGGATAGGGTGACTTTTCAAGACAGGTCAGTCTCAGCTGTTCTAGTGGCCAAAAAATTCGGGAGGTTAACAAAGGAATACAAATTGAATCCCAAGCAGGCCAAGCTCAGGTGCCTTAGTTATTCCTCATTTGGAACCTGGCATCCCTTAAGGACTTTGTGATGCAGCCAGTCAAGGGCATCATCCACCTCAGTGTGGGGTGGGAGTGGTCCTAGACTCCTATACCTATCTGGTACACATTTCTTTTAAATCAGGTATGCTCCAGGTCTGGGAACAAACATGAAAGTTCAATTTGTGGCCCTGTGGACCCTCCTCCCTTTTTCATGTTGGAGATTTTTGGTGATTGGCCTTTCCAAGTTGGAGATTTTTGGTGATTCAAATATGGTGATAGACAAGGCCAATAATAAGGCACAAATTCAAAATGTTACTTCAGCCCATCGTCAGTTAGATTAAATATCCCATTCAGAGCCTGGAACGGTCCTCTTTTGTTCATATATACAAGAATTAAATTCTCATGCTGATGAGCTGTCCAAAGAAACACTTTCTACAGACTGCAGCTTTCCTCGTTCATGAATTTTATGAGGATCATTTGGTCCAAGATATGTCTCTTTATAATCAGTATAATGCAGGCATGCCTCTTCTATTTTTCAATCCCCAACCTTCTCTGTTAGTTTGTTTTGGGATACAGAAAGAAGATCCATCAGAAAGAGACAGTACGAAAAATGTTGTTTTTGCTAATCAGACTGTAGGTCAAGAGACCACAAGAGACACAAAAGAAGTCAAATCCACATGACAGTCTCCGAAATTTTTTGCCTAATATTCAGATATTCTTATTTTGACAATGCAATAAGAATCTGAATATTAGCACAAAGAAAGCAATACCAAAAAATATGTGAGAGAGAGTTGGGAAAGGATTTCACATGGAAAGCAACAAAAGCAAAATGCATCACGTATATTTCATGATGTAGAGATTTTCCCAAATACATCCATTGTTTGAAGTTCTACTTTACTTTTTAGTTAATTGTAAGCAAAGTTGAAAACAAGATATCAAACACAGCCTTCTGCTCCAAACATTACACTTTTGGCATATCCAAATTAGAGATTCTAAACAGAGATGAGGAATGAATACACAAGATTTGGAAAGGGCATTCTGACATCTGCTAATTACCCAAAAAGTTAAAGCAGTGGGGTCTTCACTCTCACCAAATACAGAAGCTTGAAATAATATAAATCATTCTAAATCTTTCAAGATTATTAGACTATCCACTAAACTAAGAGAAGGAATTAATTAACATAAAATCTAAACTGGAAATACAAAATTACATATGACAATCATGAACTAACAAAACAAAAGCAATTGTAATTCAAATGCAAAAGGTCACCCAACATCCCAATAAGCCTACACCGAAGTAATTCAATAAAAAATTACCAGGTAAATTCTCCAAATTACAGAATTGAAATGCACAGACAGCTTATTCGAATCACAATTTGTATTAATTTCTGCTCCTTTAAGAAAATATACCTTTGAAGTTTGAGAGCAACAAATTCAACTAGATCTGCTATTGATCATTTGCAAAAATACACCATATAAAAAGTATTATCAGCATCGACCAATGGCTAAAAATGGTCACCAACGAGTGTGTGATAATGAACACACAAACCCTTGTGGAACAGGAAGTCTACATCCTATCAAATATCAAATGTATTCAAATTGTAAATATAACATTAGAAACGTCAAAGCAAACATGAAAGTCGTGAAAAGATAGCATAGCCAGATATCTCACAAACTAGAAAAGGTCACAATGGAAAACATTATAGCACTGATTCACCACACCTTACATAAGTTCAAAAAAAATAATAAGTTAATATAATAAAATTGACCCAATGGAAAACATTATAGCACTGATTCACCACACCTTACATAAGTTCAAAAAAAATAATACGTTGATATAATAATATTGACCCACGAAATGCCTGACCCTTCCACAAGATCTTTAACCAGGACTAAGGGTTTGCAGTATATCACATAACACCTTATTTCGTTAAAATGAAGATCTGATTGAATGGACCTTGAGATTATGGATGTCTCCTCATAGACAATATTTTGCCAAAGAATAACACTACGCTGTAAGATTATTCCATATTGTTTTACAAAAATTTGCTTACTTGACAACTTTATAATACTTCCAACATGCAGTAACTGCCAAAGAATTCATACTGGACTCGAAGATTCTCAAGAAAAGAAAATCATATACGTATTATCTTTGTCGAATCATGGTTTCTAAGAAGATCACGAAAGAGCCCCTTGAAATTTGCAAGCGAACAGGCTGCACACCTACAAAACACAATCTACACAAACTGCCCTCAGAACAACACTTCATATGAATAGATTTTTAACAGAAAATTCCATTCATCAATGTTATACCCCTTCTTAGTTGCACAGAATAAAACCAGCATCAATGTTCTATATATTCCTTCTAAGTTTGCAGTTCAAAACTAACCTACCTAGCAGCTACCTTTTTTTGGGGGTTATAATCATCAGTGGTCACAGTGGTTCTCATCCCAACCACATCTCAAAATGTGAACTAAACTACACCGCGGCTTCGACCCTGGCCTCGGCAGCTTGCATCGTTGGCTTCGCTTCACCAGCCACATTCGTTTCCTGTGGTTTCCAACCAAGCATCGTTGGCTTCGCTTCACCGGCCACATTCGTTTCCTGTGGTTTCCCACCAAGCCGCTTCTCAAGCTCCTCAGTCAAATAGCCCTTTTGCAAAAATTCAAGAAAAATATTTTTGACCTCCTCAGCTCTCTCTTCATTGCCATACCCCTCAATCAGTACATCATATGTCGCAACATCAGCCTTCTGACCTCCTTCCACCATGGCTTGGACGAGCTTCTGAGCTTCCTCCAATTTGCCTTCTTTGCATAACACCCCAAACCATTTATTATAAACAGTAACATCTGGTTTAAAGCCAACTTCAATCATTCTGCCAAAGATCTTCCAGGCTTCGTCTAGTTTACCCAATTTAGAATACTCGTCGATCAGCATTGCATATGTGACCTCGTCAGGATCACGTCGTTCTGCCACCATCTCGTCAAACAACCTCTCGACATCTGCTATCATCCCCTCTCTGAAGTACTTATCCAACAGCGTGTTATATACCACAGCATCTGGCACGCATCCTTTTGCCACCATTGATCCAAAAAGTCTCTCGGCCTCCTGCAATTCTCCGCGTCCAATATACCCACTCATCAAAACAGCATACGAGGCACCATTAGGAATTATATTCCTCTCTCCCATCTTCTCCAAATACTCAAAGGCCTCCTGCATTCGGTCAGCCTTGCAGAACCCATCCATCACAGCATTATATGACATGACAGTGGGTTCGAACTTCTCCGGAATAAAGGCAAACACATCCAATGCCTTCTGAACCTCTCCTGCTTTGAAAAATCCCCGAATCAAATTACAAAAAACCGGCTCGCTGAAGATCGAACCCCGTCTCCTCATCTCCAAGTACAGCTCCTCTGCCTGCTGCATTGCTTCCCCCTTCACAAAACCCTCAATAGTGGCAGCATATGTAGGAGGATCAGCCCCATGGCATTTCTCTAACATTTCCCTGAAAAGCCTCATGACCTCCTCATACTTATTGAGCCTAAAATGGGCCCTCATTAAATGATTAAAAGTCACTGTACTCGGCGTCATCGGAGCCTCGTAGATGGTTTTAAGCATATCAAACGAGGCTTCCAAGTCCAGTCTCTCACAATGAGTGCCCAAAACTATGTTATATGTAACGAGATTCGGTATAACACCAGCTTGTTTGATAAATTTATAAAGAGCAACAACCTCATCATGCTGACCTGCTCGGTGTAGGTTGCCTAGAACAGAGTTGAATGTGAAGATGGTGGGGCGACAATTGGAGTACGTGGCGTGCTTGACGCCGAGAGTGGCCTCCTCGAGCTTTCCGGCTCTACATAGGGTCTGGATGCGGTTGTGGAGGCTCAGGCGGTTGCCCACGAGGACATTGATGGGCTCAGGGAGCTTCGAGTTCCTGTTGCTCATGGCCTCACTCCGGGCATAGTCACGGTTACGTTGCAGAGCGTTCAGGGGTGGCTCGATGCGGAGCTTCCTCTTGCGTCGCCGCCTTTCGGCGGCTGCGTCCAAGGCAGCCTGCGATGTCGCCACCATTCGCATCCCCCGCGTCCATGTTGTCGCGAATAATGGTGTTAATGGCTCTTCCTGTATTGTGCGTATCGGCGAGAAGGAATGGATGGTCAAAGCTCTGATCAGCCTCCTATATGCCCCCATGACTGCTCTGCTTTCTCTGCTGTAATGCGAACTAGGAGTGAAGAGAAACCCCAAGACACTCTGATCAAAACCCTAAACCCTACAGCGAACAGACCGGATGACTCTAAACCCTAGAGCAATCAGACCGGAAGACTGAGTATCTTGCGATACTGATGTGAAGAAGATGCTATGCTATATATAGGGGAAATGACTTGCCTGTCACTGTTAACCCTACAATCTTACTGTCCTATGGTATTACTTACAAGAAGGCTTTGTCATTAATTAATCTTGTTTATATTGTGCTTTGTCATTAATTAATCTTATTTTTTTACATTGTGGTTGGTCATTAATTAAATTTGATCATGTAAATGTGAAAAATGAATTCATCATTAACTATGTAAATTTGTTGATAAGTTGATGAAAGTTTATTGTTAATATAATTTTTATATTTATTGAATATATTCTGATTATATAATTAAATGTTACGTTTAGTTTCATTAATAGGTGCAATGGTTTTTTTTTACGAGTTTTTTTATGTTGTAATTTTGTGAAATTTATTAGAATTTTTTTATAATATAAGTTTAAATGGTTTAATTTATAATGTTGGTATATTTTCTTTTGGGTGATAATTACATATGAGTATAATTGGTGAGCTTTTGTGGTTCATTATTTGCCTTAAAAATCACTTCCTCAATGCTTATCATATAATCAAATATTAAATTAAAAAGATAATTTATTTAAATTATATAGATAATCATTATTTATGGGTGTAAAATAATTTATGAATGGGTACATTGTTCACTCATTGTTTAAGTAATGGTTCAAAACCTAATGGATATCTTCCATATTGTTTAAGTAATGGTTCAAAACCTAATGGATATCTTCCATGTTTGACTTGAGATTAGAGGTTATAATGATAGGTGAGGATCATATTTTTATGAAAGAAATTTTATTATTAATTTTTTTTTTGTAAGTTTGATAGTAGTTTTTATTTTTCTTTTTTCTTTTTTTAATTTTTTTTGTCTATTTTCATCAACATGTCTAAATACATCACCTCAATCGGGGAAAGGAATTGAACTTGTGACGAGTGCTATAATAGCCAGCTTATCACCGTTTAACCAAGACCCATGGACAAAACAAATTTTATTTTTAAAAATTAAGAAGTTTGTCCATTTATTAAGTTATTATTAATATTAAATGATACAAAATTATCTTTAAAAATGATCGGGACGCAATAATATATTTTTCTCTTTAAAATAATTTTTATTATTTAAAATTAATAATAACTTAATAAATGGAAAAACTTATGGTGCCAAAAGTCCTTCCCCGTATGGTAGTGATGTAACATAATGTTTAACATCTTGACTAAGTCAAATTACATAAAATTAAAATTAAATAAAATCTTTAAAAAAAAAAAAATTAATGGAAATGGCCATAGATGAATGACTGACTTAAAGCAGTTGAATCCCAAAAATGATATTTAATAATTTTGTATTTTTTAACTTTAATAATAACTTAATAAATGGACAAACTTGTTAATTTTTAAAGATAAAATTGTATTGTTGTTTGCCTATAATAGCCATGTTGTCATGTAATGTTTAACAGTTTGATTTTGTCAAATTACATAAAAATAAAATTTGATTTAATTTAAAATTATAAAATTAAATAAAAAGATTAATATAATGTAATGTAAACATTTTTAATGAGTCAAAATAAAATAAAAATAACCCTATAAAAAATAAATAATAAAACAAATAAGGGTCATGGTATTAACCCATGATATTCATGTGGAATGTAGCATATGTCAATAGGCATCAATTCATGGTAAGCATCAAAACACTTCATGATACATTTCACATATTTAAACTTTTTTTTTTTAATCATATTTAATTAAATTGTAACTTTATTTTAATTTATAAAATAAAAACCCACAATCGGGGTGTGAGGATGGAAGATGGCATGCATGCGAACCAAGGACATGTTAGTAAGGCAGCAGGGCAAGGAGTGTGAGCGAGCTACCCAACACCGCCACACACCGCGAGCACTTATTGTTGGGTCAGGCCATGAACAGGCTAGCTAGGACGCCGCGAGGGAAAGTATTGGCATGTGGTATATGGTGTGGTGTAGGCCCTGCATGCAAAAACATTTGTGTAGCAGTGGGAGATTAAGGAAGAAAGGGAGGTGGGTGAATGAGCTCCGACACTAGCGGCATTGGCAGCACAGCAACGTCAAGAGCTCCATGTCGACGACAAGGCGACGGTCCTGGTATGTAATGCAGACCTTATTTTTTCTTGAAATGGAGGTCATGAGGCACGAAATTATGAGAATTTGGTTGTATCCATAGGTGTTTATGCATGGGGTTATAGGTTTAGGGATGGGGAAGCTGTCAGTCCTCTTATGCTTGTTGCCCTTTGTCTATTTCATTCAACCTTCGCAGGGGAACATTGCGTCTCCCAGAAAACTGGTAATGTCAACCTCTGAGCTCGCGCCTTCTAAGAAACTCTGAAATTTGGGGGTCTGGGGGGAACGTCTGGGGAGTCCTTGGAAGGGCAGCAATGGGTCTCTGGGAAAGATGACAACGTCAACCCTTGAGCTTTTTCCTTTTGATAAATTCTGCAGTTGGGGGGTTTGGGTGGGAGAGTCTCGGGAGTCGGGGGCTAGTAAAGTTGTCCCGGGGGCGAATTTTTTAAAGTCCGGGTGATGGGGAGCCACAAAAGGAAGGCAAGTGGTAAAGGCGAGATCGGGATCTCCTGTTTAAAACAATTTTGGATGAGTGGGGAACTAGCGAGGAATTAGGGCTGGGGGGTATTCCCGATGTGGCAGAATTGAAACCAAGTCAGTGTTTGGTAACAAACTGGCGGAATTGAAACCAAGTCAGTGTTTGGTAACAAACTATGTCAGGAGTCGGGTAGAGGGTCAGGTTTTATGTCCGTGGAGATGCCAAACAGTGGTGGAACCAGATACCAACCTCAAGGCACTGGCCGAGAGAAAACAGGGTACCAAACACGTCTGAGATCTGGCCTGGACAATTGGTAATGGATTTCCATATTGTGAAGAACTAATGTGAGGTATTGACTGTACAAGGAAAAATGTGCCTAACATGATTGTTGACTACAAATTCCTTCCAAGTCAAAGTAAATTGTTTTCCCCTCTGTCTCCTACTCTATTGGTGTTAACCTTAGAGAGGGTACCAGAGGACTTGCAGCAGTTTACCAATTCATAGTTTTCGAGAATGAGGGTGGAGGCAATAGAGGGCCGGAAGGGTCGTTGCAGCCGCGGTGAACCAAGCAAGGGGAAACGGAAAGCTCTAGCCTCAACTAGCCGGCAGCAAAAAAAGAGAGGCAGGCGAACAGGGGAGGAAAACATGCAGAACCTGATGCATGCCTGCAGTGAAGGCTCACCATCTTAAGTGAAAGTGGAAATTTCCAAATGGGAAGTAGAGTTGGAGGCAAAGGCAGCAGAGGAACTGATCCAGGTGGAAGAATGGGAACCACTGGTAGTGGACCCAGAAAATACTAGAGGAAGGTTGGCTCTGTTTAAACAGGTCATCCAAACCTATTAGATCGTGAAAAGCATATTGGCGAAACCCATGATAGACACACAGTAGAGGGAAGTACCTCACCAGCAAGGACAACAGCAGCCCCAGCAAGAGAAGCCAATTTTGTTTGTAATTCAGAAGGAAATACAGTCAGTCCAAGTGCAGTTATTCCATTAGAATGTACGTCTCGAATGTATGGAGAAACAATTGCAGAG
Organism: Pinus albicaulis; assembly: GCA_034641835.2. Lineage (NCBI taxonomy): Eukaryota > Viridiplantae > Streptophyta > Pinopsida > Pinales > Pinaceae > Pinus > Pinus albicaulis. The sequence goes on from CM076578.1 coordinate 422,474,269, forward strand.
TCTGCAGCAACAAGAGATAGCAGGATCGAGCGTGAAGGACCCGGCCCCGATAGAATCATCAATTGATTCCTGCAAGTCATGGTGTTCTTGAAAATTCCTATTATTTTGTTTTAATGATTTCAAATAGCATTTACATTTACAATAGTCAGAATAGCTTGATAGTAGACATGGTAGCTTTGAAAGCTTGGTTGGACATGCTCAAACTATTTCAATTTTGGATGGCCTATGATGTTGATCGGTGGCCAACGGACCTGGTTTCCTACGAGCAGGTTGAGGTCACCGGAAACATATTTTGTAACATGCTTTACAAATGATTAATAGATAGGTACTGCCAAGTTTACAACAATAAAATATTATAAAATAAAATAAAATAAAAATAAAAAATAAAAAACTTGGATAGATTGTATTAATAAAATAGGATCAAGCCCAAACCATTACATTTCTTCTGTGAAATGGACATACCAAAATTCCATGCAGGTTTGGATTAGAACACGCAGGAGCAACCCAAAACGTGACATAGTGACACCACTCTAGTTGAAGGTTGAATCCATGCCAACTAAAAACTCTCCAAAAAACTCCCAAGATCCAAATGTATTTACAACACATTCCTTTATTTTTTAAAAAACCTTTGTCTGAGGTTTCTCTTTTCCTAGAGAAGTACCTTTCGAAGTTTCTTTAACTTGGGTCCAAGCCCTGATTTTCTGCTAATTATGTAAAAACACCTATTTTTGGGAAGTACGACTATTATGAACCGAAGGAGGGAGGGGCACTTCCACTTGGTCTGCTCACAATATCACCTTCTTGTTGTTGTCTACTCTAGACGCATGCCTAGAGGGATCAACTCCTCATTTGCCTTTGTCTAATTGTGGGGGTTCTTGCACGGTATTCTTGATCTTATGGGGGACTTTTAAAATGGATGAAAAGTTTATTACTATCTTTGTGACGTCCAAAACAACCTCACTATTGGATATCTTTACAGGATTTTCAACTATAACTAAATGCACCAAGGATGTCTCCTTCTTTGTGTTGGGAAATCTAGGGCAGCATATAGATTAGGTTCTTTAGCTCGATTTCTCCTTTGCTTTGACAAGTTCTTGTGATGATTATATCGGTTTCTTCACTATTGCTATTATGTTCCTTTCATCATCAAGACAAATGCCAAAATAAGAAGATCACAAAGACATCAGAGATAGGCACTCAGCTAGGGAAAAACCCCTATGAAAGGGAAAACCCAGTCAAACTTTTCCACTAGTAGATACAAATCAGATTAAGAAAACCATAACCTTAGACCAAGACAAAAACTCCCTTCCATTCATCAATTCAACCACCAATGTAGAGCAACCAAACTTCAATCAAACTTTCACAACAAAATTTCGGCCATCTAGCATCATTTGAAATTTTCAGTCTGCACCCAAGATTTTGCATCTTCATTCTTCAATTTTGTTTATTTACATGTGTAGGAATTTCATCCTACTTTCCTTTGAGAGTTGCTCTACTTCTTTTGCTTGAATTATTTCTTCTCCCTTAAGCCTTCGCATTCCTTCCGTTGTAAATTGAATCGAGTAGTGATGATGATATTTCAAGGTTGAAAGTGCTCCTCTCTATATATAGTGGTTGTTCCTCCTTCATGAGGTCAACTAGATAAATGTTGATGCTGACTTGATGTGTTGTAGGCCGACTTGGTGTAGGAAGTTATTACATGATTGTTTACATAAAAATTAACTTATTCCTTGACACAATGAGCCCAAGAAGCACCTAATATATTGACTTTTACATAAGACACAAACCTTAGAGCACTTAATGGGTGCTTTTGACCTATTGACCATTGACCCAAGCATGAAAATCGTGATTTAATAAGTCAATTTCTTTTAAAAAAAAAAAAACTTTATTTTGGCAAATATAATTATGAAGACTGACACTAGTTACATTTCTCAACAACCCCTCTTAACTAGGGAGGTATTCATAATTACATATATACAGAGGTACATGGAAGATCTCAAAATGATATGTTCTATGAAGAGTCACAACACACATAGTGCTATAGACTAGAAAGTTGACTAAATTATCTAATCGGATGGGACTTGTTAGCCACCTATAAATTTTTGGCATGGCAAACAGGTGGCTAAATATGTTTATGAGTCTTCAAGAGAAACATTTCCCTTGAAAACCTTTCATTATTGAAGCCTCCATGTGTGTTATATCCTTCAAAAGAATCTTCACTGTTGTTTCCCTCTTTATCCTAAAAAACCTGTTGTTCTACTATGGAGAAACTGCTTACAAAAGGCCCCCTTTTTCCCTTTTTCACTCTCACAAAATCCCCCATGTTTCACCCTCATTCCCTTCATAAAATCCCTTGAATGTCGTCATTTGACTTTCTAACCCTTTCAAAGCCCTTTTTAAACCTCATATTATCCTTTATCTGGTTTAAAAATGCCCTTTGTTGCCTACCGGAACACCCTTCTAAGCCTTAAAAACCCTGTTTTTAAGCCCAAAAGTCACCTTTTTACACTATGACAGGCCTTAAGCCCCTGAGGACTTATGCAGCTTATCCCCTTTCTTCATAGGCCCTTAGCCCCGCAACCAGGCGTTAAAAATCACCAAAAACCCTTTAAAAAGGCCTACAAGATACTTTTCTACTCCGTCGAAGTGTTACGCCCCTGAGGGCTTATTCTATTTAGCCCCCCTCCCATGCGACCTAAAGTTTTGACATGAAGCGCTAAAGAAACGAGAAACCTCAATGAAACCTCACCCAAAACCCCTTTTTCCTTTTATTTTATCATCCCCCCGACGTGGTGATCTAAGTTGATGAGAACCGTCGATCTCCTCAGATCGACGATTATCGGGCGACTTTCATTCCCTAACCCGCCCATTCCATTTTCCATCCTCTCTGCCACCACGACAAATCACAACCGTCCAATCGTTCAGATCTAACGGTCAGCAATGAACCCGATGGTTCACCCCGCCCTGTGCATCTTTCCTCATCGCGCCTTAACATGTGCCGTCAGATCTTCTGCCCTTCCATCCAACGGCTGAGGTGCATATCGCATTATTTTTATGTTTGGGCGTTAACATTCAAAAATTGTGTGATATGGGCGATATTGTTTTGCCACGCATCACGCGATGAGTGGAATCACGTGATTTTTGTGAAAACCACTTCCCACCTCCGACTCCATGCGAAAATCGTTTCGGTTTCCCGCTTACTGCCCTCCACAGTGTAATTTCTCGTTTAATCACGGCTGTTGGTTAATCCGATCTAACGGATCACATTTCATCGCGAGCCCTTTCATTTGTTTTTCACATATACTCCCAAATAAATCCATCAGAGGATCTCCACCATTCGTTTATCTGATCCAACGGTCATAATATAATATCACCCCCCATTCATTATTCGTTTGTCCATCCTCCAAACGACCCGATCGAGCAATGTCAACCGTTGATCGCCGATGTCTGATCTAATCGAACGGTCTAAAATCATCCTCACGCCAGACCTTCATCAAACTCATTTTTCACCATTCCGCCAAGGTTTTCACCCGTTTCTTCGCTGCATCCACCATTTTCATCGTTGCGCCATCATCTCTAAGGGCTTCGACAACATCCCTCCCCTCATCCCTACAGGTTTTTATAACAAGTTTCTTGCTTTTTGCAAGTTTTCAAAGGCGATTATATTGCCTCTATAGTTACAGTCAAAGAAATTTATAGCACAGAATGCCGGTTTCAGAGCCGAATATCGCAGAGAACATCCCTGAGGAGGTTTAAAACAATGATTTCATTAAAGATTAGGCTATAAACCCTGATTCAAACCTTCCCGCGCCTCCATAACCTGTACAGTCACCAAAACAGTGAGCAGAAGCAGCAAAGAGCATCAGGAGACAGATTAGAGGATTAAAGCCCATTATTGAAGATCTAATGCCTATAATCCAGTGTTTAAATGATAAAGATACATATGAGGACCATAAGAATGACTGAGAAGGCCTAATGAAGCCTGGAGCACATAAACAAATTATATCAGTGCTCTCATATCAGCAGAATGTCTTTTCCATAAGAAGGACACATTCCTACAACATTCTCCATGCCTCCTCGAGCCCTTAAAAGTTATTACACTGATAGAAGCTTCTAAAGTTGTCAGGACAGCAGTTATGGAAGCATGGAAGACCTGAAAGACCTTCAATCACCTTACTTATCTCAGAAGACAGAACAGAGCACTACAACTAGAAGAGTACTTCAAAGATCATACCTGAAGTTATTGTCAGTCTGACAAAGATTTCTGAACCAGCCTAAAGGGTACACACAGTTAATGCAAAGCCATTAAGCAGAGTTGGCATGAATACTTCTTCCACTATGTCTTAGTGAATCATTTAAAGCTCACATCTACTACTACTATCGCTCACTCTCCTATAAGAACCCCTGTAAATTTCATTGTAAAAGTTGTTGGTTGTTGGGATTCTATTAGTTGTTAGAACTGTTATTGAGGGGAAGTAGCTGAGTAGTTTGTAATATAGTAGGCTGGGAAGAGAATTCTGGATTGTAAAAGGCCACTGAGCTCAAAGTATGTGACTGGTTTTGCACATTAATTAATCAAGCAGATTCACAGGATCCTGGTCTATATTATTGGTGATGTTTTCCTTACTGTAACTTTTCCCTTTCATGTTTACCATATTGTCCATTATTCTCAGATAAAGAACAACAAGCATAGATTATGACATACTGTTGGAAGTACCCTAAGTCTCACTGTAATCTTTATCTTTATGTTTTTTGCTATTCGTGTATCTAAGAACAAATTCACATAGTTTAACCAATATAGAAGTTGGCTGGTCCATGCTTACTGATGTATGAATTCGAAGTTTGTTTCCTTAGATTTTTTTGTTTGGTTTCATCTAAAATAATTCGGAAACTAGGAGATTAGAGTTAGCCCTGTCTCACTAGGTTCCTTTTCCAACATTTAGCCTTTCTAAGATCCCTTTGAGTTGGTGTCAAAGCAGTGAAGGTTAAAAGTCTTTCTCTGATCTATAGGCCTAGCTCTGTGTTTAATCTTTAATGTGTTCTACTTTCTGAAAGTAGTTATGAGGACTGCTGGATTGTTTTCCTCGAGAGTATGCTGAAAACAGGCCTAGATTTAAATGACATCTGACCTGATCTTAAGCTGCCCTTTGTGTCTTTATTGAGAGTTTCCTTTGAAGTATGTCAAAAGCAGGATAGGTTAAAAGTCCTTACCTGATCTTAGGCTGCACTTTGGTTTCTTTCTTTCACCCATTCTTAATGTTCCATTCCACCATCTATCTAAAAAGATCCTTTAGTATAGATGACTTGCCCTATGGAATCCCTTGGATAGTTTTTATGCAAGTAATCCCCTTTCATGACTCCATAGCCCAATGGATTAACCTTTCTTTTGACCTATCTTCCCATGCTGAAACATCCTTCTATTTAGTTCCTTCCTTACTTCCTTAACCTTCTCAGTTAATGATCTCCAACCAAACAAACAAATCAAAAACCCTTGTGCTTCATAACTAGCCTAATACCTCAATTTGAGCCTTAAAGATATATCATTCTTTGTATTTATAGAGAGATCCCTCTCTGGATCCAGGAGGGCTAGATCCTGAGCTCTAAAAGTGGTTTTATGTTGTCTCATCATTTGGTATTGCCAAATCTGCCAAATCATGTGAACCACAACATAATGGCAACTCCATTGGGGAACAAAGACCACTTAGCTTTGATTTGGTATTCTATTGCTGATGGTGGACAACAACCCTCATCAAAACATTGAAAATCCTCCACCTGGCGACTCCACAATTCCAAATAGACCTAATGACTCCACTGGTAGAGGACTCTGAACTAGTTGACCAGATACAGTGACCTCTTTCCTGAATTACAAACATGGATCCAAATATGGACAGAGTAGCAAAGTTAAATGTTTTAGTGGATATACTGACAAGACTAATGTCCATACTTGGTCAAAGAATAGCGGAGAGGTATGGGGCTAATTCAAATGTAAACGATCTAGAGCAGCCCATGCCTTTTCCGGATCGAGAACAAACTCAGCCTCTACAAGACTTTGATAATGAGCAAGACATGCACGATGCTCAAGACTTTATAGAAGATGATGAGGAAGATTGTCAAGAACTACCTGATTGCCTACCTATATCTTGTACTATGCTGATAAGAGAATATCACGACCTAATGACAAAAGCTAATAGGGAACTTTGCTATGAAGAAACAACTCACGAGCCTTGCACTTTAATTGAGTATCATCATGATCACGAGGAGCGGTTTGAAACAGAAAGAGATCAGGAAACATCAGAAAATCCTCAACGTTTCCTTACCAGCACAAGTGAAGATCTCCTAGAAGAGGCTCAAGAAGACATCCAGCCTCCAAACCAGGTAACACAAGAGAAAGAGGATTGTTTTTCTTCTGTCCATGTTGAAAAAGACATCCCTCTTTTGACAGAAGAAGAGATTGACCAAATATTAGACAGGAAATCTACCTCTGAAGTCTTTTATAGAGCAAACACTCTTGCCCATTCATGTACTGAGCTTGGTTGTACAGATTTAGAAAGATTTTTTGTAAATCAGAATGAAAAAAGATCTGCTTATAATCCAGTTTGTCTGATTGGTAACATTACCTGATTTAATGATTCACCTAACTCTGATTCATCTGATGATGATGTTCTACAAATAGAAGTTGATCTTGCAAGACCATCAGTAGAAGATTTGTGGGAGGAAAATTAGTTCCATCAACTTCCAGAAAGTGATGAGCCAAGTCAGGCTATTTATGATACTGATGGCGAAAGCAATGAAAGTATTGTAGCAGGTGAAGATTCTTTGAATTTTCACTCTGCTATATCTTAGATCATCAGTAATAGTTTCCATGTGATTAGAAGTTAGCAACCTTTCATCTCAGAAGATGAAGAGGAAAACAAGGAAGATATTTTTGAGCAGATTGAAAACAAGGAGCCTTCTCTTGAAAAGGAGGAAGCAATGGAACAAACCCTTACTCAAGAATATATGGATCTTTTCATAGAGCTCAACCCACTAGATCAGAATATATTAGAGCTACAAGAGGAAAACACTGCAGTATATGATGAGTCCTCCAGTTTGGGAAATAGTGAAGCTAAGGAAGAATTCCTTTCTCAAGAGAAACTGTTCTTTGATCCATTGGAAGAGGAAGCAATCCTGGTTGAAGCCTGCTTACCAAATATTTACAACGAGGTATCATTTCAAGATCCTTATGCTCAGTTCCTGCAGACATTTGAAGAAGGATCAAAGGTCATCAAGAGTAGCTTGTTGCAGATAACAAGAAAGAGTCCAAAAGCTGATGTTAGAAAACAAAGAGAATGGGAGTGGCCCTGCCTATCCAACATGCTCAAAGAGATGAGTAGAGACCAGTCATGTGATCATCTGATTGACTGGATGTATTGGAAAAGAAAGTTTGAAAGCTAGATATGTAAATGTCTCAAGTTAGAGTAGGGTAGGTAGGAAATCTCAATAAAGCTCAGTCTGTGAGCATTTAGTTAGTTGTTTTAATTTCTGCAAAGTTCAGTTCATGGGAAACTGTCTTTATGCCATGGATCTAGAGCAAGCTAGACAATCTAATCCTGGTTTTACTGTGTTTCAATTTCTATTTTAGAATGTCGAGAAATAAATCTGCTAGACAGTTTAATCCTAGCAGATAGTAGTTTAGGTAGAGAAGCTATGGGGCCAACCGTTTAATCTAGCCTCATGGTGAAATAAGGGCATAACGAGATTAGTATTTCTTTCAATAATAATAAAAAATTGATGATGTGAAAGTTCTGCAAGTCTAAATGCACCTTGAAGAAAAAATGTTAGGAATGTAGGATGGGTAGGTAGATTGTTTGGGAGAATGTTTTCTGCTGATATAATGTCCATCATGTCTGTGGCAGCTGATCAAAGAAAGAAAAAAGATGTGTCAAGTACTAGGCATCTAGCCTACTCCAAAGATTATTTTCTAAGATTCTTGACACCTTCAAGAAGATGCCATCCCCATGTGGAGCCACTGTTAGCCACCTATAAATTTTTGGCATAGCAAACAGGTGGCTAAATATGTTTCTGAGTCTTCAAGAGAAACATTTCCCTTAAAAACCTTTCATTCTTGAAGCCTCCATGTGTGTTCTATCCTTCAAAAGAATCTTCACTGTTGTTTCCCTCTTTATCCTAAAAAACCTGTTGTTCTGTTATGGAGAAACTGCTTACAAAAGGCCCCCTTTTTCCCTTTTTCACTCTCACAAAATCCCCCATGTTTCACCCTCATTCCCTTCATAAAATCCCTCAAATTCCCTCATTTGACTTTCTAACCCTCTCAAAGCCCTTTTTAAACCTCATATTATCCTTTATCTGGTTTAAAAATGCCCTCTGTTGCCTACCGGAACACCCTTCTAGGCCTTAAAAACCCTGTTTTTAAGTCCAAAAGTCACCTTTTTGCACTATGACAAGCCTTAAGCCCCCGAGGGCTTATGCAGCTTAGCCCCTTTCTTCATAGGCCCTTAGCCTCGCAACCGGGCGCTAAAAATCACCAAAAACCCTTTAAAAAGGCCTACAAGACACTTTTTTGTTCTGTTGAAGTGCTAAGCCCCCGAGGGATTATTCTATTTAGCCCCCCTCCCATGCGACCCAAAGTTTTAACATTAGGTGCTAAAGAAACGAGAAACCTCAATAAATCCTCACCCGAAACCCCTTTTTCCTTTTATTTTATCATCCCCCCAACGTGGTGATCTAAGTTGATGAGAACCGTCGATCTCCTCAAATCGACGGTTATCAGGTGCCTTTCATTCCCTAACCTGCCCATTCCATTTTCCATCCTCTCTGCCAGCCCGACAGATCACAGCTGTAATTGTTTTCCCACTTATGACCTCGCGCGAAAACCGTTCCGGTTTCCCGCTTACCGCCCTCCACAGTGTAATTTTTCGTTTAATTGCAGCCGTTGGTTTATCCGATCTAACGGCTCACATTTCATCGCGAGCCCTTTCATTTGTTTTTCACCTATACTCCCAAATAAATCCATCAGAGAATCTCCACCGTTCATTTATCTTATCCAACAATCACAATATAATCTCACCCCCCATTCAATATTCGTTCGTCCATCCTCCAAATGACTTGATCGAGCAATGTCAACCGTTGATCGCCGATGTCTGATCTAATCGGGTGGTCTAAAATCATCCTCGCGTTAGACCTTCATCAAACTCATTTTTCACCATTCTGCCATGTTTTTCACCTGTTTCTTCACTACATCCACGATTTTCATCATTGCACCATCATCTCCACAGGCTTCCACAGCATCCCTCCCCTCATCCCTACAGGTTTTTATAACAAGTTTCTTGATTTTTGCAGGTTTTCAAAGGCGATAAGCTATATTGCCTCTGCAGTTACAGTCAAAGTAATTTATAGCATAGAATGCCGGTTTCAGAGCTGAATATCACAGAGAACATCCCTGAGGAGGTTTAAAACAATGATTTCATTAAAGATCAGGCTATAAACCCTGATTTAAACCTTCTTGTGCCTCCATAACCTGTACAGTCACCAAAACAGTGAGCAGAAGCAGCAAAGAGCATCAGGAGATAGATTAGAGGATTAAAGCCCATTATTGAAGATTTAATGCCTATAATCCAGTGATTGAATGATAAAGATATAGATGAGGACCATAAGAATGATTGAGAAGGTCTAATGAAGCCTGGAGCACATAAACAAATTATATCAGTGCTGTCATATCAGCAGAATGTCTTTTCCCTAAGAAGGACACATTCCTACAACATTCTCCATGCCTCCTCGAGCCCTTAAAAGTTATTACACTGAAAAAAGCTTCTAAAGTTGTCAGGACAATCGTTATGGAAGCATGGAAGACCTTAAAGACCTTCAGTCACCTTACTTATCTCAGAAGACAGAACAGAGTACTACAGCCAGAAGAGTACTTCAATGATCATACCTGAAGTTATTGTCAGTCTGACAAAGACTTCTGAACCAGCCTAAAGGGTACACACAGTTAATGCAAAGCCATTAAGCAGAGTGGGCACGAATACTTCTTCCACTATGTCTTAATGAATCATTTAAAGCTCACATCTACTACTACTATCGCTCACTCTCCTATAAGAACCCCTGTAAATTTCATTGTAAAAGTTGTTAGTTGCTGGGATTCTATTAGTTGTTAGAACTGTTATCGAGGGGAAGTAGTTGAGTAGTCTGTAATATAGTAGGCTGGGAAGAGAAGTCTGGATTGTAAAAGGCCACTGAGCTCAAAGTATGTGATTGGTTTTGCACATCAATTAATCAAGCAGATTCACAGGATCCTGGTCTATATTATTGGTGATGTTTTCCTTACTGTAACTGTTTCCTTTCATGTTTATCATACTATCCATTATTCTTAGATAAATAACAGCAAGCATAGATTATGACATACTGTTGGAAGTATCCTAAGTCTCACTGTAATCTTTATCTTTATGTTTTCTGCTATTCGTGAATCTAAGAACAAATTCACATAGTTTAACCAGTATAGAAGTTGGTTGGTCCATGCTTACTGATGTATGAATTTGGAGTTTGTTTCCTTAGATGTTATTGTTTGGTTTCAGCTGAAAGAATTGGGAAACTGGGAGATTACAGTTAGCCTTGTCTCACTAGGTTCCTTTTCCAACAGTTAGCCTTTCTAAGATTTCTTTGAGTTGGTGTCAAAGCAGTGAAGGTTAAAAGTCTTTCTCTGATCTATAGGCCTAGCTCTGTGTTTAATCCTTAATGTGTTCTACTTTCTGAAAGTAGTTATGAGGACTGCTGGATTGTTTTCCTTAAGAGTATGTTGAAAGCAGGCCTAGATTTAAACGACATCTGACTTGATCTTAAGCTACCCTTTGTGTCTTTATTGAGAGTTTCCTTTGAAGTATTTCAAAAGTAGGATAGGTTCAAAGTCCTTACCTGATCTTAGGCTGCACTTTGGTTTCTTTCTTTCACCCATTCTTAATGTTCCATTCCACCATCTATCTAAAAATATCCTTTAGTATAGATGACTTGCCCTATGGAAACCCTTGGATAGTTTTTATGCAAGTAATCCCCTTTCATGACTCCATATCCCAATGGATTAACCTTTCTTTTGACCTATCTTCCCATGCTGAAACATCCTTCTATTCAGTTCCTTCCTTACTTCCTTAACCTTCTCAGTTAATGATCTCCAACCAAACAAACAAATCAAAAACCCTTGTGCTTCATAACTAGCCTAATATCTCAATTTCAGCCTTAAAGATATATCACTCTTTGTATTTATAGAGAGATCCCTCTCTGGATACAAGAGGGCTATAATCCCGATATCTAAAAATGGTTTGATGTTGTCTCATCCTTTAGTATTGCCAAATCTGCCAAATCATGGGAACCACAACATAATGGCGAATCCACTGAGGAACAAAGACCACTTAGCTTTGATTTGGTATTCTATTGCTGATGGTGGACAACAACACTCATCAAAACATTGAAAATCCTCCAACTGGCGACTCCACAATTCCTAATAGACCTAATGACTCCATTGGTAGAAGACTCTGAACTGGTTGACCAGATACAATGACCTCTTTCCTGATTTACAAACATGGATCCAAATATGGATAGAGTAGTAAAGCTAAATGTCTTAGTGGATAGACTGACAAGACTAATGTCCATACTTGGTCAAAGAATAGCAGAGAGGTATGGGGCTAATTCAAATGTAGATGATCTAAAGCAGCCCATGCCTTTTCCGGATCGAGAACAAACTCGGCCTCTGCAAGACTTTCATAATGAGTAAGAAATGCATGATGCTTAAGACTTTATAGAAGATGATGAGGAAGATTGTCAAGAACTACCTGATTGCCTACTTATATCTTGTACTATTTTGATAAGAGAATATCACGACCTAATGGCAAAAGCTAATAGAAAATGCTGCTCTGAAGAAACAACTCATGAGCCTTGCACTTTAACTGAGAATCATCATGATCATGAGGAGTGGTTTGAAATATAAAGAGATCAAGAAACATCAGAAAATCCTCAAGGTTTCCCTACCAGCACAAGTGAAGATCTCCTAGAAGAGGCTCAAGAAGACATCCGGCCTCCAAACCAGCTAACACAAGAGAAAGAGGACTGTTGTTCTTTTGTCCATGTTGAAAAATACATCCCTCTTTTGACAGAAGAAGAGATTGAAAAAATATTAGACAGGAAGTCTGCCTCTAAAGTCTTTTATAGAGAAAACACTCTTGCCCATTCATGTACTGAGCTTGGTTGTATAGATTTAGAAAGCTTTTTTGTAAATCAGAATGAAAAAATATCTGCTGATAATCCAGTTTGTCTGATTGGTAGCATTACCTGCTTTGATGATTTTCCTAACTCTGATTCATCTGATGATGATGTTCTACAAACAAAAGTTGATCTTGCAGGACCATCAACAGAAGATTTGTGGGAGGAAAATCAGTTCCATCAACTTCCAGAAAGTGATGAGCCAAGTCAGGCTATTTATGATACTGATGGGGAAAGCAATGAAAGTATATTAGCAAGTGAAGATTCTTTGAATTTTCACTCTGCTTTATCTCAGATCATCAGTAATAGTTTCCATGTGATTAGAAGTCAGCAACCTTTCATCTCAGAGGATGAAGAGGAAAATAAGGAAGAGATTTTTGAGCAGATTGAAAACAAGGAGCCTTCTCTTGAAAAGGAGGAAGCAATGGAACAAACCCCTACTCAAGAATATATGGATCTTTTCATAGAGCTCAGCCCACTAGATCACAACATATCAGAGCTACAAGAGGACAACACTGCAGTATATGATGAGTCCTCCAGTTCGGAAAATAGTGAAGATGAGGAAGAATTCCTTTCCCAAGAGAAATTGTTCTTTGATCCAGTGGAAGAGGAAGCAATCCTGGTTGAAGCCTGCTTGCCAAATATTCACAACGAGGTATCATTTCAAGATCCTTATGCTCAGTTCCTGCAGACATTTGAAGAAAGATCAAAGGTCATCAAGAGCAGCTTGTTGTAGACAACAAGAAAGAGTCAAAAAGTTGCTGTTAGAAAACAAAGATAATGGGAGTGGCCCTGCCTATCCAACATGCTCAAAGAGATGAGAAGAGACCAGTCATGTGATCGTCTGATTGACTGGATGTATTGGAAAATAAAGTTTGAAAGCTAGATATGTAAATGTCTCAAGTTAGAGTAGGGTAGGTAGGAAACCTGAATAAAGCTCAGTCTGTGAGCATTTAGTTAGTTGTTTTAATTTCTGCAAATTTCAGTTCATGGGCAACTGTCTTTATGCCATTGACCCACAGCAAGCCAGACAGTCTAATCCTAGTTTGTCTATGTTTCAATTTTTGTTTTAGAATGTAGAGAAATAAATCTGCTAGATAGTTTAATCCTAGCATATAGTAGTTTAGGTAGAGAAGCTATGAGGCCAACTGTTTAATCTAGCCTCATGGAGAAATAAGGGTAGAATCAGATTAGTTTTGCTTTCAATAATAATAAAAAATTGCTGATGTGAAAGGTCTGCAAGTCTAAATGCACCTTGAAGAAAAAATGTTAGGACTGTAGGATGTGTAGGTAGATTGTTTGGGAGAATGTTTTCTGCTGATATAATGTCCATCATGTCTGTGGCAGCTGATCAAAGAAAGAAAAAAGATGTGTCAAGTACTAGGCATCTGGCCTACTCCAAATATTATTTTCTAAGATTCTTGACACCTTCAAGAAGATGCCATCCCCATGTGGAGCCACTGTTAGCCACCTATAAATTTTTGGCATAGCAAACATGAGGCTAAATATGTTTCTGAGTCTTCAAGAGAAACATTTCCCTTGAAAACCTTTCATTCTTGAAGCCTCCATGTGTGTTCTATCCTTAAAAAGAATCTTCATTGTTGTTTATCCTAAAAAACTTGTTGTTCTACTATGGAGAAACTGCTTACAAAAGGCCCCCTTTTTCCCTTTTTCACTCTCACAAAATCCCCCATGTTTCACCCTCATTCCCTTCATAAAATCCCTCAAATGCCCTCATTTGACTTTCTAACCCTCTCAAAGCCCTTTTTAAACCTCATATTATCCTTTATCTGGTTTAAAAATGCCCTCTGTTGCCTACCGGAACACCCTTCTAAGCCTTAAAAACCCTGTTTTTAAGCCCAAAAGTCACCCTTTTACAATATGATAGGCCTTAAGCCCCTGAGGGCTAATGCAGCTTAGCCCCTTTCTTCATAGGCCCTTAGCCCCGCAACCGGGCACTAAAAATCACCAAAAACCCTTTAAAAAGGCCTACAAGACACTTTTTTCGCTCCGTCGAAGTGCTAAGCCCCCGAGGGCTTATTCTATTTAGACCCCCTCCCATGCGACCTAAAGTTTTAACATTAGGCACTAAAGAAACGAGAAACCTCAATAAAACCTCACCCGAAACCCCGTTTTCCTTTTATTTTATCATCCCCCCAATGTGGTGATCTAAGTTGATGAGAACCGTTGATCTCCTCAGATCGACGGTTATCGGGCGCCTTTCATTCCCTAACCCGCCCATTCCATTTTCCATCCTCTCTGCCGCCCCAACAAATCACAGCCGTCCAATCGTTCAGATCTGATGGTCATCAATGAACCTAATTGTTCACCCCGCCCCGTGCATCTTTCCTCATCGCGCCTTAACTTGCGTCGTTGGATCTTCCGCCCTTCCATCCAACGACTGAGGTGCATATCACGTTATTTTTATGTCTGGGCGTTAACATTCAGAAATTGCGCGATATGGGCGGTATTGTTTGCCACACGTCACGCGATTAGTGGAATTGCGTGATTTTTGTGAAAACCACTTCCCACCTCCGACCCCGCGCGAAAACCGTTCATGTTTCCCCCTGACCACCCTCCACAGTGTAATTTCTCATTTAATCGCGGCCGTTGGTTAATCCGATCTAACAGCTCACATTTCATCGCGAGCCCTTTCATTTGTTTTTCACCTATATTCCCAAATAAATCCATCATAGGATTTCCATCGTTCGTTTATTTGATCCAACGGTCACAATATAATCTCACCCCCCATTCAATATTCGTTCGTCCATCCTCCAAATGACCCGATCGAGTAATGTCAACCGTTAATTGACGATGTCTGATCTAATTGGACGGTCTAAAATCATCCTCGCGCCAGACCTTCATCAAACTCATTTTTCACCATTATGCCATGGTTTTCACTAGTTTCTTCGTTGCATCCACCATTTTTGTCGTTGCGCCAACATCTCCACGGGCTTCCACAACATCCCTCCCCTCATCCCTTCAGGTTTTTATAACAAGTTTCTTGAATTTTTGCAGGTTTTCAAAGGCGATAAGCTATATTGCCTCTGCAGTTACAGTCAAAGTAATTTATACAACAGAATGCCAGTTTCAGAGCCCAATATCATAGAGAACATCCCTGAGGAGGTTTAAAACAATGATTTCATTAAAGATCAGGCTATAAACCCTGATTCAAACCTTCCTGCGCCTCCATAACCTGTACAGTCACCAAAACAGTGAGCAGAAGCAGTAAAGAGCATCAGGAGACAGATTAGAGGATTAAAGCCCATTATTGAAGATTTAATGCCTATAATCCAGTGTTTAAATGATAAAGATATAGATGAGGACCATAAGAATGATTAAGAAGGCCTAATGAAGCCTGGAGCACATAAACAAATTATATCAGTGCTCTCATATCAGCATAATGTCTTTTCCCTAAGAAGGACACATTCCTACAACATTCTCCATGCCTCCTCGAGCCCTTAAAAGTTATTACACTGACAGAAGCTTCTAAATTTGTCAGGACAACAGTTATGGAAGCATGGAAGACCTGAAAGACCTTCAGTCACCTTACTTATCTCAGAAGATAGAACAGAGTACTACAACCAGAAGAGTACTTCAAAGATCTTACCTGAAGTTATTGTCAGTCTGACAAAGACTTATGAACCAGCCTAAAGGGTACACACAGTTAATGAAAAGCCATTAAGCAGAGTGGGCACAAATACTTCTTCCACTATTTCTTAATGAATCATTTAAAGCTCACATCTATTACTACTATTGCTCACTCTCCGATAAGAACCCCTGTAAATTTCATTGTAAAATTTGTTCGTTGTTGGGATTCTATTAGTTGTTAGAACTGTTATTGAGGGGAAGTAGCTGAGTAGTCTGTAATATAGTAGGCTGGGAAGAGAAGTCTGGATTGTAAAAGGCCACTGAGCTCAAAGTATGTGACTGGTTTTGCACATCAATTAATCAAGCAGATTCATAGGATCCTGGTCTATATTATTGGTGATGTTTTCCTCACTGTAATTGTTTCCTTTCATGTTTATCATACTGTCCATTATTCTTAGATAAAGAACAGCAAGCATAGATTATGACATACTGTTGGAAGTACCCTAAGTCTCATTGTAATATTTATCTTTATGTTTTCTGCTATTCGTGTATCTAAGAACAAATTCACATAGTTTAACCAGTATAGAAGTTGGCTGGTCCATGCTTACTGATGTATGAATTTGGAGTTTGTTTCCTTAGATGTTCTTGTTTGGTTTTAGCTGAAAGAATTGGGAAATTGGGAGATTAGAGTTAGCCCTGTCTCACTTGGTTCCTTTTCCAACAGTTAGCCTTTCTAAGATCCCTTTGAGTTGGTGTCAAAGCACTGCAGGTTAAAAGACTTTCTCTGATCTACAGGCCTAGCTTTGTGTTTAATCTTTAATGTGTTCTACTTTCTGAAAGTAGTTATGAGGAATGCTGGATTGTTTTCCTTGAGAATATGCTGAAAGCAGGCCTAGATTTAAATGACATCTGACTTGATCTTAAGCTACTCTTTGTGTCTTTATTGAGAGTTTCCTTCGAAGTATGTCAAAAGCAGGATAGTTTCAAAGTCCTTACCTGATCTTAGGCTGCACTTTGGTTTCTTTCTTTCATCCATTCTTAATGTTCCATTCCACCATATATCTAAAAAGATCCTTTAGTATAGATGACTTGCCCTATGGAAACCCTTGGATAGTTGTTATGCAAGTAAGCCCCTTTCATGACTCCATATCCCAATGGATTAACCTTACTTTTGACCTATCTTCCCATGCTGAAACATCCTTCTATTCAGTTCCTTCCTTACTTCCTTAACCTTCTCAGTTAATGATCTCCAACCAAACAAACAAATCAAAAACCCTTGTGCTTCATAACTAGCCTAATACCTCAATTTGAGCCTTAAAGATATATCATTCTTTGTATTTATAGAGATATCCCTCTCTGGATCCAGGAGGGCTAGATATTGAGATCTAAAAGTGGTTTGATGTTGTCTCATCATTTGGTATTGCCAAATCTGCCAAATCTTGGGAACCACAACATAATGGCGACTCCACTGGGGAACAAAGACCACTTAGCTTTGATTTGGTATTCTATTGCTGATGGTGGACAACAACCCTCATCAAAACATTGAAAATCCTCCACCTGGTGACTCCACAATTCCTAATAGACCTAATGACTCCACTGGTAGAAGACTCTGAACTGGTTGACCAGATACAGTGACCTATTTCCTGATTTAAAAACATGGATCCAAATATGGACAGAGTAGCAAAGCTAAATGTTTTAGTGGATAGACTGACAAGACTAATGTCCATACTTGGTCAAAGAATAGCGGAGAGATATGGGGCTAATTCAAATGTAGATGATCTAGAGCAACCCATGCCTTTTCCGGATCAAGAACAAACTCAGCCTCTGCAAGACTTTGATAATGAGCAAGACATGCAGGATGCTCAAGACTTTATAGAAGATGATGAGGAAGATTGTCAAGAACTGCCTGATTGCCTACCTATATCTTGTACTATGCTGATAAGAGAATATCATGACCTAATGGCAAAAGCTAATAGGGAACGCTGCTCTGAAGAAACAACTCATGAGCTTTGCACTTTAACTGAGTATCATCATGATCATGAGGAGCGGTTTGAAACAGAAAGAGATCAGGAAACATTAGAAAATCCTCAAGGTTTCCCTACCAGCACAAGTGAAGATCTCCTAGAAGAGGCTCAAGAAGACATCCAGCCTCCAAACTAGCTAACACAAGAGAAAGAGGATTGTTGTTCTTCTGTCCATGTTGAAAAAGACATCCCTCTTTTGACAGAAGAAGAGATTGACCAAATATTAGACAAGAAGTCTGCCTTTGAAGTCTTTTATAGAGCAAACACTCTTGCCCATTCATGTACTGAGCTTGGTTGTACAGATTTAGAAATCCTTTTTGTAAATCAGAATGAAAAAAGATCTTCTGATAATCCAATTTGTCTGATTGGTAACATTACCTGCTTTAATGATTTTCCTAACTCTGATTCATCTGATGATGATGTTCTACAAACAGAAGTTGATCTTGAAGGACGATCAACAGAAGATTTGTGGGAGGAAAATATGTTCCATCAACTTCCAGAAAGTGATGAGCCAAGTCAGGCTATTTATGATACTAATGGGGAAAGCAATGAAAGTATAGTAGCAGGTGAATATTCTTTGAATTTTCACTCTGCTTTATCTCAGATCATCAGTAATAGTTTCCATGTGATTTGAAGTCAGCAGCCTTTCATCTCAGAGGATGAAGAGGAAAACAAGGAAGAGATTTTTGAGCAGATTGAAAACAAGGAGCCTTCTCTTGAAAAGGAGGAAGCAATGGAACAAACCCCTGCTCAAGAATATATGGATCTTTTCATAGAGCTCAGCCCACTAGATCAGAATATATCAGAGCTACAAGAGGACAACACTGCAGTATATGATGAGTCCTCTAGTTTGGAAAATAGTGAAGATGAGGAAGAATTCCTTTCTCAAGAGAAACTGTTCTTTGATCCAGTGGAAGAGGAAGCAATCCTGGTTGAAGCCTGCTTGCCAAATATTCACAACCAGGTATCATTTCAAGATCCTTATGCTAAGTTCCTGCAGACATTTGAAGAAGGATCAAAGGTCATCAAGAGCATCTTGTTGCAGACAACAAGCAACAATCCAAAAGCTGTTGTTAGAAAACAAAGAGAATGGGAGTGGCCCTGCCTATCCAACATGCTCAAAGAGATGAGCAAAGACCAGTCATGTGATCATCTGATTGACTGGATGTATTGGAAAATAAAGTTTGAAAGCTAGATATGTAAATGTATCAAGTTAGAGTAGGGTAGGTAGGAAATCTCAATAAAGCTCAGTCTGTGAGCATTTAGTTAGTTGTTTTAATTTCTGCAAAGTTCAGTTCATGGGCAACTGTCTTTATGCCATGGACCCACAGCAAGCCAGACTGTCTAATCCTGGTTTGACTATGTTTCAATTTCTATTTTAGAATGTAGAGAAATAAATCTGCTAGATAGTTTAATCCTAGCATATAGTAGTTTAGGTAGAGAAGCTATGAGGCCAACTATTTAATCTGGCCTCATGGAGAAATAAGGGTAGAATCAGATTAGTTTTTCTTTCAATAAAAAAAAAATGATGACGTGAAAGGTCTGCAAGTCTAAATGCACCTTGAAGAAAAAATGTTAGGACTGTAGGATGGGTAGGTAGATTGTTTGGGAGAATTTTTTCTGCTGATATAATGTCCATCATGTCTGTGGCAACTGATCAAAGAAAGAAAAAAGATGTGTCGAGTACTAGGCATCTGGCCTACTCCAAAGATTATTTTCTGAGATTTTTGACACCTTCAAGAAGATGCCATCCCCATGTGGAGCCACTGTTAGCCACCTATAATTTTTTTTCATAGAAAACAGGTGGCTAAATATGTTTCTGAGTCTTCAAGAGAAACATTTCCCTTGAAAACCTTTCATTCTTGAAGCCTCCATGTGTGTTCTATCCTTCAAAAGAATCTTCATTGTTGTTTCCCTCTTTATCCTAAAAAACCTGTTGTTCTGCTATGGAGAAATTGCTTACAAAAGACCCCCTTTTTCCCTTTTTCACTCTCACAAAATCCCCCATGTTTCACCCTCATTCCCTTCATAAAATCCCTCAAATGCCATCATTTGACTTTATAACCCTCTCAAAGCCCTTTTTAAACCTCATATTATCCTTTATCTGGTTTAAAAATGCCCTCTGTTGCCTGCCGGAACACCCTTCTAGGCCTTAAAAACCCTGTTTTTAAGCCCAAAAGCCACCCTTTTACACTATGACAGGCCTTAAGCCCCTGAGGGCTTATGCAACTTAGCCCCTTTCTTCATAGGCCCCTAGCCCCGCAACCAGGCTCTAAAAATCACCAAAAACCCTTTAAAAAGGCCTACAAGAAACTTTTCCGCTTCATTGAAGTGCTAAGCCCCCGAGGGCTTATTCTATTTAGCCCCCCTCCCATGTGACCTAAATTTTTAACATCAGGCGCTAAAGAAACGAGAAACCTCAATAAAACCTCACCCGAAACCCCTTTTTCCTTTTATTTTATCATCCCCCCAACGTGGTGATCTAAGTTGATGAGAACCGTCGATCTCCTTAGATCGACAGTTATCGGGCGCCTTTCATTCCCTAACCCGCCCATTCCATTTTCCATCCTCTCTACCACCCCGACAGATCACGGCTGTCCAATCATTCAGATCTGACGGTTAGCAATGAACCCGCTGTTTCACCCTGCCCCGTGTATCTTTCCTCATTGCGCCTTAACCTGGGCCCGTCAGATCTTCTACCCTTCCATCCAACGACTGAGGTGCATATCGTGTTATTTTTATGTCTGGGCGTTAACATTTAGAAATTGTGCGATATGGGCAGTATTGTTCTGCCACGCGTCACGCGATGAGTGGAATCGCGTGATTTTTGTGAAAACCACTTCCCACCTCCGACGCTGCGCGAAAACCGTTCCAGTTTCCCGCTTACCACCCTCCACAATGTAATTTCTCATTTAATCGCGGCCGTTGGTTAATCCGATCTAACGACTCACATTTCATTGCGAGCCCTTTCATTTGTTTTTCACCTATACTCCCAAATAAATCCATCAGAGGATATCCACCGTTCATTTATCTGATCCAACGGTCACAATATAATCTCACCCCCCATTCATTATTCGTTCGTCCATCCTCCAAATGACCCAATCGAGCAATGTCAACCGTTGACCGCCGATGTCTGATCTAATCGAACGGTCTAAAATCATCCTCACGCCAGACCTTCATCAAACTCATTTTTCACCATTTCGCCATGCTTTTCACCCCTTTCTTCGCTACATCCACGATTTTCATCGTTGCACCATCATATCCACGGGCTTCCACAGAATCCCTCCCCTCATTCCTACAGATTTTTATAACAAGTTTCTTGCTTTTTGTAGGTATTCAAAGGCGATAAGCTGTATTGCCTCTTTAGTTACAGTCAAAGTAATTTATAGCACAAAATGTCAGTTTCAAAGCCCAATATCGCAGAGAAAATCCCTGAGGAGGTTTAAAACAATGATTTCATTAAAGATCAGGCTATAAACCCTGATTCAAACCTTCCTGTGCCTCCATAACCTGTACAGTCACCAAAACAGTGAGCAGAAGCAGCAAAGAGCATTAGGAGATAGATAATAGGATTAAAGCCCATTATTGAAGATTTAATGCCTATAATCGAGTGTTTAAATTATAAAGATACAAATGAGGACCATAAGAATGATTGAGAAGGCCTAATGAAGCCTGGAGCACATAAACAAATTATATCAGTGCTCTCATATCAGCAGAATGTCTTTTCCCTAAAAAGGACACATTCCTACAACATTCTTCATGCCTCCTCGAGCCCTTAAAAGTTATTACATTGACAGAAGCTTCTAAAGTTCTCAGGACAACAGTTATGGAAGCATGGAAGACCTGAAAGACCTTCAGTCACCTTACTTATCTCAGAAGACAGAATAGAGTACTACAGCCAAAGGAGTACTTCAAGGATCATACCTGAAGTTATTGTCAGACTGACAAAGACTTTTGAACCAGCCTAAAGGGTACACACAGTTAATGCAAAGCCATTAAGCAGAGTGGGCACGAATACTTCTTCCACTATGTCTTAATGAATCATTTAAAGCTCACATCTACTACTACTATCGCTCACTCTCCTATAAGAACCCCTGTAAATTTAATTGTAAAAGTTGTTGGTTGTTGGGATTCTATTAGTTGTTAGAACTATTATTGAGGGGAAGTAGCTGAGTAGTCTATAATATAGTAGGTTGGGAAGAGAAGTTTGGATTGTAAAAGGCCACTGAGCTCAAAGTATGTGACTGGTTTTGCACATCAATTAATCAAGCAGATTCACAGGATCCTAGTCTATATTATTGGTGATGTTTTCCTCATTGTAACTGTTTCCTTTCATGTTTATCATAGTGTCCATTATTCTCAGATAAAGAACAAAAATCATAGATTATGACATACTGTTGGAAGTACCCTAAGTCTCACTGTAATCTTTATCTTTATGTTTTCTGCTATTCGTGTATCTAAGAACAAATTCACATAGTTTAACCAGTATAGAAGGTGGCTAGTCCATGCTTACTGATGTATGAATTTGGAGTTTGTTTCCTTAGATGTTCTTGTTTGGTTTCAGCTGAAAGAATTGGGAAACTGGGAGATTAGAGTTAGCCCTGTCTCACTAGGTTCCTTTTCCAACAGTTAGCCTTTCTAAGATCCCTTTAAGTTGGTGTCAAAGCAGTGAAGGTTAAAAGTCTTTCTCTGATCTATAGGCCTAGCTCTGTGTTTAATCTTTAATGTGTTCTACTTTCTGAAAGTAGTTATGAGGACTGTTGGATTGTTTTCCTTGAAAGTATGATGAAATCAGGCTTGGATTTAAATGACATCTGACCTGATCTTAAGCTACCCTTTGTGTCTTTATTGAGAGTTTCCTTTGAAGTATGTCAAAAGCAGGATAGGTTCAAAGTCCTTACCTGATCTTAGTCTGCACTTTGGTTTCTTTCTTTCACCCATTCTTAATGTTCCATTCCACCATCTATCTAAAAAGATCCTTTAGTATAGATGACTTGCCATATGGAAACCCTTGGATAGTTTTTATGCAAGTAATCCCCTTTCATGACTCCATATCCCAATGGATTAACCTTTCTTTTGACCTATCTTCCCATGCTGAAACATCCTTCTATTCAGTTCCTTCCTTACTTCCTTAACCTTCTTAGTTAATGATCTCCAACCAAACAAACAAATCAAAAACCCTTGTGCTTCATAACTAGCCTAATACCTCAATTTGAGCCTTAAAGATATATCATTCTTTGTATTTATAGAGATATCCCTCTCTGGATCTAAGAGGGCTAGATCCTAAGATCTAAAAGTGGTATGATGTTGTCTCATCATTTGGTATTGCCAAATCTTCCAAATCTTGGGAACCACAACATAATGGCGACTCCACTGGGGAAAAAAGACCACTTCGCTTTGATTTGGTATTATATTTCTGATGGTGGAAAACAACCCTCATCAAAACATTGAAAATCCTCCACCTGGCGACTCCACAATTCCTAATAGACCTAATGAATCCACTGGTAGAAGACTCTGAACTGGTTGACCAGATACAGTGACCTCTTTCCTGATTTACAAACATGGATCAAAATATGGACAGAGTAGCAAAGCTAAATGTTTTAGTGGATAGACTTACAAGACTAATGTCCATACTTGGTGAAAGAATAGCGGAGAGGTATGGGGCTAATTCAAATGTAGACAATCTAGAGCAGCCCATGCCTTTTCGGATCGAGAACAAACTCAGCCTCTGCAAGACTTTGATAATGGGCAAGACATGCATGATGCTCAAGACTTTATAGAAGACGATGAGGAAGATTGTCAAGAACTGCCTGATTTCCTACCTATATCTTGTACTATGCTGATAAGAGAATATCACGACCTAATGGAAAAAGCTAATAGGGAACACTGCTCTGAAGAAACAACTCATGAGCCTTGCACTTTAACTGAGTATCATCATGATCATGAGGAGCGGTTTGAAACAGAAAGAGATTAGGAAACATCAGAAAATACTCAAGGTTTCCCTACCAGCACAAGTGAAGATCTCCTAGAAGAGGCTCAAGAAGACATCCAGCCTCCAAACCAGCTAACACAAGAGAAAGAGGACTGTTGTTATTCTGTCCATGTTTAAAAAGACATCCCTCTTTTGACAGAAGAAGAGATTGACCAAATATTAGGTAGGCAGTCTGCCTTTGAAGTATTTTATAGAGAAAACACTCTTGCCCATTCATGTACTGAGCTTGGTTGTACAGATTTAGAAAGCTTTTTTGTAAATCAGAATGAAAAAAGATCTGCTAATAATCTAATTTGTCTGATTGGTAACATTACCTGCTTTAATGATTTTCCTAACTCTAATTCATCTGATGATGATGTTCTACAAACAAAAGTTGATCTTGCAGGACCATCAGCAAAATATTTGTGGGAGGAAAATCAGTTCCATCAACTTCCAGAAAGTGATGAGCCAAGTCAGGCTATTTATGATACTAATGGGGAAAGCAATGAAAGTATAGTAGCAGTTGAAGATTCTTTGAATTTTCACTCTGCTTTATCTCAGATCATCAGTAATAGTTTCCATGTGATTAGAAGTTAGCGGCCTTTCATCTCAGAGGATGAAGAGGAAAACAAGGAAGAGATTTTTGAGCAGATTGAAAACAAGGAGCCTTCTCTTGAAAAGGAGGAAGCAATGGAAAAAACCCCTGCTCAAGAATATATGGATATTTTCATATAGCTCAACCCACTAGATCAGAATATATCAGAGCTACAAGAGGACAACACTGCAGTATATGATGAGTCCTCCAGTTCGGAAAATAGTGAAGATGAGGAAGAATTCCTTTCTCAAGAGAAACTGTTCTTTGATCCAGTGGAAGAGGAAGCAATCCTGGTTGAAGCCTGCTTGCCAAATATTCACAATGAGGTATCATTTCAAGATCCTTATGCTCAATTCCTGCAGACATTTGAAGAAGGATCAAAGGTCATCAAGAGCAGCTTGTTGCAGACAACAAGAAAGAGTCCAAAAGCTGCTGTTAGAAAACAAAGAGAATGGGAGTGGCCCTGCCTATCCAACATGCTCAAAGAGATGAGTAGATACCAGTCATGTGATCATCTGATTGACTGGATGTATTGGAAAAGAAAGTTTGAAAGCTAGATATGTAAATGTCTCAAGTTAGAGTAGGGTAGGTAGGAAATCTCAATAAAGCTCAGTCTGTGAGCATTTAGTTAGTTGTTTTAATTTCTGCAAAGTTAATTTCATGGGCAACTTTCTTTATGCCATGGACCCACAGCAAGCCAAACAGTCTAATCCTGGTTTGACTGTGTTTCAATTTATGTTTTAGAATGTGGAGAAATAAATCTGCTAGACAGTTTAATCCTAGCAGATAGTAGTTTAGGTAGAGAAGCTATGAGGCCAACTGTTTAATCTGGCCTCATGGAGAAATAAGGGTAGAATGAGATTAATTCTGCTTTCAATAAAAAAGAATTGATGATGTGAAAGGTCTGCAAGTCTAAATGCACCTTGAAGAAAAAATGTTAGGACTGCAGGATGGGTAGGTAGATTGTTTGGGAGAATGTTTTTTGCTGATATAATGCCCATCATGTCTGTGGCAGTTGATAAAAGAACGAAAAAATATGTGTCAAGTACTAGGCATCTAGCCTACTCCAAAGATTATTTTCTGAGATTCTTGACACATTCAAGAAGATGACATCCCCATGTGGAGCCACTGTTAGCCACCTATAAATTTTTGGCATAGCAAACAGGTGGCTAAATATGTTTCTGAGTCTTCAAGAGAAACATTTCCCTTGAAAACCTTTCATTCTTGAAGTCACCATGTGTGTTCTATCCTTCAAAAGAATCTTCACTGCTGTTTCCCTCTTTATCCTAAAAAACTTGTTGTTATGCTATGGAGAAACTGCTTACAAAAGGCCCCCTTTTTCCCTTTTTCACTCTCACAAAATCCCCCATGTTTCACCCTCATTCCCTTCATAAAATCCCTCAAATGCCCTCATTTGACTTTCTAACCCTCTCAAAGCCCTTTTTAAACCTCATATTATCCTTTATCTGGTTTAAAAATGCCCTCTGTTGCCTATCGGAACACCCTTCTAAGCCTCAAAAACCCTATTTTTAAGCCCAAAAGTCACCTTTTTACACTATGACAGGCCTTAAGCCCCTGAGGGCTTATGCAGCTTAGCCGCTTTCTTCATAGGCCCTTAGCCTCGCAACCAGGCGCTAAAAATCACCAAAAACCCTTTAAAAAGGCCTACAAGACACTTTCATGTTTATCATACTGTCCATTATTCTCAGATAAAGAACAACAAGCATAGATTAGGACATACTGTTGAAATTACCCTAAGTCTCACTGTAATCTTTATCTTTATGTTTTTTGATATTCGTGTATCTAAGAACAAATTCACATAGTTTAACCAATATAGAAGTTGGTTGGTCCATGCTTATTGATGTATGAATTTGGAGTTTGTTTCCTTAGATGTTCTTGTTTGGTTTCAGCTGAAAGAATTGGGAAACTGGGAGATTAGAGTTAGCCCTGTCTCACTAGGTTCCTTTTCCAACAGTTAGCCTTCCTAAGATCCCTTTGAGTTGGTGTCAAAGCAGTGAAGGTTAAAAGTCTTTCTCTAATCTATAGGCCTAGCTCTGTGTTTAATCTTTAATGTGTTCTACTTTCTGGAAGTAGTTATGAGGACTGCTGGATTGTTTTCCTTGAGAGTATGCTGAAATCAGGTCTGGATTTAAATGACATCTGACCTAATCTCAAGCTACCCTTTGTGTCTTTATTGAGAGTTTCCTTTGAAGTATGTCAAAAGCAGAATAGGTTCAAAGTCCTTACCTGATCTTAGGCTGCACTTTGGTTTCTTTCTTTATCCCATTCTTAATGTTCCATTCCACCATCTATCTAAAAATATCCTTTAGTATAGATGACTTGCCCTATGGAAACCCTTGGATAGTTGTTATGCAAGTAAGCCCCTTTCATGACTCCATATCCCAATGGATTAACCTTTCTTTTGACCTATCTTCCCATGTTGAAACATCCTTCTATTCAATTCCTTCCTTACTTCCTTAACCTTCTCAGTTAATGATTTCCAACCAAACAAACAAATCAAAAACCCTTGCGCTTCATAACTAGCCTAATACCTCAATTTGAGCCTTAAAGATATATCATTCTTTGTATTTATAGAGAGATCCCTCTCCGGATCTAGGAGGGCTAGATCCTGAGATCTAAAAGTGGGTTGATGTTGTCTCATCATTTGGTATTGCCAAATCTGCCAAATCATGGGAACCACAACAGGACTAAGGTGTGTTTCAAGCTTTAGCCACTATAGGTACCATTAGGCTTCCGCTCTAACACCAACTCAGGGATATAGGTATGTATCCAAGGTCAAAGCTCCAAGACCAATGTCACCCTCCCTACTTCGGGATATAGACATCATCATAGGTAGGCGAAATGTTCTCTTAGGCATCTTGTTGCCCCAAGATGCTTCATTTCTCCTTATCAACTCAATCAAATATATCCACTGGTTCAATAATGCTTCACAACGTTCAAATTTCTTATGGAGATATCTTGCACACTCACAACCCCAATTAGTAATAAATTTTCAATATATGTGTGTGTGTGTGTGTTAAATCAAACCTTTGGGGTTCTCAATTATACTAATGTTTCTTCGAACATCATAATATTATCCAAATACATCTTGTCGGAAGTTTTCTTTCCTTAAATCATCAGCAACACCAAACGTAACATCAACACTTTATATCAAATCATTCAATTATCATTTACAAATTCACGAATATAACTCACAATTAACTATATGTAGTGCTTTAGCTATTCTTTTATCTCATTCTTTCTTCAAAATATTCAGTATATCTTTCATAATATCCCCTCCCTCTTAATTGGGGAGATATACCCTTTCTTTATATCCAAGCTCCCTCTCAACTTAGGGAGATCAATAGCTTCATAACATCATAGAAACTTGAACCTTTCAAAGCTTCATTCCCTTTGGGACATCATTCTTTCTTATGCCAAAAAGGTCATATATTCATCTTTTATGTCATCATCATTCATACAACTCCCTTTATCCATCATGCTCATCATTATTATCAAGACATCTTCAATTATGAACATCTTCAACATCTTGTATATTATGTACCTACAAATCTTCAATAGCAAGTAAACACAAATATACAGAAGCATGAAGTCAACTATGTCAAAATCATGTCATTACAATGGAAGCATCAAGACAATTTAGCTTTAGACGTTAAATACCTAAACCAAGTTAAGTTCATAGTCAACAAGAGTTACATCTTTTATATCCTAGACTTCAACAACTTTGCTAGGATTTTGTTACAAACCCTATATTTCATCATTCAAACTTAAAGCCTTAGATTTCAACAACTAACATTAAGCTTTTCAAGTCAAATACTACTAGGGTTTTGTTACAAACCTTAGATTTCATCAAACTTAAACATGGATAATAATCAAGTTATCATTCTATCATTTAATATCTAGGGTTTCATTATTATTTCCTTATATCAATCTCTTGCTAATATTTTATCATAAACCCTAGATACAAACATCAAACAATTTTGACCAACTAGGGTTTCAATTATGTGAAAGCTCGTCCACCTAGGGTTTCATTCCTAGAATTTTACATTGACCATAGCAAGGTTTTTGTCATAAACCTTAATTTACTAAACCTTAAAAATTCTTTGCTTCTAAACATCAATAACAAACCCTAAAAAGGCTAGGGTTTTACCATAACATTACCGAAAATCCTAAACCTAAAGAGAGTAGGATTTCATCGTGAGATCTAAACTTTATTAACAAACGCTAAGTAGACTAGGGTTTCATCATTAATATACCCTAAGCATCAAAAGGCTAGGGTTATTGTAGATAACCCTAAAGGTTAGGGTTTTGCTAAAGTAATCAAAAGATAGAAAATATAACAAATGTTGATTTAATCTAAAGATTAATCACCTTAAATAAGAATATTAATGATTCAAAACCTTGGATATGAAAAGAGTCAGTAATATAAAGCAAATTTCAAAATGATTGTACCTTTTAATGTGTGAGACCTACTACAAATCTTGTACTATTATACATACCTTGAGTTGCTTGCTTTTGCAAACCTAGTAAGGTTTTCTTATTGAAAGACTTCCTCTGAAAATATAAAAATTAAATAAAAAGATTAATTTAATGTAATGTAAACATTTTTACTCGGTTAAAATTAAATAAAAGTAACTCTATAAAAACAAAATAATTAAAAATAAATAATTATGGCCCATGGTATTGAGAACCCACCCTATTGACCCATGGTATTCATGTGGAATGTAGCCTATTTAAAGGGAGAAATTAAACCAACCTAGATCCATCTTAAATATTAAGTTTTTTTTTTATATGATTTTTTTTAATAATAAATTATGCCTTTATGCAATCATTTAACTGTTTTATAAAGGTGTACATTCTCTTACCCTCTAGATTTGAACTTGTGACCTCTTATGAGGAAGCATAGAAAACACATGTTCTTAATTATTAGGCCAACTCAAAGTGTAAATTTTATAGTTAGAAATATTTGACTAGCACAACCATATAAACTAGCAATTGCACTGGGAGGTGCAAAAGAACGTTGAAAGGAGGAGTCGTGAATATGGAAGGAAATTATCTCGTTGTGCTACATGTAAGGGTACATAATCAATGTGAACATATGGGGTGCATAATCTCACTTTGAAGGGGAAAACCTATGAAATAGACTTGTTATTTTTTTTTTTTACAAAGTCGGTTGCTATATATATTCAAAAAAAGAGATAGGAGAAGCTGAGCTCCACTGTTACATGATAGTGGAGATGAGAAGCATAACAGAATGGAATTACATTGAGAACAAAATCCCTTTTGCTTCCATCGTTTTTAACAATGTAAAAAACTGAACTAGTATAAATTCGTACAAACTGGAGTAATAAAAGACAGCATTTGCACTTCATGCTTAATCAATATTTATATGATGGATTTGGCGGGCAGTGGATTCTTCAGGCTTGCCTTCTGCATCCATAGTTCTTGCATTTGCTGAGCTGGTACTTGGTGCATTATTTTTTTCCAGAATGTACTTCAGAATATCAACAGACTCTTTGACATGCTCACAAGTTTTTTTGAGATCATTGAATTGGGCCTGCAATGAAGATACTCGGTGGAGGAAGAGATTGAGGTTGGCCTCATGCTTTCCCTTTGTGATTTGAGCGTGAGTGTCAATTTTATCTTCTAGAATCTTCTGCTGTGCGCAGATTTGCTCCAACTCCACTTGGAGATCAGCGCAATGGAAGCAATCTTCACTTCTGGACATGATTGGAGTGCAGAATGAAATCACAGAGTGAGGATCGGGCCTATAGGGTCGCAACACCAAAGAGAAAAGTTCCAGATTGGGGAGAAGGAGAATGGCGATGTGTAGCACAGAGTAAGGAGAATGCAGACACGGGAAGTGGGAGGGATGGTTCTGAGTGATGGAGGTCCAGAATAAATACAAAAAATTGGCCAAGAAACTGAGAATGAGGAGAGGCGCGGTTACTAGAGGGGTGAGGTAAGGATCATGAGAAGTGAATGGAGATGGTAGGAGCACATGGGAAGAAGGATAAGATCTAATAAAGGAATACGAAATCAGAGATACATAAGCAGTGATATCCTCTGTCGGGGATTTAGAGGATATTTTCATTGGCACGATGGGTAAAACAGTCATGAGATTGGGGCAGATACCAGATAAGAGGGGTACGATGACGCTGTACACCTCTGAAGGAAATCTATGAGTGGATTTATTCCTGATCATGGTAAGAAACAGTAATATTCGAAGGCTGAGCATTTCAAGAGACCAATGGGATGAAGGCAGGTTCTGCTTGCATGCAAATCCGCCTCCTTATTGAGAGAGCGGAGAACATGGTAGCACCGGGTCTCTTTCATTTGCTGGGAAAGAATTCGACATCGACTGATGGATTGCTGCAGGAACACGTTGGACGCATTCCGATTGTGTATCATTAAATTGATGATTATAGCTGAATCTCCTATAATCGTGGCTGTGTGTATGCCAAGTTGTTGGTGCTGGAGGAGACCCTGATAAAGAGCGAGTGCTTCAGCCCTGTTATTAGAAAGATTGCCTAAACCCTACTCGTAAGCATTTATGATGTCACCATTAGCATTGCAAATGATTCCTCCAGTCCCAGCCATTCCTGGGTTAGACTTGGAAGCACCATCGAAAAATAGGTAATGGGTATTACAGTTTTTGAGCCATAGGGAAAATTCCTCCTCTTTCATTCTGATCTTCCAGCTATACCTGTTGTTGTTAATGCTATTGGCATTAACCCTGCTACTACCAATATTGTTTCTGTCCAACAAATATCCAATGTAGTTGCTTTCCTCAACATAGAGATCAACTGTGTCAATATTCCCTTGGTTTTTAGTGGACATTACTTCCAAGGTGAGGCTCCAGGCCTTGTTGTATAACTTTCTGATGCTGGTTTGTTTGTTCTTAAAAGTCATGTGATTTCATGCCAACCAGATGTTCCACAAGAGAGAATATGGTAAAGCATTCCATACTCTGCGGGCTATGTTGTTTTTATTATGCTACCATGGATAGCTCCTTTTCCAGATTTGTAAGACTTCAGCAATGCCAGTGTTGAGAGCCCAGGGGAGGTTAGTATGACGATAGGCTTCTTTCCAACAAGAAATGGCAAAGGGGCAGTCTATGAATATATGATGACTGGTTTCTTTATTAGCTTAGCAATTTGGGCAATGGGATGGCCCAATTATCCCATGTTTTTTAAGATTATCAGATGTGAGGACTTTCCCTTTTAGAAGGAGCCATGAAAATAATTTTATTTTTGGGAGAGTCTCTGCTTTCCATACAAGTTTCCACTGTGCCCAAATGGGCTTGGAGAATTCATTGTTGCAGATTTGTTGATAAGTGGCTTTGACTAAATAGTTGGTACCTGAGGGATCCCAACGAAAGCCATCATCATTGTTGCATTTGGTGGGATCAATACCATGAAGATGGGCATGAATATTAATGAGGCTTGCTTCCATTTCAATGGGAATAATTGGGAAAATCCATCCTTTCCAAATCTGAGAGTGGGCATCCCACTGAGATATCTGATCCAAGGTGTGAATTCCCATGTTATTAAGATAGAATAAAATCTACTGAGTGCCCGACCTGCTGCTAATGGGTTGCTGTCCCATTATCTTATCAGCTCCAATTCTAATCTGGCTGCCACCATTGGGGATCTTAGAGGTGTTTTGAACTAGAAGGGTGATTGCTTTCTTGCACAGTCCCCAGATTTTTGAGCAGGTTCTGTTAGGAATATTATGGTCCAAAAGTTGTTTCCTTGGTGAGTTGAGATATTTGATTTCTAACACTGTTTTCCACCAAGTAGGTTTGCCATTGATGAGTCTCCATACAACCTTGCCACCAAAATCCAGATTTAAGAGTCTCAACGATCTAATTCCAAGCCCTCCTTGCTCTTGAGATTGAATGACCTGTTTCCAATTTATAATATTATATTTCTTTCTTTCATTCCCCCCCCCTTGCCATAGAAAATGTCGAAGGATGGCATCAAATTTGTGGTGGAAACTAGCTAGGGCATGCAGAAGCGAAAAGAGGTATAAGGGCAAGGAGGAGAGACCAGATTTAAGGAGGATTAGGTGTCCTGCTGGATTAAGCCAAGAGGCACCCCATTATTGCACCTTCCTTTTCATTTTGTCAATTATAGTGTCCCATACAGAAGCTTTTAGATTGCCAACACTCACTGGCATGCCCAGGTAAGAAAAGTGCCCCCAATCCAACTTGTAAGGAACTCCAAACGTGATGGCTATGCTATGTAGATTTTGGGTAGTAGTATTCCAGACATAAATGCAACTCTTGAGATAGTTGACCATACCTCCGGAGTAGCTCATGTATTTGTCTAAGAGAGTTTTAAATCGACGAGCTATTATGTTGGAGGCTCCTCCCATTAAAAGGGTGTCATCAACAAATTGAGAATGATTTATGTTCTTGACTCCATTTCCAAATTTGATCCCAGTAATGAGTCCCATGTGACGATTGTAATCCAGGGCCCTGCTGAAAGATTCAACCATCAAGATGAACAAGTAGGGTGAGAGTGGACAACATTGTCTTAGACCTCAGGTCGACTGGAAAGAAGGTCCTGGTCTACCATTAATGAGAGGGGAGAGCCAGGGACCAGTAATGCAGGCTTTGACAAGCTCAATGAAGGATGCAGCAAATCCCAACTTTTCCAAAACAACAAAAAGGAAAGAGTGTCTGACTCGATCAAAAGCATTGGCTAAGTCCAATTTTAGAATGAAGCCTTTTTCGTTTCTAGCTTGACTGGAGTGGATGGCCTCTTAGACAAGAAGTATGGAGTCAGAGATTTTCCTGTTGGCCAAGAAAACTCCTTGATTCTCAGAAATGAGAGAGGGGAGGAGAGGTTTGAGACGTGAGGAAAGGATTTTGGTCAGGATTTTATAAGAAGAGTTGCACAGAGAGATGGGCCGGAAGCGAGAGAAGGATGAGGGTCGATTCTCTTTGGGAATAAGAGCAAGATGGGTGGCATTAATGTATCCTCCAATTTTACATTTTCTTCGTGCCCATCTTATCATTTTGACAAGATATTTTTTTATTGTTCCCCAATAAGTTCTATAGAAACAAATTGGGAAACCATCTGGACCGGGGGATTTTTCTAGTTGGAGCGACCAGATGACACTTTGAATTTCATCTTCATCAATTTATTTTGTTAATTTTGCATTGATTTCCTCACTGATCCCTGTGGGAAAATGCTGAAGGATATTTGAGTAATCTTCTGTTGCTTTGGTCTCAGTCAAAAGGGCATTGTAATAATCCGAAGCAGTTTGCTTAATGGCGCCTTGAGTAGTTTGGATTTGACCGTTCTCATCAATGATGGTGGTAACATTATTCCTTATTTTTCTGATTGTGGCTTGCTTGTGGAAGAAGGCAGAGTTTTTTTCCCCTCCTTGCAACCAAATCTGTCTCGACTTTATTCTCCATTTATGTTCTTCATCTCTATTGGCACGAAAGAGCTGGAAATAGAGATCGCCCTCTTGTGCTTTATATTCCTGAGTGAGCCCGTGTTCTTCTATCTTGCTATGGACCCTTTATAAATTGTTTTTATTTATTTATTTCTGTTTTGGATTTCTCCAGCTCTTTGTAATGACACTTTGCCCAATCCTTCAGAGAACATTTGGTACTCTTCAACTTGTTTTCCCAAATGTATCCCAGTGATCCTTCAATATGCTGACGCCATGTGAAGGTGAAAATTTGTTCTACCATCAGATTGCTGCTCCAGAGTGAACTATGTTTAAAAGGGATTGGCCCCAATGGGCAGTGCGCCTTAAGTACAAGACTTATAGGATAGTGATCGGACGCTAAATAGGGGTGGACAGAAGCGTAAGCCATGGAGTAAGTTGAGAGTAGAGAAACATTTATCATGATCCTGTCTAGCCGCTCCATAATGTTATCCTTGCCCAGCTTGCGATTGTTCCATGTAAATATGCGATTTTTTGGTGCAACATCAACTAAGTCATGCTCCTGCATAATGATTTCCAGTTTTGTTCTATAGGGATCATGGGTAAAAATGCCTCCTCTCTTCTCATTGGAGTGGAGTATGAGATTGAGATCTCCTCCAAGGATAATATTACTGTTAGTTTCTTCATCTATATCTGCTTTGAGAGAGGTTCACCATTGCTCTTTATCTATAAAATGATTAGGTGAATAGATATTATAAATGACAATCTTCTTGTTATCAACTCTGCTCTATAAATTGATTTTAATCCAATACTGACTAATTACATTGGATATGCGTGTCCATGTGCTTTGGTTCCAAATGGTGGCTATTCCACCGGAGGCTCCCCTTGATTCACAAATGCAACCTTCATACTGCTTGAATTGTTCAATAATTCTTTTCATATCTTGCTGACCTTGTTTTGTTTCTTGAAGCATTAAGATTCCTGGTTTCTCATGGTCTATTAGATCTTTCAGAGCAACAGTTTTAGAGGGGTGCCCTAGTCCCCTGTTGTTCCAACATAGGACCTTCATCATTGAGAATGGGGTATACGGAGAGTTGCTTGCCCTCGGTCTTTGTGTGTTGATTCTTTGCTATTTTGCCCCAGAATATAGGTTTCTATGGGGTTTTGTGTTCCCATAGCTATGTATTTTTGGGCATTTTCATCCCTCTGTTGTTTCATGGATTTTCTGCCAGGCCCATGTTTTTTATGCGCTTCCAGATTCACACCGTGCTCTTTGGAAGAGCTCCTGGTTGTTCGAGAAGGAGGAGGGTCATGAGAGGAAGAAGGGGATGATTGCAGAAGGGGTATGGGGGTGGGGGAATCATTTTCAATGGGGTTGGGGATG
Organism: Pinus albicaulis; assembly: GCA_034641835.2. Classification (NCBI taxonomy): domain Eukaryota; kingdom Viridiplantae; phylum Streptophyta; class Pinopsida; order Pinales; family Pinaceae; genus Pinus; species Pinus albicaulis. Next base: position 422,509,509 of record CM076578.1, read on the forward strand.
GGAGGGTTAGAATTAGGGAGGGAAAGGGCGTCAAAGGGGTTGGAAGATTCCAAGGGGGTCTCAGAGAGAGGAGCAATAGCATAAGTGTTGAGTGAAGGATCAAGGGAAGAGGTGGAGGGGGTGGATGAGCGATTGGATTTGGGAGGGCTAGTTTCGGGGTTTGTCTTAGACACTGGAGAAGTCTTATTTTTTTTGACAGTTTCCCATTGTTCATCTTGAGAAGTATTTTCAACATCAACTAATTTAGAATAGAAATTGGAAAAATGGCCGTATTCGTGACATACCTTGCATTTAAATGGGATTTTCTCATAATCCAGTTGCTAAATGTGAGTCCAATCGTCCACTTTGAGTTTGATTGCTTCCAGAAGACCCTTGCCGAGATCAACTTCGATGCGCGCACAGGCTTGCATGTTGTCCTTAGGTTCGTTGCGATCAATAAACTTTCCAACTGCATTACTGATGGCTCGAATCGATTCATCTCCCCAATAATGGAGAGGGAGATGCGGGAGCCGGGCCCAGACCGGGACAGAATTAGGGACATCAAGCTCAGGTTCGAAGTCCTGAGTCCATTTATTTAGATACAATCCTATGGAATCCATGAATTACGGTCCGTTTCTGAAGATTAGATCCTTGTCTTCTCTTGATTCAAAGTGAAAGGTGAAATATCATTTCCCGCAAAAACAAATAGATATTTTGCCACTTATTTTATCAGCCCAGTTCCGTTCGATCCACCTTTGTACTGTCTTCGGGGAAGGCCACAGGCCAGTGAATTGCCTATGAGACCTCGATCAGCCAAGGAAAGGGCTGCCATGCGAGGTAGAGCAGGGGGGAGGACAACTTCTTGCAATCCATCCAACTTCTTTACGAATTTTGAGATACCAGGGCGAGGACGCTGGGGCGGTAGAGATTGAACCAAGGCGGAGAAGGCTAGTTGAGCAGCAACCACCTTCGGGTTTGCGTCCAGAGGGGCCATGGCAGACGAGGCTGAGGGTAGCAGAGCTGGAAGGCACAGGCTTTGAGGCGGCTTGACCTAGCAGCGTGAATTCAACACCTTCATGAAATAGACTTGTTATTGATTACATGGATTATTGGCTTTTAAAATATGAAACATAATGTTTTGTGCCATCCCCACTTACCCAATCTGAAGTTCTTATGTCATAAAGATGAGTCTTATTTCCTATTTATTCGTTTTGGATCACAACACCCCCATTTGGGAAACTTTTAGATCCCACAATAGGTTAGTGGTGTGAAAAGGTGGAAGTTCATACTGTTGTATGGATTAATCCGTCTTGCGGACAAGACCGATCTCCCTAGTACTAAAAGTATCTAGCAACAAACAGCCAAACATACTAATCTTTCTCTAAGCATATAAGGTTTACAAAAGGTTCTATATAGGTGTAAAAGACTTACAGTTTGTCCAGTGCTTGTTTGAAATCGTTGTTGTCCCTCGCGCGCTTGAAGGAGTTTTCCTCGTAAACCTGCAGTCACAAACAAGCAAAATATTACATAGCACCTGTATAGAAATCATCATAAACCATGCTTATCATAGTGATCAAGGAATCTATGAAATAAACCATTGATTGAAAGCTTATTGAGAAAAATGAGTATATTTGTATTAATTTCAAAAGAAGAAAATCCTTACAACTTGAGCCTTGATGTTGCACAGGACTTTCCGGGGTCCGAAGCAGGAGTCTCCTTTACTTTGACAAGTTCTGCACTCCTCCAACCAAGACAAATAGAGGTATGTAATCTCTCCTCACAACAGTCTTAGTTAACTGAGTCTAAATCTCAACAGCACTTAACTTCAAATATTCTAAAAGCTTGAACTCCCTTTGAGGCTACCCAATGCCTCTTTTTATAGTGGACAAGAGGATGTTTTCTTTAAACATGGAAAGTTAGTCATATACAAAGAAGATAAAGCTCCCTCACATGAAGGTTGTCTCCACCAGTTAAAGAAGATTCTTGCCTTAGAAGACGATTATGCTGCAAAATCCATTCTAGAAGCTTCCAGAATTTACTTTAATTGAGCTTCTTGGGATTTTACTTGCGCCTTTTTAATCTTACAGGGGTCCGCACCTATAATAAAGATAAAGTGCATTCAGAAACGCAGGCAAGCTAAACATTGGGTGCGGGACCGCAGGCAAGATAGCCAGAAAGTGCGATACCAAAGTTTAGGAGACTTTTAGGAACTTTTTCTGATTTTGAATGCTTGACATGAGGAACTGATATGTTAGACTTGCAGAAGGGAGAAGTATGAGTAATAATGAGCTCATACACATGGAAGAATGTCAGGATGACGATTTTCAGTGTAACAGATTTTCCCCTAAAGTGCAAAGTCTGGAATAGATGATGCTGGAGTCAGCACCTGTAAAAACATTCAATGCAAAATATACAAGTATATGTATCATCACTGAGGTAAGCATTCCCATACTCAGATTAAACTAACCAAAAACTGATTCAACTGTCCTGATACAGGAATGATTTTGAGTACATCACATTATAGACATATACCGACATAGTATGGACGCAGCCATCTGTTTATAAATATTCTACTGTATAAATGATAACAAAATTCCTCGTAGCCTGGATGGTAGAAACTAGATCCAGGGTCTTGATTTCCGCATCTCGAACTAGTACGATTCTATCCATGCGAATGAATGTGTCGAAGTCGAACATGGTAGAAACCACTTGATTACCAGTCAATGATGTAAACTGTTAACAAGTGTGAGAGTAACCACCAGTAGTGTCAATGGCTCTCAAAGTACCCAGTACAATCCATGAAATGTGAATGAATGAGCTGAAGTCGAACCTTTCACGGAATCATTCGATCGAAGGTCGATGATGTAACCTGTCGTCGAAAGCGAGAAACCTGCCATTAAGGCATGCAGATTTCAAGGTACTGATGATTTCTAGATCAACTTTCCAGATAATGAGTTGTCGTCGATAGAAAGCGATCTGTCGTAGGCAAGCCCAAAACACGAAATCATAGATCAAGTTTTGAAAATATATTGGCAAGGACTGACTCAGGGACAGTCAAAATGGATGACAGATACTTTGTAGATGAATGGTTTATTTAAACTGTCCTCTTGAACACATAACGACACTGCAGATGGTTTGGTAACAATTGACCCAAAGCTAATACCTAGAAACCGGATGAAGACTTTCAAATGAGGTTCGATTAACTATTAGGCAAAGGATTTCCCAACCCAGGTGGATGAAAGTGTCGTGTTCAAGAGTGGTCGACTGAATTTTCGAAGAATCAAAATACAACAAACACGTCCATTTTCCTCTCTTTTCCCCCACCATTTCTGGAAAGTACCTCTTTATTTTTGACAAGCTTGAGGAGGATAACATTTGCTTGTTTATAAGCTCCACGTCAACCGGATGAGTCAAATTCAGTGGTCAGACCACAAGAGGAGTGGTTAGATCCCGGTCGAAAATGCATGATCTTTCCTGACAAAATTTAACGATCTGGATATCTGGAAAACTAGTGCTCATTTTGAAATTGAAAAAACGGAAAAATATGATGACACTTGATAAATTTGAATATATAGAACAAAAGATAAATAATCGAGGAAGAACTCTAATGACATCGATGTCAATATATTACTTTGTATCAGTCATTTGATCAATAAAGATAAACCTCTTCGTATGATCATTCATTTACTTCTAACGATTAGGACGAATCCATTTCAATGGTCTGCTATACAAGTGAAAAGACCAAAAAATTCAAATATTTCAGCGCAATGAATTTTTTGAAAGAGTCCGAAAAAGTGATAAAAGTATGCTCTTTGTTGAAAAATGATCAATTCTCCTGAAAAATCCAATTTTTGCACAAAAACTTGAAACATGACACATACCTATTTAAAATGAGTAAAAATGCTTCAAAAATACCCTTTTAAAGTGAGAAATAAACAAATTAAAAATTCATCCATTCGAAAAAACTTATAAAAATGACTTTTTCAACTTCATTTCATTGAGATTAAAAGGAAAAGTAAGCCTGCAGGTAACGTTGTCCCTATGAAGATTAAGAAAATCTCTCAATCTAATCGAGCCGTCGATCAGAGAGTTTCCGACCTTTAATCTGCATTTCATCCATTACGAACAACAGGCTTTAGATTTCATTTTTAAGGAAAAATATAGTTCAAAAAATGCATTTCATGGAAATTCGCGGAGTGACACATGGTACTGCGGACATTTCCTACAAAGAAAAGTGAGCAAGATTACCTTTCATAAAACGCGTGCATTCCTACATATGATTTACAAGGATAAATCTGGTCACATTTATTCATCAATTTCTCTTTGTAAAATTTTTCAAATTAGATTGTACTAATCTATCTTTTTATGCATTGTAGGATTAACTAGATGTTGATTTGGAGATAACGTGAACACGAGGACGTGGATAGGCTTATGACATATTTTCCTGTCTGGAGCATTAAGAACGTACGTATATATAAATTACGGGCCATCAGGCATGAGAGCACGGTAGAGCTCATTGTGGCTGGTAAACGGTGGAACGTGCGGGACAGTGTTTCATTATTATGGCGACCACATTGAAATGAGGGGCGGAGACATTTATTTTCTAGTAGTTTTTTCCAAAAAGTAGACAACTCTCTTGTTTGGGACTCGGCCAGGGTATGGGCCCAATAAACTAGTCTTAATAAAGGTGTAATAATGAAGCAGACCCCAGGGACAAACGGATCGATATAAAAACTATCATCCGTCCTGAGCTGAAAGTTATTGCATTTACTGTTACCAGGCTGTGTGGGAGTGCAGCATTGCATGTAGCTACCGGTTCTCAGATGCGCATCGCCGTGGACTATTTTCGCGGCACTATTTTCAACTGGTGTGACGCTATGTTGGCTAATGTGAAAGGCCAGCTAACTAGAGCAAAAAATGGGAAACTGAATAACTTTGGATATGGATCCGTCGTCGTCTCCTTTGCTCTAGAGAGGATTCCTATGCTAGCTCCACAGAGTATCCCTGTTGATGCCGGTCGACCTAGAGAACCTAGGATGGTTCGTTGGTCCGCCCTGATGGCCCGTCACGGTATTGAGGGCGCTGAGATTGTTCGATTTCCTTCTTCATATTTTCGTTGGCTGGACCGCCAAATTTTTGTCATTGAGGACTTTCCGTATGCCGGGATAGATTTCCGCGGCGACTGGGAGATGGCTCTCCCAGCAGGGGAACAGTGGGATGACTCAGGTAAAAAATATTTCTTCAACAGTTTCTAAGCTCTAATAATTTTTTATTTTTTATCGTCTTGTTAAATAATAACCAAAAAGTTTGTTGAATACAGATGTGGGCCCACGGCGACCAGCCCATCTCCAACCCTATGAAAGAAGACAACTAGTTGCAGCCACACCAGCTCCTGCAGGCCAATCAACGGAAATCTTGACTGATTTAGAGCATCATCTAGAGCGTTTGACTCTAGATATTCCGGAGACAAACATAGATGATATTCCACTCAGATTGCAGAGATACGTGATTGGTGTTCTAGGACCTTTTAGGAGGTTTCTGTGCAGGGTGGCTCGGGCAGTGGTTTCTTATCGTGATCACCATCAGTGATGGGATGATCGTGTTGTAGACTCATATTTTTGACTTTTTGTGTTATCATTTTTCCGATCATAAGGTGTTTCCAACCTATGATCGAAGACGATGTATATTTTTGAAAACACTTTTATCCTATGATATATCACTATTTTACCGACTATCTGGATACATGTTATGGATGTTATTTGTTTTACTGTTTTGATTACTGCAAATGTCGATTTATCATACTAGAAGCAACTGCATCTGCTAATGTATTTAAATGTCTTGGAATATGTTGATATTCAATGTAGTCAAATTCACGTTCCAAGAGACGAACTCTCAAAAATAACCGTAACAACACTAGATTTCTAATGGCATAAACTCTGTTAAGCTGTAATACAACAAGTTCAGAATCCAACCTCACAATCAAACTCCGAATCCCAAATTATATGGACTCAGACAATAACTCAATCACTGCCCTATACTTGGCAATGTTATTCGTTGTTTGACCAAGGCTTACCCCATGCATGGAAACTAACTCATCAGAGGGTGAATAGATAACCCAAGCTGCGGAAGAAATGTTCTGTGTACTACGACAAGCACCATCAGCAAAACCATGTAGGTTTGAAGAGACATCGACATCTGCAATATCAGGAGTAAGACTCAGATAAGCAGGAATAGTGATAAAACACACTTCTAAACTAGGCACACATTTCTAATCTAAGACACACCAGCAGTAAAGAAATCTAACCTAAAAAATATCTCCATACCAAGTTTAAGCATAATATCGCTTCAGATATAGCCCATTTCTGGGTTTCTCTAAAGGGATACCATCAAAATCTATCAGCTCACAGGCCCCTTTTGCTAGCTTTCACTTAACAATGAAAGGACCATGCCACATGGGCACGAATTTTCCATCTCCTAGCTTATCGTTGGCTTGATCATAAACTAAGACTAGGTCTCCTTCTGAAAAATTTCGAGGGGTAACACTTCTATCATACTGAGCTTTTACTCTTTTGACATGAGCCTCGTTTGCTATTGCATCGTTTCTCCGATTTTCATCCAATTGATCCAAGTATAAAAAAATTTTCTCCTCTTTAGACGTAGCTGGGAGTAATTCTATGGCTAATTTCAAAGATGGAATTTCGCATTCAATCGGCAACACAACTTCCAAACCGTAAACGAGTTGAAAGGGAGTGAAACCAGTTGATGTTTTGACTGAAGTTTGATATGCCCAAAGTGCTGAAAATAACATGGAATGCCAATTCGTTTTGTGAATACCAATAATTCGTTTGATCATGGTGACTAAAACTTTATTTATGGCTTCGACCAGACCATTGGCTTGCGGATAATACAGAGTGGAACTATCGTGGTGCAAGCCAAGCTGTTCTGTCAATTCAGTCATCATGACATTCCGAAAATGGCTTCCATGATCAGTAATAATGGCTTGAGGAACACCGAACCTCACAATTACGTGATTAAACACGAAAGTTGCAGCAGTCTTGCCGTCAGCCGAAAATGTAGGCATCGCCTCGGCCCATTTAGTAAAATAATCTACTGCTAAGAAAATATATGCATGCCCCCCGACTGAGTGAGGGTTACATGTAATAAAATCGATACCCCATTTTGCGAAAGGACCAATAGCAATTATGGGATGAAGAGGAGCGGGTGGCACGCGCATCTTACGATCGAACAGTGGACAATTGTGGCATTTTCGGACTGCATAAATACAATCTTTGAATAACGATGGCCAGAAATAACCAGCGCGCAATATCTTTTGGGCTGTGGCATACCCAGACATATGACCGCCACATGCTCCAGAATGGCAGTCATTTAGAACCTTTTCAGCTTCTTCATGAATAAGACAACGTCGGAAAACAGAATCCGCTCCCCGACGATAAAGTGTATCGCCAATAATATTATACTGTTGGGATTGGAAATGTATTTTCCGTCGCTGAGATCGTGAAATTTCAGGCCGAAAAGATTGGGTTTGGAGATAAACGATAATATCTCCATACCATGGATCAAGAGTACTGATAATAAACAGAGATTCATCCGCAATGGGTTGCTCTGCCACAGTTTCAGTATCAGTAGAGGGGAAATCACACATTAGTTCCGCAAAAACCAAGGATTTCTTTGCCTTGGATTTTTCAAATTCCAAGTCGAATTCCTGCAAGATGACTATCCATTTGGAATACTTGCCCCTCAGCAAATGTTTGGTCAAAATGTACATCATAGGGTTGCAATCAGAAATTATCGTAGTTTTGCATAACAATATGTAATGTCTAAATCGTTGGACAGCTTGAACAGCTTCCAAGGCCAATTTCTCCACATGCGTATACTTAATCTCAGTCGGATGCAGATTTTGACTAAGATAGTAAATCACATGTTCAGTATGAGATTCATCTTTCTGAACTAACACCATCCCAATGGTGGAATGAGAAGCAGCGAGGTACAAAATGTAATCCTGGTTGTAGTTGGGAGGATGCAATAACGGTGCATGGGTCAACGCGTGTTTAAGTGCATCAAAATATCGATCAGCAATCTCATCCCAAAAGAATGGAATGTTCTGTTTTAGCAACCGGGTAAAACCTTTTGTAAGCTCGGCGTATTTAGGAATAAATCGACATAAAAAGTTTTCTTTCCCCTGCAAACTTTGGAGTTGGCGTAAAGTCGAAGGAGGAGGTAATTTGACAATAGCCTTGACCTTCGATGGATCGACGCGAATACCTGCTTTCGAGACAACAAATCCCAGTAAACGACCCGACTCTACACAAAAAACACATTTGTGTGGATTTAGCCTAATTCGATAATGCCGACATCTCATAAAGATATCACGTAAATGTGTAAGATGGTCAGCCCTGCGTGATGAATGAGCAGGTAAATCATTGAGATACGGTTGCACAATGTGCTTAATGTCATGAAACGCATAAGACATTGCCCGTTGAAAAGTTGCTCTAGTGTTCTTTAATCCAAAGGGTAGTTTGCAGTAAGAAAATGTCCCCCACGGAGAAATAAAAGCTGTTTTTGGCTGATCGGCAGGAAGTATGTTTATTTGATTATAGCCAGAAAAGCCGTCCATAAAGGAAAACATTTCACTACCGGCACAATCATCGATTATTTGATCGATATAGGGAGTTGGATAATTGTCTTTAGGACAAGCTCGATTAATATCCCTATAATCGATACATACTCGTATGGTTCCTTGTTTTTTAGTCACAAGAACAATATTAGATACCCAATCCGTTAAAGGAATCGGATAAATAAAACCTGCACGAAGTAATTTTTCAACCTCTGCTTTGATAGCAGCAGCTTTCCTAGGATGCATTTGACGTAGACGTTGATAAACAGGCTTGGCATCCGGGTAAGTCTTGATTTCATGTACGACAATTGACGGATCAATTCCTGGCATTTCTTCGTAGGACCAGGCAAACACATCACGAAACTCTTGAAATAGGACTTTATACGTTTGAATTTATTCGTTAGTACAGGAAGCACCTATATGAACATTTTCAATTATTCCAGGTTTTACTGAAATGTCAATTGGAATTGTTCGAGAAATATTTTCCAAATTTAACTTAGAATCGGGATTTTTCAATGGGTTCTGTGGTTCCTTGACATAATCAGCGGTAAATATTGAAGCGAAATCATCTTCAAAATGATCTAGTTCAGGTAAAAACGAAGATCGATGATGTAGATCTTCCCATGGTAAATCATCAATAGATAATAATTCACGAATCTGCTCATCAGAATGAACAGGTTCAAGGAATGCTGTTGTGGCTAAGCTAGATATTGAGAGTGATTCCTCGTGGATCTCGTTCACTGGATCAATCTCGGTTGAAGAGGGGTCAGAAAATTATTGTATGTCCTGATATGCAAGTTCAAATGGACTCAAAGGTATCATGCCATCAATTGAATCTAACTCGGATTCGGAAGGTACGATCCAAGGATCATCAAACATAACAGAGTCTAACAAAATCATATGAATAGTTGCAACAAAAGGTGGTATGCCAGGAGGAGGAATGGAAAAATTTCTTAGCAAACCAGAATCTTTAATCAAACCTACTCCAACATCCTTATAAGGGATAGTCGTTTTACCAACGTGCTGGATTGTTTCTGTAGAGGTTGGGTCGGAAGTAAAATAAGTTAACTGATCTATTGTAACGATCCTTCCTTGATATGGAAATTTTATGAGTCAGAAGAACGAAGAGACAACAGCAGTGATAGCATAAGACCAACTACGACCCAGAAGAAGGTTGTAATCTAGAGGGCCATCAACCACTTCCACATCTAGATTTACAATTTTACCTTCAACCCCTATGGGTAAATCCTGCAAAATACCAAAAGGGTGGAAACCTCGACCATCAAAAGCCTTAAGAATCGTCGGAGATTGGTTCAGCGTAGGAGAACCAAGTGATTTCCAACACTGAATCGACATAATACACGTTGAAGCTCCCTCATCAATCACAGTCTGATAGATCGGTCTATTTCTGACGTACATTGGTATCTGGAAAGCCATCTGATGAGGTAGACGAGGTGTACTATTTTCTAGATCGAAGATTATAAGATTAGAATCCTAAATATCAACAGCTCCTATAGCAGAAAAAAACAATTTACGCTGTGCTGGGCATGATTGCAGCACTTCCAAAGCCGACATTGCTGAAGGAGAAATAACGAAGTCTTCAACAATGTTGTAATTCTGAGCAGCTCTCGCATGTGGATTGAAAGCTGATTTACGAAGAACACCTTTAGCAGGCGGTTTGATTATTAAGTCTGGATTTGGTTTCTCGATCTGTAGCGGACCAGAAACAGGAGGAGGTGTAGTTGATGTATTTGCATTAGAAGATTCTGCTTCTTTATCATCAACATGATTCTTAGTACCATAATCCTTCGATCACGTCGCAATCCTTACATGAGACATCATCAAAATTGGCTCTTCTAAAGCAGTCGAAGTAGAAACAACCATCTTACTATCTTGAGTCGGAAAAGGATCCTTCAAGACAACAGGTTGTGAACCTTTGACGAATTTCGCAACCTCGGCCCGATGTGGGCATTCCTTAGTAAAATGATCTTCGTCACAAATGTAACAAGGATAACGGGGTTTACGTTTTTCGTCATTGGATTCATTTTTATCATTTTTTTCTTTCGAATTCTTTTTGTTTTTACTCTTCCCTTTCTTTTTATTACCAGATTTAGATTTAGCCGTGGATGTCTCCACAACATGAATATCGGCAGAAACTTCGGGGGAAGATTCTCCTTTCGAGGAATCAGGTAAAGTTATAATTGGAGAAGAATTCTTTGAAGATTTCTTCTTACTTTTAGTATTGACTGTACCAATCATACCATCAGCGGCATGAGACCTTGAAGGAGCAGCAGATATTTGACCTTGTTTTGGAAGGTCTGGGATTTTTTCATGTAAAGTACCTGACTGCGTGTAAATGAGGTCAAGGTACTGAGCTTGAGCAATTACTTGCTCTTCAGTAACAACACCAGCCTTAGCAACATCTTCAGTAATCTTGGGTAACAATGATTTAACAAACCATTCCACCAAAATTTGATCCGGAATGTAAACTTTCACCAAACGTCTCCTACGTCGCCATTCATGAATATGATCAGAAATATACGTAGACGTGGATTGTTTCAGCGAAGTTAATAATTCCGTGCCATTGTCGTATCTGACTGGCAACTGAAAATGAGTCAAGAAGGCAGTTGCTAACTGACTGAAATTATGAAACGAGCCTCGTGGTAACTCAATGTACCATTTGGCTGCAAGACCAATAAGCATTCTTTGGAAAAGACGTAAGCGAATCGAATCATCAATGATTGAATTAGATGCACACCAAAGGTGATAAGTCATGACGTGATTTGATGGATCCTCTCTTGGCTTACCTTCGAATTTTGGTATATCACTGGGCAACTTATGCGGCATCGGTGGCCAATACTGATAATAGAAAATTGGATCGTTTGTAAGGCGCGTCAAATCAGGTAAATCCAAAGTTGCGATAAAGGGTAACTGACGGTTAGGGTCACGAAAACCTTGAGTAGCCAAAGCAGTTCGAGGAGGTGGATACCCAGGGTAGCTGGGAATCGGATTAGCATTAGGAATTGTATAACATCCTGGAAAACCAGGATTAATCGTACCAAACTAAGGTTGTTGAGGCTGTTGTTAAGTATAGCCAGGGTACGGTTGATACTGATAGTTTGGATTTTGTGTATAGGGACCGAATTGCTGCTGTCCCTGGTACGGTTGATACGTGGATTGTGGTTGACTTGTGACAATTGTACTTGTACTGGCTTGTCCTGTAGGCATCTGAACCGAAGTCTGAACCGAAGATTCTGGCTGGGGTACAGAGACTTGAGGGATTTGCACGGAGGCAAGGATAGACGAACTCGGGGTTACAGATACTCCAGAAGTAGGTGTTACAGGTTGAACAGACATAGCAGCTATTGCAGCAGTTTGAGGCGGAGTCTTAGACGAACTAGGACTGGCTTGCTGAACAGGACCAGGTGCATGAGTTTGAATAGTAGGTTGGACAGGTTCAGTAATTAAAGGCTGTCCAGGAGTTTGATAAGGCAACTGCACATTAGGCTGCATAGGCTGTTGATATTGGGACGGATCCCACAGCATATTCATTCCGGGGTATTGCCCCGCAGAAGGCTGAACGTAAGGACCATAACCTGGTTGAACGTAGGGTTGATAAGTGAGTGGTACATTTTCGGCTCCTTGAATAGATGGATGACCAGAAGGCTGTTGGAAACCTTGAATTGGGTATTGACCTTGAGGTTGATAACCCTGAGGTGCGTACTGAAGCTAGGGTTGATAAGAACCCTGAGGAGCATATTGAGTTTGGGGTTGACCTTGGGGCATGTACTGTCCTGAAGGTTGATACCCTTGAGGTGTGTACTGTCCTTGGGGTTGTCCCCTAAAATAATATGATTCCACAGTTTGTGCTGGGAAAAAGTTACCTTGAGGTTGCCTTCCAGGCGGTAACTGACTTCCTGAAGGTTGCCCCCCAGGCGGTAACTGACTACCTGAAGGTTGCCCCCCAGGTGGCAACTAACTACCTAAAGGTTGCCCCCCAGGCGGTAACGGATTTCCCTGTGTTGGACCCCCAAGCGGTAACTGACTGCCTTGAGGTTGAGGATTCAGAACATTACCAGACATCATATAAATTTACGTTGCGTTTAACGTTTCAATTTTAACACCACTATTACCAGATGACAACACTTGTTCAATTGGTTGAGGAGCTGCTCCCGAGAAAGTACTAGACAAAGCCTGATATCCCGAAGGAACAGAAATACCACCATGTAAAAATGATTCCGGTGTTTGAGAAAACACGGATGACTTTCCGGCCATAATGGATGGCGGATAGTAACCTCTGGGTGTAGGATGAAATGGAACTCGAGGTGGAGAAAAAACAAGACACGTATTCTCTAATTTTTTTTTTAAAGATAAATACCAAGCACTAGTTCGAATAGGGCTGTAGAAAATAGATTCACGCTCCCTAAGATTTAAAGATTGAGGGGAGTCGGGAAGAGATATATCTTCGTCTGGATTAGTAAGTTCTTCAATGGAAATAAGACCAGCTGGAAGATCGTCATTGACAATATCTCTTACCCTAGGTGAATCAAGATCGCTAGAAGTTGGTGAAATAAATCCTGAGGATGTTTCTAAAACAGAAGGTTCAGTTTCAGGTTCAGAGATTTCAGGTTTGTCAGCCAATTCACTGGAGGCAGGAATACTACCAGCAACTTCAGAAACTGAAATCGGTTCTTGAATGTATTATGTTGTAGGTATTTGATGATCAGGATAGACAATTATGGATGAACTTCCAATTTCTGTTGATCTAATCCTACCACTACTGGATGATACCAGAGCACGAAGCCCTTCAAGCTGACTCGGTGAATATTCAGGGGGTTTCCCTTGTAGTCTCCGGGATTGTCTCGACAATTCCGCCACGATTAAATATTAACTAATCACATGCAAACAAAGAAAATTTCAATGAAAACACCTAAAGTCTCTAAAGAAACAAACAGCTGAATCACACGCTTAAAAAATCTAAGAGTTCAAACCACACACAAACAGTAACTTTCCGTACTAAAAACACTAGTTGGTGATGAAATCCAACTTAGTAGAAATTTAACATAGAAAGGGCGGTTGGAACAGTTACCCCGACAACCTGCTTAATGAAACAGACTGGCACAAGTTTCCTCACAAAACCATCTCGTGTGAAGAGAACCCCCCAGAAAGTCCAAGTGAGTCTAATCGACGTCTGCTCCAGGTACAGTGAGATCTTTCCTTCACCGTCACCTTAGGAAATAATCTTAAGATAATGGACACTAAGGTTACCAACAGTAACAAATATAACTGGGGGAACAATCTACGATCCGATTTCACGCACAAGGGCAGCGTAGCAAGCTCAATCCCCTTGAAGGCTCCTTGACATGGTTAATCCAAGGTTTACCGACAAGTGACCCCAGGCTCCTCGACAATGGTTAATCCGAGGTTTACCGTTTGTAATACGCGCAAAATCTTCTATCTTCCCCAATGAAACATAATTTATTGTCTCAAAGGTTCCAATATGATCTCGTGATTGAATTCTTTAAGAGAAGTTTCCCAGATTATACAAATTACAATTGGATTTATCTCCTACCGCAAGATTTGTCTACTTGTTTGTTTTTACTACCTTGGAGAGTTAATTACTCCCTACTCCAAGATACTAGCCTAAGCTATGTTGGTGATAATAACCCTAGAAAATAAAAAGATTACTAGATGAATTTTAATTAAGCGTTACTTTTAAGAGTTGTTTCTTAATTCAATGGGTGCGGAAATGAAACTCTGATGGTGTGAAATGACTCGATTTCCAAAAGACACTAAAAATGCAGCTAAAATGATAATCAGATTGTTTTCTTTCAATGAAATTCTAATTAAGGAAAAGTTAGAGAATGCAATTCTTTTAACGAACAATTCCTTCTTTAAACATAAAGAACAATTGAAAGAAACTATTTTTGTCTTTTCCAACAATTTATCAAAGCTCACAATGAAAATCCTTTCACTTTCCAAAAACTTGAAGCTACAACACAATTTTCCTTCAAAAGAAATCTAAAAATTCTAAAAGCACTCAAGACTACAAACTAATTTCAAGATCTACAAAGTTTAATAGCACTCAAAACTACAAACTTTAATAATCTAAATGAATAAAAGCTTTAAGATTTTTTGAAGAATGTTTTATCTTAGTTGTTCAGCAAACTAAGGATCTATTCGTTCAGAATAACAAACAGATCGAAAAACACTCAATTATGTTTTTATAAAAAAAATGAAATTCAAAAACCAATAACAAAGTTTCTTTTCAAAGATTTGCAAAGAAACAGGTAACTCTATTTCTCAATAAAGGATGATTCCACAATCAGGTCAGATTCAGCAAAAGACCAAAAAGACCAAGGTAATCTGAGGTACTTCAAAATGTCAAATGCTTCAAATCGCTACAAACCAAATGAAACGCAATCCAAAACGCAAAACTTCTAGAAAATCATCAAAACACCAATACTGTTGAGGTTTATGAACAGAAAGCTTTTGACAGAAACAATCATCAAACTGGGCAGAAAACAAAAACTGAAAATCGAAATCAAGATAAACTAAAGAAAGAAATCTGAAGTTTTTCAAAACTTTAACAGGGTCCGCAGGCTCCAAGATATCACAGGTGCGGTCCCGCACTGTTTACACAGGAAAAGTGTGAAACTGCCCGCACTGTGAAAACAAGGCAAAGAGCGGTCCCAAGAAAAACTAGAGAAAAGCTCAAAGGATTTCAAAATTTTCAAAATCAGAGAAAACCTAAGCTACCCAGGCAGATGTCAATCAATCAAAAACCAAGAAAAATGTTTCCTCAAATCAAAATAAAAGAGAACCAAAAACAACAAGTTCCTTCCCCAGCGGAGTCGCCAATTTGTTGTATGGATTAATCCGTCTTGCGGACAAGACCGATCTCCCTAGTACTAAAAGTATCTAGCAACAAACAACCAAACATACTAATCTTTCTCTAAGCATATAAGGTTTACAAAAGGCTCTATAGAGGTGTAAAAGACTTACCGTTTGTCCAGTGCTTGTTTGAAATCGTTGTTGTCCCTCGCACGCTTGAAGGAGTTTTCCTCGTAACCCTGCAGTCACAAACAAGCAAAATATTACATAGCACCTATATAGAAATCATCATAAACCATGCTTATCATAGTGATCAAGGAATCTATGAAATAAACCATTGATTGAAATCTTATTGAGAAAAATGGGTATATTTGTATTAATTTCAAAAGAAGAAAATCCTTACAACTTGAGCCTTGATGTTGCACAGGACTTTCCGGGGTCCGAAGTAGGAGTCTCCTGTACTTTGACAAGTTCTGCACTCGTCTAACCAAGACAAATAGAGGTATGTAATCTCTCCTCACAAAAGCCTTAGTTAACTGAGTCTAAATCTCAACAGCACTTAACTTCAAATATTCTAAAAGCTTCCACTCCCTTTGAGGCTACCCAATGCCTCTTTTTATAGTGGACAAGAGGAGGTTTTCTATTCCAAGCATGAAGGGATAGAATCCTCCTTCAAAGGGATAAGCTCCTCACATCAAGGGGTTAGCTCCATAAGGTAAGGGATTCATGTACCTTACAAGAGCGGTTCTGCCACCATAAAATCCATTCTAGAAGCTTCCAGAATTCACTATAATTGAGCTTCTTGGGATTTTACTTGCGCCTTTTTAATCTTACAGGGGTCCGCACCTATAATAAAGATAAAGTGCGTTCAGAAACGCAATCAAGCTGAACATTGGGTGTGGGACCGCAGGTAAGATAGCCAGAAAGTGCGATACCAAAGTTTAGGAGACTTTTAGGAACTTTTTCTGATTTTGAAGGCTTGACATGAGGAACTGATATGTTAGACTTGCAGAAGGGAGAAGTATGAGTAATAATGAGCTCATACACATGAAAAAATGTCAGGATGACAATTTTCAGTGTAACACATACCTCTTAACTTTTCTTTCAAGGCCATGTTTAGATCATATTTGAAATATTGGTGTTAGGGTTGATGGCAATTAGTGTTGTTAGATGACATTCCTCCTTATTAACAACAATAAGATCTATGTCAAATTGTATTAGCAAAATTAAGATTATGTGAAACTAAATTTTATATTGCATTATGATTCTCCGAATGCAAATCTTCTCTAAAAAACCCTCAAATGTTCTCTAAAGAACCCAATGAACATGGATGTGGATGTTCATATGTTTCCAACCCAAATCGATCAACTAAATATGTAAAAATTAGATTGCATTGAGAACTACTATGAAAAAAAACATCTTTTTTATTATTCACTTGAATCTTCATCTAGAAGAGTTCATGTCTTTCTCCACTTCTCCTTGGATCTTGCACTTCAATATAAATAAGTCTTTCATTTACATGAGAGCTCTCTTATATATTTATACTCTCTGTCTAACCTCTTGTCGTTTTTCGAGTTATCAAAATTCAACCATTTTAGACACAATTTTGGAGGAAGTATTCAATACTTATCATAACCATTTTTTACGGAAATCTGGATGAATTATTCAATACTTATCATAACCATTTTTGACACAATTTTGGATGAAGTATTCAATACTTATCATTTGTTTGTCCATGTATATCACAATGTTTACATTTTTTTTAGAAATTTGTCTTATAAGTATGGCTGCAATTTTCTTGCTCGTGTTTGGGCTATTTCTTCTGTTTATGTTGTTGCCCCCTTTTTATGCCCTGCTTGATATAAAAAGCTTATTTGTTAATTGGATTAAAGAAAAGAAATATTGTATGTAATTGTATGCAAGTTTAAATATACTTATAACTTCTTTAAAAAAAAATTCTGGATGAAGTATTCAATACTTATCGTTTGTTTGTCCATATATATGACAATGTTAACATTCTTTTTAGAAATTTATCCTATCAGCATGGCTACACTTTTCTTGCGTTGGTTTGGGATAACTCTATTGGATTATTTTGTTGCCCTGTTTTTATGCCCAACTTGATATAACAACTTCTTGGTTAATTGGATTAAAGAAAAGAAATATTGTATCTCATTGTATGCACGTTTAAATATACTTATAACTTATTCAAAAAATTATTGAGTTTTTTAGGATGGTTGTCCAACACTCTGTCCAATTAATATAGGACCAATCCCAAAGATACAACACACAAATTAATTAATGTATTTTCCAGTGTTTTGATGTACATATGATTTTCCATGTACAATATATGATTTTCATGTGCAGCTTGCAAACTACAATTATTAGATAATAACCATACACCACACCTACAATGTACGTGTGGACACATAAATCTGTTGTGGGAAATAAGTACCAGTAGAATTTTGGCCTACTGTATAAAACTAATATGGAAATGGTCAAGGAGGAAGGGCACATGTTGACCATGTTATATTTGAGGCACGATGAATCACAACATCATATTTATGACCTAATGGACTAGTTAAGGACGCACCTTCTTTCCCAACAATAGAAAAATAAAAGTTTTGATTTGGTAAATTTGTGGTACAAGAAGAAGCATCAATATCCAATGGCTATATGTGAGTCATAATGCACGGTTATGCTACTTATAATCCGGGCATACAGGCTGCTTATTACATTACATATTTTTGGGGCGAAGAAACATCAGAGAATTTCAGGCATCAGAAAGAACCAAATATTGGTCCTAAGAGCTCAGTCCTTTGTGGATTTCCATACACTGTAATAACATCTTAGGCAATGTTGTTATGTTATGATTAGATGAAGCGATTATGGATTTTAAGTCTTCCAAGAAATTTTATTCATACAAAGACCCTGTCATCTTTGGTTGGTTGCTCCTCTCTAATCCTAGCATCAACAACTCGCTACTCTCCTCGTATTCAGTGTGAGCATGTAGGACATAGAGTCAAAGTTAAACCTACAGTGATACCAATATAAGATTCATCAATATAGGAATATATAAATATTGATTAAGAACTACTTGATTGATAATCTATGAATTTGGTTATATAAATAAATAAAATTTTTGAATTCTCTAAAAGTATAAGAAAATAAATGCATAGTATAAGAAGATCATGGCTATAACATTAGAAACTGTTGATAGAAGGGCATAGCATTTCAACATCCAGGTCTCAAAAAACTCCATTGTACAGTTCTAGTGTTAAGTTTCTATGAGTCCTTCTTCCAATGCTATGGGTTATTCCAAATTATGGAGGAGGAAATAAGTAGGAACAAAGCTTAGCCCTGGAAGCGTACATGATAAGTAGAGAGGACTTATAACTTCAAATACTAAGTAGATAATGACAATGACTATTATAACTTCAAATATTATAGTGGTATTTTAAAATGATTTCCATCACAGATAAGAGAGCTAAATCCATAGCTCTTGACAAGTTAAAAAAACTCTTGCCTATACATCTTTACCTTCCTCAAATTCTCCAAGCAAAGAGGAATTAAAGTATGAATGACAAAGAGAAATTGTTGGGGGTTCCAGCTTGTAGACACTTATTTGTGGGCATTGCTTATTCAATTTCTCCACAATAGTCCCATATTCAGCAAGAAGAGATGTAACCCCTCGAAATGTGAAGTTGTGTTGAAGAAAACCAACATCAGAAAATAAGTCCTGAGGAGGCTTTTAGATTCTCCAATCCAACACTTTGTTGAAAAGAAAAAAGTTAAAAATTAAAATTAAACCATTTGAATTACAGATTATGATTTTCATTCTACATGGAAGGATGTTACATATATATGAAATGTGGTAAGTAAATAGAAACAAATTTTATTAACAACAATGTCAACTTTATGGCTAAATTTAATATTGGACTACGAGAAACTTTAGGATACATGAAGACAATTTTTCATTAATCATGACATGATAAGTTGGAGACTGTGAAATATCATACCCTAAAGTTGTCATTTTCTGAATAAGTTCTGGGAAGTATGCATAATTTTTTTGCATGTATGATGTGATGTGACCAACCCAACCATTTACTTCCATAAAATATTTCCTTTCAGGAGCAAGTTTCATGGTCAGCTGCAAGAGAAAGAATTGTAGTGAAACAAAAATGACAATCAGATAATGGGGCTAGACGTAGAAGAAATTATATCGTTGTCGTGAAACAAAACAAGTATCAAACAAAGGGGGCAGGCATACAAGAAAATATATTTTTCTCAATTAATTAGCTACTATGTAATTTCGTTTGCAAAATAAAATGCATAACAAAAATAGAGGTATGTAGGTTACTTCATGGTATATGTATCAATAATATTCACACAAGTGAGGTCATCCTGACAAACAAGAAAAAACAATGGTGACATTGGAATGTGTGCTTGCTATCCACCCATGGCACTTCTTCAGAGTCTTGGTATAAGAATCTTTCCATGCTTGTTTGATTCTCAAATTTGGATATTCAAGTAATCTGTGAAACAATTTGACCATGAATTCCATAGCCTATAAAAACAATTTAAAACAAGAATGAATATATAATCATAATTCTAAGAATGGCATCCACGAATGTGAGGAAGCATCCCTTAGGTTTCCCTAGAATATTTTCCTTTCCAAAAAAAAAGAATCATGATTTGAAATCAATTAGGATACTTGTGGCTTTGGTCCTCCAATATAAGTGCATAATTTTCCTCTCGATAGTTTTACATATTAAATATCTCAAAGCTCCCTATCCATTGTTTCAAAAAGACTAACAAAGGGTATATCGAATTATACATAACAAAGAAAATAAAAGTACAATTCTATATCTTCTTAATTACAGAAAGCATATGATATTATCATTGAATAACTTCAAGAGAGAACACATATTCCAAGGATCATTGAACTTTAGTTTTCTTGAAAAGTAAATAGAGAATAAAAAACACTCGACATGAAGCAAGGTTGCAATGATCTCTATTTACGACTTGCAAGCACACGTATGTTGTGATATGTTTTACGCATGGCGGGTTATAGAATACAGTAACAAATTTTCCTGAGGAGGATGATCAGATTGAGAAGGAGCTTCCATGTCATGTAAATATGAAAAGGCAGACATGCACTGAAAAGAATGGATAACAATATGGTGTAACTGAAGAGATGACTGAAACTGAAGCATATAAATACAAAAACATTGCATGCATACAGAAGATAGATAAGTGTATTTGTAATCATTTTGCTAATCAGTGTAGGCAATTACATCCAAATTTGAGTTGAAAAACTAATGAATCTAAAATTGGAACACAATTATTGGTGTTGTTTTAACATTCTAGAATAGTTGTTGTCAAAAGGGTGCATTTGAACTTGTTAAATAAATAAATAAATAAAACATGAAAACACATAAGCACAAAAAAATCCTACCATAGTTGAGAATGACAAGACACCTACTATTATGCTTAATGTCTGTGATCTTTAGTGCAACTTTTATGAACAACCTCTCTACCTTCATATTCCTCAAACTTGACCGAAGCTAGAACAAAACTACAACAACCTTGGAAACTCATAAGTTATACAAATTAATCTAAAAAAAAACATAACTACCAAATTCACCTTCTATATGTATGGTTGAAAATATCAACTACCTCGACCATTTATCAAAAGGCCAGCACCAAGTCCTTAATTATTCCTATTGTTTTACAAAATTGGTGTTTTCAAATAAATCTCAGATATATTGTTATATAAAATTGGTGTTTTGAAATAAATCCCAGATATATTAAGCAAAATTACAAAAGTATATTTTGGAAATTAGAGTGTTTTGAAAGACTGTAGAATTAAGTACTAACAACAATATTTGCAGCATATCAATGCAACGATATGTTTGCAGCACATGCATACAACAGTAAATTTTCAGGAAAGAATACGCATGTGTACAAAACCCCTTGAAATAAAAATTAAAGTGAAATGTATAATATAAGATGCTTAGTGGACATGCATTCAAATTAATGGTTGGATAAGAGAAAGAGTAGACATGTGCATATAACCCTTTGAATTACCATTTAAAGTGAAATGTGCAATAGAAGATGCTCTCTCAAAATGCATTCAGATTAATTGTTGGATAAGAAAATCGTTGGGCAGTATGCTTTGTTCCATATCAACTTCCACAGTATAAATGTTGGCTATCTTTCACATGAAAAAGCATAAAGAAATATCATGTTCAATACTGAAAAGATATTTGGCAAATAGACAAGGAACCCAGGACTCAATATCAACTTACACACTATAATTTTTGGCTATCTTTCACATGGAAAAGCATACAGACATATCATGTTCAATACTGCAAAAATACATTTTCCAAATAGATAAGGAACTAGGGACAATAGGGTAGTACAAATGTCTATGTTAGTATGGCAGTTTTTCATATACATTACTTTAAAGCGAGAAAAATTTGACAAAACAAGATGTATTATTTGCTTTAAAACCATAAACATGTAGCGGATTGGCAAAAAAAAATGTTTGAAGTCTTTCAACCAAAGTGCATGCTCTAGTTTTCCCAGCAGGGGAAATTCCTAGTCGTAAATACAAGATGTTGTGTGGCATCTACAACACTAATTGACATCTAGATTTGGGACGTGATCGAGATAATATGCTAAAAGTTGCCTATTTGCATCCCTTTCATGTACATGGATGAGGACATTCATGAAAGCTGTAATCCTTTTACTTAGTTGGAGAGTTGGGTGCATCCGGTAAAGAGGCAAAGTAAGAGAGCGTAGGAACCGTGCCTGTATAATCAAAAGAGAAGCCTCTTGTTCATGTATTTGATGGAAAAATGTGTAGATTTAGGAAACATATTGTTCATCACAATTACAAGGACTAGAACGACACAAGCCATGTGGAGTTCAAAGGGTGTGTGACCTTCAACATGGCAATGTTCACCCCACAAAGTAATATCGATGTTGCTACCAGAAATGTCGCGAAGCGATATAGTTTTCTTGGGAGTTTCAGTTCCATCGTGTCTGCACGCAATAGAGGCAGGATAGGTCGAGCTAACAACACTTATAACATCAATAATTGATTTGAGAGGTGGAAGGTTGAGTGAGTTGATTGGCACAAAACGAAAGGTATGGGAAGGTATTGTTTGATCGCCATCTATGACCTAAGACATAGTTGATGTAGAGAATAGGAGGATTTAAAATGGGTGTCTAAGATTGTTGTAGGAATGGTTCGGGACTTTTACGGTGCCATTTGCAACTGTGTATACTTGCCCAAGATGAATGAGAGCATGCAGTGAGTCTGCTAAGTCATTGAAGGTGAAGACATGGATTTCATCGTCGTCACGGTCAACAAGGTCAAACTCGAGCGACTTCTCGACACCACGTGCATTGGTGTATTCATGAAGGGGTGTTTTTGCGAGCATTATGCCTTGGATGGACCAACATTTCTGTGTTGGGGTGAGTGCTTTAAAAGGGAGAGGCAGTGCAGATGTAACGGTATAATTCATGAAGTTTGGAGTTTGGTTTTCAATGGGGGGTGTTGGCGAAAAGGAAGAGCCAAGAGACGAGGACGATGTGGCATGGAACATATTTTCAGCAGAGAGAATAAGAGGGGTTGCCTCGCCAATCATGTTTTCCACACGGTAGAGAATTTCAAGTTCGAGGACACAAAGCGACCTGCAAGAAGGAAAATTTGTGAGTGAAGAGGGGAATTAAAACTCTAGTATGGGAGGAGGGGGGGAGGGGGGGGCTCCCTGTCCGCAACATACATAGTATGATGTGCATAGTTTCATGGGCTTCTGTTAAGGATAACAATGGATCTTGTTTGCAAGTCCCAGTTTGTTGCAAGGGAATTGAGCGAAGAAGGGAGAAAAACGGTATGCTTGTGAGCACCATCAGAAAGAGAAACACGGTAGCGAGGGGTTGCAGTACGAGCAGGACAAAGTTGTTCAATAGCAACGCCCTAGAGTATTGGTTACAGTTCGATAGAACCAATGAACAACAACAATAATGCATTGCTAGTCAAGGTTGTCTCCATGGTGATACACGTGTGTTGTTAAAAGAAGGTGTTGCAAGCAAAATAGAATGTAAGTGCAGGAAAGAGAAGAAGAAATGGTGTACTAAAATTAAGGAAAAGTTTAAAGAGTTTATAATGAAAGAGATGAAGCAACAATAGAAATTGAAAAAATATAGGCTTCCTTGTTATTTGCGAGAGCAAATGTATGACTATATTAAATATAAAAGGGCATGTGGTATTTCGATAGTAAGGGCATATATAAAAATAAACAAAAGGCCAAATAAAATGGTGTATATCAATTTGATTTGTTGCTGGGAAAAACTAAAACACGTAGGAAAATGTGGAATTTCCCACAGACAAGTTTTGCTAAGATATTGTTTTTTATAGATGTTGTTTATGTTTAAATTTATTGAATATAAGCATGTATGTTTCTAGGTTGTAGAGAAGTATGTTGAAGAGATCGGGAATGTATCTTGAAAAAGACTTAAAATGCACTGAAGTAGACAGGTATTATTTAACTCCCCTATAAATAATTTCAGATGCATTTAAAGTTGCATGTGAGAAGTTGTAATTTCATTTTTTTTTTTAATGTATACAAAATTGTATGGTGAAAAATTTCAGATCGGAAGTAGAGATGGTTATTTTTGTTTTTCTAAAAGGGACGTGTATTTGAAAACAATTTAGAGAGTAGGTTCTGAATAAAGCAATGCTAAACTAATTTCGTAAGGATAACAAAAGTGTAGATCCATACCTCTCAACATGTAAAACACAATTTAGAAAAGATAAACAATTCGAGATTCACACCTCTCGACACAAAACAACAAAATATATCCTCTCAGGTTAACACAGATCTATGTCAGGTAAGTGGAATTTATAGATGGCAAGTAAAATGATTAAACCAATATTCCCAAGGCATGGATTTAATTGTAATCTTTGTAAAATACCATCAGTCATCAATATAAAGCGGGGGGGGGGGTCAGATTTTTGTATTGATATTTAAATATAAGAAGTAAAATTGTTGTATAATCACTTCATTAGTGCGTTTGCTTCAAGCAACAATATAATCACTTCATTTTGTTGAGCTTATATGTTGATGGAAAAAAGTTTGATTAGTCACAATAAATAAAAACTATCAAGGAAACCGAGTCCTCATTGTCATGTAATTTTGACATGCAAACCTTGGTGAGTTGCAAACTTTCTTGGGAATTGAAATGAAGAAATTCCATGGAAACTGCAAAGTGTTTATAAAAAAAAAGAAACTATTTGTAAAACATGCTTGAACTTTTTAGGTCCTAAGATGGATAAGTGTAAACCAGTTTTCACCCAACCTTTAGTGGGACACCAAGAATCCATTACAAAACAAAATGATATTCTATGGTGATTGCAGATGAGCATAGATGAATAGCTGCAATAGATGCTGAATGTGGAAGTTATGGAGGAGAAAGGCGAAATTCATCAGGTTGTTTTCTTTGATGGCCAAAACAACCTGAATTAGGTTGATGTTGGTGCTAGCAATTGCTTATAATTTGGAAGTGGACATAACATATGTGAAGAGGAATTTTCTAAATGGAGAGGTCAAAGAAAAAATCTTCATGAAGCAACCAGAAGGAAAGTATTTATGATAGAATGGAGAGAAGATATGGTGTTTCGATTGAAGATATAAGTATATGGATTGAAGGAGTGTCAATACAATGGTACCCGTGGTTTAAGAAATATGTTGTTGGACAAGGTTGCATAAGGAGTGATGCAAATTAGTGTGTTTGCTTCAAGAAACAATACAATCACTTCATTTTTATGAGCTTATATGTTGATGACAAAAACTTTGATTAGTCACAATTTAAAAAAACTTATCAAGGAAACCAAGTCCTAATTGTCATGCAATTTTAACATGCAGAACTTAAGTGAGTTGCAACCTTTCTTGGGAATTCAAATGAAGAAAGGCCACGAAAACTGGAAATTGTTGATCAACAAAAGAAACTATTTATAATACATGTTTGAGCTTTCCAGCTCCTAAGATGGATAAGTGTAAACGAGTTTGCACCCGACCTCTAGTGGGACAACAATAATCCATTACAAAACAAAATGACAGGTTGTGGTGATTCCATATGAGCATAGATGAATAGTTGCATTAGATGCCAAATGTGGAAATTATGGAGGAGAAAGGCGAATTTGATCATCTCGTTTTGTTTGATGGAAAAAACGACCTGCATTAGGCTGATGTTGGTGCTAACAATTGCTTATGATTTGGAAGTGGATAGAAAATATGTGAAGAGCACTTTTTTAAATGGTGAGCTCAGAGAAAAAATCTTCATGAAGGAACCAAAAGGAAAGGATTTATTATAGAATGGAGAGAAGAGATGGTATTTCAATTGAAGAGATCAGTATATTGATTGAAGCAGTGCAAAGACAATGGTACCAGTGGTTTAAGAAATATGTTGTTGGACAAGGTTGCATAAGGAGTGATGCAAATTTGTGTGTTTGCTTCAAGCAACAATATAATCACTTCATTTTTTTGAGCTTATATGTTGATGACAAAAAGTTTGATTAGTCACAATAACAATAAAAACTTATGAAGGAAACCAAGTTTAATTGTCATGTAATTTTGACATGAAGAACTTAGGTGGGTTGCACTATTTATTGGGAAATTAAATGAAGAAAGGCCACTAAAACTGGAAATCGTTTATCAACAAAAGAAACTATTTGAAAAGCATGTTTGAGATTTTAAGGTCCTAAGATGGATAAGTGTAAACCAATTTTCACTCGAGCTCAAGTGGGACAACAAGTATCCATTACAAAACAAAAATACATCATGTGGTGATTCCAGACGAGCATAGATGAATAACTGCAATATATGTCGAATGTTGAATCCTAAATGATGAATAGCCACATAGTTAAATCTCCCCCCTCTCGCAATGAATTGAAAATATGGTAATTGTTCAAAGGTATTAGAGAGAAAATAATTACATGCCATGGATGACAATGAGCTGCTTACTGAGATTAGTAAAGGCATATATGTATTTCTCAGATTTGGACATTGGAATCTAGCCTAAATTTTTCTTTCTCTGCTTGATCTTCTATTAAATAGTACGTATAGCAATTTTTTCTGAAAATCCCCAACATTGCAGCTATAAGCTAGAAAATTTTTGTTTGTTACCAAGTGTTTTCTGGTTGTCAATTTTGTGCACGTTAGCCCATCCGGAAAGATCTGCAAAATATTGTTTTCTTCTATTGGCTATTGTGTAGAGTCTTTCATATCCTTATTTCAAATAAGAGAGAATTATTGTTTCTAACAAAACAAAATGAGGGGACATGTAATGGAAGGTCATTCTTCAACACTTACTAATTTTCTGTGGGTCGTATTTTAATTTTGGGCATTTCAATTTGTGTATAAAGGCATTGTAGATTAGCCCATGCCAGCGTTCAAAGTAGCTAAAATATAAATTGTTGTTTGAATCTCACCCGCTTCAAATCCATCTGTGGAGACTCAAGAGCGCTATATTTTTTTTTCATTTATGAGTTGACTGGAGATAGATTGCTCAAGTCTAAAGTTGGCTTATGATCTCTTGAGGAGAAATCAATATATCTCAAAATAAGATGTTATCAATATGTTGGTCAAAGAACAAACACATCATGTTGGTAATTACACCTTCACAAATGAGGGGATGACAGGTGAAGTATGGTTATGGTAGTTGAGAACCTTACACTTAATGGTTTTCCAATTTGGTAAGGAGATGGAAAAAAATTGCAATTTTCTTAAAAGGCTTGTTAGGCATTTGTGATGCAACATCTCACCTTTTTAGTGTAGACACAACACTATGTCTTGTTTTTGGGATGCACAGATTATGGACAAATTTCAATATGATTTATTGGTATTATGCAAAACCTTGTTTGGAGCCTTTATAAACCATGATCCTTATGGTCAAATGCAAGGTCCAAAATATCTTACAAAGCAATACTTAATGTTACCATTTTTTAAATCTAGTTAGTACGTATCAATTTTACTTACAAAAAAGTGGGTTGTTATGGAGTCACCACAACTGAAAGAAGATTAGTAAAATGCCTTAATGGCTATCAAATCTGCCCAATAGCATAATTCCTATCAAATTTTCCACACAAGCATGCGATAAAGTTAGAAATTGATGTCATTGATATGGCATAAATCCACAAAACCGATGTAATGTAAACAAGGATTTTTTTTCCTAAAACTTCTTCAATAGCTAGGGTTTTAAATAAAATGTATTCCTTGCATAAGCAATTTAATTCAACACATAACATAGTTTTCAATAAAAAAATCAACTTCAATTATGAAATAAGCCAACAATGCAACCGTCCAGTGTATTAGATTTAGTTCCAACTGGCCTTAACAAATCCAACAGTAAAAGAATAGGTTTGAATTTATATGCAACTAATAAAACATTCTACGAGTTCTATTGATCAAATGCTGATTCAGGTGGATATTGGTGGCCACCCGCCTATTCCACTTGGGGCCCCACCATTGTTTCTTTTAGTTTTGCAGTTTCCTTAATTATAGCACAATTTACTATTTTTAGTAGTTTTTTGGGTCCTGAACTTCCGGAGCCGTTTTGAGGCCCTAAACGTCGTTTTTTGGGCATCGCTTCTCCGGTGAAGATGAGATTGTTTTGAACTTGATATTTGTAGTTAGTTGTTGTAGTCCCTAGATAGATATTTCTAACGATGTATCATGTGTATCAAACGGAGATATTATGCCAAAGTTACGACCCCGGGAAATTGATGTACCACTTTACCCCAATGAGGCCCATATTCTGGTGTTTCATCTCCTAGGGTTAGGTTTTTGGATGTTTAGGGTTTTCCATTGTTTCTCAATAATATATAGGCCTTCGAGCCTCATAGTAACACATATTTCAAAGGCCTGTAGCCGTTACATCTCTTCTTAGATATAAGTTACCAGCGCCCTAGCTAGTTTATTTCCATTATGTCTATAAACAAATTTCAGTTCTTTGATATTAATGAAATGAAGTGTTATTTCCACTTCATTTTTATATTTATGGTTGCATGTGTATTTTTTTGCGTTCCTGCATAAATCTGGATCAGTGGTATCATAGGGGTGTGCTCTTTCTCGATCCTTCTTTGCATGTCCCCAACGAGTCAGGGTATAAGGAGTTAGGGCTCAATCTGGTTGAACCTTTGCAAGATCAACATCGCAAACCCTGACGGTTGCCCACGGGGGACGAAAAGAAAGATTAGGGAGCAGGATATCCTATCAAAATATTGCTCGAGGAGGTCCTCGAAAAACAAAGGAACATGATGATGGATAACTTTGCCCAGATCCTTTGATGACCGCCCACTGGCAACGTATCTGCATCGAGCAAGCACTTTGGAGGTGCAACTCCTTTTAAGGTATAAGTAAAATTTGACATTCCCATATTTGAGGGCCAAATAGATGCAGATGTCGTAGATAGATGGATGATTCTATTAGAAGGATATTTCTTAGTTCATGACTTTTCCTACCGGGAGAAGATTATTTTTGCGCTCCTCAAAGCTACCCCCAATGTCAAGGACTGGTGGGAAACCTACTGTGAGAAAAAGGACGAGGGGGAATCCTCTCTATTCTCAGTTGTACCCACTTGGAATTCTTTCTGAGATGCCATCAAAGAACAATATTATCCCGTGGGGAGCTATGAGGACAAGTACATACAATGGACTACGCTGCGGCGACAAAGGGATCAAGATGTACATGAGCTGACGAATCTGTTCCATACCCTGCGAACAAAGTTGGGTATCAAAGATTCATAGAAACATTTGGTGCTGAAGTACCATAATTGTCTACACAAATACATTCAGGAGGAAATGGAGTTCCTCGACATCTCCTCGCTTGGTATGACATATTGGTATGCTGCCAAGATTGAGCATAAATTCAAACAGAAGAAGCGAGACTTTGGATCTGCGAATCAAAAGCAAGGGAAAGGTGCCCCCAAACCGCAGAACAAAGGAAAAATCCAAGGCATGGCGACCCAAGATAACCTACCAAAGCCGCAAGCAAAGAACAACACCACGAAGCCGAAGAAGGACGCGGGAAAGTGGTGTGAGTTCCATAAGAGCTCCACTCACAACAGAAGTGACTGTCGGGCCAAGCAGTCACTGGTGGCTGAGATGAGGGCTTCTGAATAAGATGCATGCTCAAACTTTGAATCAGAACCTGATAAGGGGAATGAAAAAGGGAAGCATATTATTGATGCAGGGCCCAACGCCACCATGGCCACTGTAAAGTTCTAGAAGGAGGAACTAGAAGATCCATAGGAGGAGTGTCTCTTCCACTCTCAGATGTGGGCAAAGGGTTACCCGCCACAATTCATTGTTGACAGTGGGAACCAAAAGAACCTCATTTCAGCAGAGGCCGTGAAGCATTTGGGCTTACCAACCACAACACACCCACAACCGTACACCATCGGGTGGCTTCACCAAGGACAGGATCTCCATGTCAGCCAACAGTGTCGCCTTCCCTATGACATCAAGCCCTTCACAGATGAGGTATTATGTGACATTTCTCTTCTTGATGTTTGTGATGTATTATTAGGCCAACCATACTTGTGGAAGTGACATGCTGTGTATGAGTCTTGGCCTCCCGCTTTTATTGTTGCTTTGGACAATAAGTTGTACAAGATACCAGAGGTACCACCGCCTGTGACTATCTCTTTGGTTACTGCAAAACAATGTAGTAAGCTCATTTCCAAAACCGAGAAATTTTTTTTCCAGATGATCCGCCCCAGGGCAAGAAGAAGACTGTAGCCACAACCTCGAAACAAGGCTCCTCTGCACGACAACAAAAAATCGACAAGGTTGTGAAGGAGTACGGGGACATCTTCACCTCACCCACAGGGATGCCTCTACACTGTCAGGGCAAGAACCCCATCGATCTGACCCTAGGTGTACCACTACCCAATGGAACGATCTATCAACAATTTTTTCTGGAGAACGATGAAATCAAGAGACAGATTCAGGAGCTAGTGCAGAAAGGTCACATTTGGCCGAGTTCATTGCCCTGTGGGAGCCTGATCGTGTTAGTGCAGAATAAGGATGGGACTTGGAGACTCTGTATTAACTATCGGGCACTGAACAAGATCACTATATGGAATAGTTTCCCGATCCCATAGATTGATGACCTTCCTGATCAACTCAAAGGGGTGAAATATTTCAACAAGATTGACTTGAAGTCTGGGTATCACCAGGTACCAATCGAACCCTTCGATGTGTGGAAGACTACCTTCGAAGCCAAGGAGGGCCTTTTCAAATGGTTGGTCATGCCTTTTGGGTTGACGAATGTTCCTGAAACCTTCATGAGGCTGATGGACGACATCTTGCAGCCATTCACCAACTCATTTTTAGTATTGTACTTGGATGACATCCTAATCTTTAGCCAGACTTGGGAAGATCACCTCCACCACATTCGACAGGTCCTCCAAAACACTGTGACAACACAAGTTGTGTGCCAATTTGGAGAAGTGCACTTTTGGCATGACCTAGGTTCAACATATGGGATACATTATTGATGAACAGGGGGTGCATGTGGATCCAACCAAGATACAAGTAATTTTGGATTGGCCGGCCCCAACCACTCTAACAAAACTTTGCAGCTTTCTAGGTCTTGCTAATTT
Organism: Pinus albicaulis; assembly: GCA_034641835.2. NCBI lineage: Eukaryota > Viridiplantae > Streptophyta > Pinopsida > Pinales > Pinaceae > Pinus > Pinus albicaulis. The sequence goes on from CM076578.1 coordinate 422,540,632, forward strand.
CTATCGCAGGTTCGTGTTGGGATTCTCTAATATCACTTGGCCCTTGAGTCAAGTCACCAAGGGAGGAGTGAAAGAAAAAATCTTTTGGTCAGAATCTCAACATAAGGCATTCATAGAATTGAAACACCGCCTCTGCTCTGCCCCAGTGCTCACATTACCAGACTTGTAACAACCATTTGAGATTGAGACAAATGCCTCTAACTATGCTATTGGGGCAGTTCTTACTCAATAGGGGCATCTAGTGGCATATCACAGTGAGACATTGTCCGACACAGTCCGCAAGTATCCCACTTATAACAAAGAAATTTATTCCATTATGTAGGCGTGTCGCCAATGGAAGCATTACATTTTGGGGAAGGAAACAGTCATCCACACAGACCACCGACCCCTGCAGTTCATACAAACACAAGGGAAGTTGTAGAACGATCACCATCAGAAGTGGTCCACATATATACAACAATTTCGTTTGAACATCAAGTATAAGAAGGGCAACACCAATAATGTTGCCGACTGCCTCAGCCGACCACCGATTATGGCGCTAACCACCGTTCTCAACTCTTGTGGGCACGAGACTTTTGATTTGCCACTTCTCTACAAGAGCAATCTGGAATTCGGCCACACATACAAGACACTCTTGGAGGGTACGCAAGTTCCAAATTTTCACCTCCAGGATGCACTAATATGTCACCTGGGGCACCTTTTTGTTCCTTCAAGCGAGTGTGCCAAGATGATTTGGGAAGCAAACTACAGTCGAGTCACTAGGAATTTAGGGGTCAAGAAAACAGTGGCAGTACTGCAGAAGTATTTCTATTGGCTAAACCTTCGACAGGATGTTGGGAAGTACATCAGATCCTGCACTGCTTGCTCCATTGTAAAACCGACCATCAAGAAGCAAGGCCTCTATACTTTGTTACCTACCTCTAATCGACCTTGGGAATCCATCTCCATGGATTACATACTGGGCCTTCCTTCTACTAAGCATGGAAATGACTATGTTTTCGTGGTCGTTGACAGATTCTTGAAGATGGCCATTCTGTCGACCTGCAAGAAGAATATCACAACATAAGCCACTGCTAAACTCTTCTCTAAACGAGTGTGGGTTCACTTTGGGATCCCACAGTCTATCATCTCATATCAGGACAACAGGTTCCTCAGCACATTTTGGTCCAGCCTCTGGTCAATGTTGGATACCAAGCTCACCAAGTCCACAACTTTCCATCCCCAAAATGATGGCCAGATAGAGGTCGTCAATAGGATGCTTGTACACATTATGCCCATGTACAATTCAAGGCATGCACCCACATGGGATGAGATCCTTCCCTATGTACAAAAAATTTATAACCGAGCTCTTCACAACTCAATTGACCACAACCCCTTTCAGATGGGCCTGGGGTTCCAGCCACTATGTCCCATTGACGTAGCCATGCCATTTGTGGCTACTCAGGCCAATTCGGCTCATGTCCAGTCTGAAGCTGAAAAAGCAAACAAATTCATTGAGCACATTCAACACATCCACCAGCAGGTTCATGACGTATTGGATAGAGCCAATGCTAAGTACAAGCAACAACATGATCAACATCGGGTTCCACACCACTTCTAGGTGGGTGACAAAGTATGGTTACATTTGCAGAAGGAGCGCCTCACTGGACCCCATCACAAGCTTCACTCACTCCGATATGGGCTGTGCACCATCACCAAGGCTATAGGGAACAATGCCTTCAATCTCAATATTCCACCATTCCTTGGTCTACACCCAGTATTAAATGTGGACCACCTTCGACCCTATTTCCCACCTCTGCTAGACACCTCTGACATTGCAGAACAACTCACACCAGCAGAGTTAAATCGAGACTGCATGGAACAGGAAACCACATATTGTATCATGGACATGCAAATCAAGAACACTCACTATTGAACATCCAACTGTATCGGGTTGTCAAAGCTGGCCAACTCCTGCACCAAGGCAAGTGGTTCACCAGGGACCAAGTTCAGCAAAAGTTTCCTCATCTCATGGAGGAACTCAGCACAATGGGGACCATTTATTCCTAAGGGGGGAGGAATGATCTAGGTGGATACTGGTGGCCACCCACCTATTCCAGTTGGGGCCCCACCATTGTTTCTTTCAGTTTTTCAATTTCCTTAATTATAGCACAGTTTACTAATTTTAGCAGTTTTTCGGGTCCTGAACTTCCGAAGCCGTTTTGAGGATCTAAACGATGTTTTTTGGGCATTGCTTCTTCGACAAATAAGAGTCTATTTTGAACTCATTAAGCACAATCAATGGTTGTAGTCCTTAGATAGATATTTCTAACGATGTATCATGTGCGTCAAACAGAGATAATATGCCAAAGTTACAACCTCGGGAAATTGATGTGCCACTTTACCCTGACGGGGCCCATATTATGGTGTTTCATCTCCTAGGGTTAGGTTTTTGGATGTTTAGGGTTTTCCATTATTTCTCAATAATATATAGGCCTTCGAGCCTCATTGCAACATAGAGTTCAGAGGCCTGTAGCCACCACATCTCTTCTTAGAGATAAGCTACCAGCACCCTAGCTAGTTTATTTCCATTCTATATGTAAACAAATTTCAGTTCTTCGATATTAATGAAATTAAGTGTTATTTCCATTGCATTTTTATTTCTGTTGCGTTCCTGCATAAATCTGGATCAAATGCTCTAAAAAAATAAAATCTAAATGTATATATAACAAAATACTTTGTGTTTTCGGAAATCAATCCCTGTAAGTCCTTTAGGTTGGATGGTGTGATGTTTCTGAATCCATGGAAGTCCTTCAAGGTAGATGCTGCGATGTTTCTGAATTCGTGGAAGTCCTTTAGGCTTGATGTTGTGATGTCTCTGAGGAAATTTTAAGTTCAATGTTGTAAGGTCAACCTATTAAAACATAACCTAGCAAGAACACACCCCTCAGAATATATTGGTAGCTGAATGAAGTGACCGACTGTGAAGACCCATAGCTCAGTCCAATTTAATGTTCTATGGGATGGAGACTCAATGCAAATTATGGCGGAAGGGGCTTGATTTCCCAACCGGAAGCAGAAGGGCACAACACCATAGAGGAGTGGTCTCAAAAGTAAAACCGAAGGGACAACATAGGTATGGGTATGGTGATAGAACATGACAGGGAATGGAAACATTAAGGAAAGAGGTGAGTGTGCCCAGAATGATGTGCTCGTTTTCAGTGCAGGGTCATGTGGGTATGGTGACAGAACAAGAATGTGATTGATTTTGAATTTCAAACCCATTAAATGTGATTGATTATAACTTTAAAATTAATGTACCATCTCACCAACTACATTGACTGCAATTGAGACATACCAGATTGTCGCCCGTTGCACCTGCTCATCTCCATATGATCGACCATACTAGAGAAAAGATAGAAAGAGTTCCTACTCTCAAGATTCAGACTTTCAGAGTAATCCGCTTATTCTTTCACTTTCAAAACAGGCAGAACAAAAGCTGACATGTTTATGAAAATAACATCTCGGTTTTTCTTACCATTTGGCCATGAGAAAGGCTTCCATCTATAGATTAGTACAACGACGTATGCCGTTCAACCTTGTTTGCTACTGTGGAAACCATTTAGTATGCTCCTCCCGAGGTATGCACCTTATTGTCGCGTCAAGCACTCATCGAGGACAATGACACACTATTCAAAGCCCCTTCAACATATGTACATAATACTAAATACACGTCCTCTGTTAATTTGATAACATTAAAATGTCTCTCCTAAAAGCTAGTCAGAGGCTAACGACATGCTAAATCTCGTATCATGTTCCTGGTGGCTGGACAAATGGAAAGATTCTATTTGTGGAAGGGTTAAACAAATGCCAAAATGTGATTGGTTGGAAGAGGAAATCCAAAGCTTCTCATTGGTTGGGGTGAACAGTGTTTACCCACCCCAAGCTAGCAAAGAAAACGTCTTTTGACATAATTAAAGGTCAATAGCCATCAATTCATGGTAAGCATCAAAACACTTGCTTCATTATACATTTCGAATAATTAAATTTTTTTAAATCATAAAAATTAATTAAATTGTAACATTATTTTTAACTAAAAAGAAATATTTTATTAATAAAATGGGATCAAGCCCAAACCATTATATTATTTTGTGAATTGGATATACCAAAATTCCATGCAGGTTTGGATTAGAACACACAGGAGCAACCCAAAACCTGATATAGTGACATTGCTCTACTTGAAGATTGAATCCATTCCAACTAAAAACTCTCCAAAAAACTACGAAGATCCAGACGTGTTTACAACACATTCTTGAAAAAAAAACTTTGTTTGGGGTTTTTATTTTCTTGGAGAAGTACCTTTAGATTTTATTTATTTATTTAATTTTTCACTTGGGCCCAAACCCTGATTTATACTAATTCTGCAAAGTACGACTATTAGGGTATAGGGTTATAACCGAAGGAGGAAGGCGCACCTCCACCTGGTCTGCCCACGATATCGCCTTCTTATTGTTGTCTATTGGAGGCGGATGCCTGGAGGGGTCAACTTCTCCTTTGCCTTTGTCTATTAGTGGGGGTCCTTGCACAATATTATTGATCTTCTAGGGGTCTTTTGAAATGGCTAAAAAGTTTATTACTATCTTTACAATGTCTGAAAGAACCTCACTATTGGATATCTTTACAAAATTTTCAACTCGAACTAAAGTCGTCAGGGATGCCTCCTTTGTGTTGAGAAATATAGGGAAACATATAGATTATGTTCTTTAGCTCGATTTATCCTTTACTTTGACAAGTTGTTGTGATTGTTATATTTGTTTATTCATTAGTGTTATTATGTTATTTTGATTATTAAGACAAATTCTAAAACAAGAAGAACACAAAAACACCGAAGATAGGCACTCAGCCATGGCAAAACCTCTATAAAGGGGAAAACCCAATCAAACTCTTCCACTAGTAGACTAAAATAATATCAAGACAACTATGACCTTAGACCAAGACATAAACTCCCTTCCATTCATCAAGTAAGCGACCAATGTAGAGCAACCAAAATTCAATCAAACTTTCACAACAAAATTTCAGCCATTTGGCATCATTTGAAATTTCTGGTCTGCACCTAAGATTTGGCATCTTCGTTCTTCATTTCCAGTCTATTCACACGTGTAGGAATTTTGGTTTACTTTCCTTGAAGAGCTACTCTACTTATTTTTCTTGAATTATTTCTTCTTCCTTTAGCCTTCGTATCCATTCTATTGCAGATTGAATCGAGTGAGTGATTATGATATTTCAAGGTCAAAGTGATCGTCTCTATATATAGTGGGTGTTCCTCCTTCATGAGGCCGAATTGAGGTAGGAAGGTATCACATGACTGTTCTCGTAAAAATTAACGTATTCCTTTGTCACAATGAGCCCAATAAGGGTCTAATATATTGACTTTGACACAAAAGACAAACCCTAGATCACTTGATGGGTGTTTTTTACCTATTGGCCGTTGACCCAAGCACGAAACCCATGCTTTAATAAGTCAATTTCTTATAACAGAACAAAAAAAATCTTTCTTTTGGAAAATATAATTATGAAGACTGACAATACTTACATTTTTCAACATTTCCTCTTAACTAGGGAGGTATTCATAATTACATATATACAAAGTTACATGGAAGGTCTCAAAATGATATGTTCTATGAAGAGTCATAACACACGTAGTGCTACATACTAGATACTTGACCAAAGTATCTAATCAGGTGGGACTAAGGTGTGTTCCAAGCTTCAACCACTATAGGTACCATTAGACTTCCAATATAATACCATCCTGGGGATCTAGGGATCTAGGTGCATATCCAAGGTCAGAGCTCCAAGACCAACACCACCCTCCCTACTTCGGGATTTAGACATCATCATAGGTCGGTCGTATGTCCTCCCAAGCATCTTGTTGCCCCAAGATGCTTCATATCTTTTTATCAACTCAAGATGCTTCAGGGTTTGTTAGATGATCCAAATATAATAATGTAAATTTAGGATAAAAATATTTATTAAATTATAATATTTAATAAATATTAGAGACACTTAGAAATAGAATATTGTTAGCAGAGATAGGACTCTAGAATTGAGTCATATCTTAGGCTCTAAAATAGGAATAAAGTTAGTAGATTGGATAGAAGATCATTTATTGTAAATGGACACTTGTTGTTTTTTCAAGTGATCCATAAATAAATTAAGTTAGGACATATAGCTTATAAATAGGTTAGTCTCCTAGTTGCAAATTTAGTGGAAGTTTACGTTTGTAAACTCCTGCAACTTTTTATGTAGAAGGAGTAGTTAAAGTTTTTTTACGAGGCATTGGAGAAAGAATGATTTCAAATGTATGGTATGTCCCAAAATTCAAGCAAAATTTGTTATCTTTAGTTACAATTCGACAAGCAGGACATATGGTGATTATGGAAGATGGCTTAGTTAAAATTAACTCAGTCAAACAGAACATGAAAACAATAATGACAGGTTATGAAGATGGAAAACTGTTAAGGATGAAAGGGACAGTTATTCCAAGAAATTCTGACTTTGCAGGAGCAACAAGTACAAACATTTCACCAATCAGATTGTGGCATGTAAGATATGGCCATCTCAACTTTGACAACCTCTCTCAGTTACAAAAAAAGGGAATGGTTAAAGGACTTCCAACCTTTAAAAGGGAAAATGAAAAGTGTGAATCTTGCATTTTTCGAAAACAACATCGAGAGACTTTTCCTACAAGTTCATGGCGCGCAAATAGGCATTTGCAGTTGGTTCACAGTGATATTTGTGGACGCTTACCAACTTCGCTCGGAGGATGTAGATATTTCTTACTCGTTATTGATGATTTTAGCAGGATGACTTGGGTATATTTTTTGAAGCAAAAGTCAGAGGCATTTGAAAAGTTCAAAACTTTTCGTCAGCTTATTGAAAATGAAATAAAGGAGAAGATTGGCACTCTTAGAACTGACAATGGCGGAGAATTCAATTCAAATGAATTCAAAATGTATTGCATGGACAATGGCATAAAAAGACATCTTACCAATGTCTACACTCCATAGCAAAATGGAGTAGTAGAAAGAATGAATCATACCTTGTTAGGAATGGTGCGATCTATGTTAACTTTCAAAAATTCAAGTCCTTCATATTGGGTTGAAGCAGTTCATACCGCTGTCTACTTGAGAAACAGATCTCCCACAGCTTCTTTAGACGGAATCACACCTTATGAAGCATGGTTTGAATTCAAACCTCGAGTTAAGCATCTCAAAGTTTTCAGGTCAATCTGTTATGCCTTAGTTCCAAAGGAAAAACAAACTAAGCTTGATGCACGATGCTTGAAGTGCATAATGATCGGGTATTCTGATGAGAAGAAAGGGTACCAACTTTTGTCGAATGGGAAATTTATTGTAAGCAGAGATGTGATTTTTTATAAAAATGAGAGTAAGAGTGCTGAAGAAGTTGAAAGTCTTCTTCAAAAGTTAGAAACAAAAACTGATAAAAGAAATGGAAATTTACAAAGTCAACCAAATTCACAAAATTGGTATGAACTTGAATTTCCTTCATCTGAAGATGATTCATCCAGTCTGTCTTCTTCACCAGAGCCATCTGGGTCTTCTAGAAGTTCATCCAACTCTCCTAGCAGCAGCAGTTCTTCTGACAATGACTCTCCGCCCCCAGAACCTGCGGTTGATCAACAGACGTCATTTTACATCAACCCTCCTTTTAATGATGGTGATTTTTCACAAGCTCAAACCAGTGAACATCAATTGCCGAAATGGGCAGTTCAACTTTTGAAAGATGTAAGGCCTAATGAACAAAATAAAACAGGAACAAGGGGATCAAAACAAAATGAAGGCAATTTTGCTTTGATAGCAAATGATTTTACTGAACCTTCTTCTTATCAAGAGGCAGTAAAACATAAAGCATGGCAACAGGCTATGGTTGATGAATATCAGGCAGTTCAAGACAACAACACTTGGCAACTTGTTGATTGTCCTCAACATGTTAAACCTATTGGATGCAAATGGGTTTATCGAATTAAGTACAAGCAAAATGGTGATATTGACAAGTATAAAGCAAGACTTGTTGCTAAAGGTTTTGCGCAGCAGGAAGGGATAGATTATGAGGAAACGTTTGCTCCTACAGCTAAATGGAACACCATCCGACTCACACTTGCCTTAGCAGCTCAACAAGGATGGAAAGTTCATCAGATGGATGTAAAAAGTGCTTTCCTCAACGATGATTTACAGGAAGAAGTGTAGATGACACAACCACCAGGTTTTGAAATTGAAGGACAAGAACATAAAGTCTGCAAACTAATAAAGGCTTTATATGGGTTAAAACAAGCTCCCTGAGCTTGGTATGCCAAAATGGATGAATACTTTAAGAAAGTTGGTTTTCAATGAAGTGAATTTGATTATAACATGTATGTATGCCAATAAGGTAAAAATCCGATGATTTTGGTTATGTATGTAGATGATTTGATTATCACTGGCAACAATGATGATCATATTGCACAGGTGAAAAAGGAGTTACATGCAGGTTTTAAGATGATAGATTTGGGACTACTTCACTACTATCTAGGAGTTGAAGTATTCCAACGTCCACATCATATCTTCATTTCTCAGAGTAAGTATGCAGCATAAATTCTTCACTAATTTGGAATGCAGGATTGCAAGCCTGTTCTTACCCCTATGGAACAAAACTTGAAACTTTCAAAATTTGAAGGGGGGGAAATGGTGGATAGCACTACTTATCGACAGTTGATTGGTAGCCTGATTTATCTGACAAATACTCGACTAGATCTTTCTTATGCCGTAAGTATTCTTTCCCTCTTTATGCAGGAACCACAGGACAGCCACTGGAATGCAGCTAAAAGATTTCTTCGTTATATCCAAGGAACAAAAGATTTTGGTCTTCTTTACAAAAATACTAAAAATTTTGTACTAGGTGGATTTTCAGATGCCAACTTTGCTGGCAGTATTGATGATAGGGCATCAACCTTAGGTTATTTAATGAACATGGGGTCAGCTGTAGTTTCCTGGAGTTGCAAGAAGTAAGCTACAGTGGCCACTTCTTTAGCAGAAGCATAGTACATTTCAGCATGGGAAGCAACATGTGAGATTGTTTGGTTGCATAGAGTTTTACAGGACTTGGGAATTCCTCCAGCAGAAGCTACTTTGTTATTCATCGACAACCAGTCAGTAATAAAGCTTGCCAAGAATCTAGTTTTTCATTCAAAGACAAAGCATGTGGACACCAAGTATCATCATATCAGATCACTCATTGCAAAGGATGTCATCAAGCCGATTTATTGTCCTTCAGAAGATTAGACCTCCGATATCTTCACCAAACCTCTTGGCAGAATAAAATTTACTAAGTTCAGAGATGAACTTGGTATATGTTGTAATGTATCTTTGGATCATAGGGGGGAATGTTAGATGATCCAAATATAATAATGTAAAGTTAGGATAAAAATATTTATTAAATTATAATATTTAATAAATATTAGATACACCTATAAATAGAATATTGTTAGCAAAGATAGGACTCTAGAATTGAGTCGTATCTTAGGCTCTAAAATAGGAATAAAGTTAGTAGATTGGATAGAAGATCATTTATTGTAAATGAACACTTGTTGTTTTTTCAAGTGATCCATAACTAAATTAAGCTAGGACATATAGCTTATAAATAGGTTAGTCTCCTAATTGCAAATTTAGTGGAAGTTTACGTTTGTAAACTCCTGCAAATTTTTATATAATTTCTTTTCCAATATCAATAAAATTATGTGTCTGAGGACACTTCTGCCATTAGGGTTCTCAATTATATTGATTCTACTTAGATCATCATCATATTATCCAAATACATCTTGTCGGAAGCTTCCTTTCCTTAATTCATCATCAACACCAAACACATCCTCGACACTTTCTTTCAAATCATCCAATTCTCATTTACAACTTCACGAATATAACTCACAATTAACTATTTGTAATGCTTTATCTATTCTTTGATCTAATTATTTCTTCAAGGTATTCACTATAACTTTCATAATATTCCCTCCCTCTTAAATGGGGAGATAATCCATTTCTTTATATCCAAGCTCCCTCTCAACTTAGGGAGATCAATATCTTTATTGCATCAGGGAAACTTCAACCTTTCAAAGATTCATTCCCTCAGAGACATCATCCTTTCTTATGGCAACAAGGCTATGTATTCATATTTTATGTCATCGTCATTCTTACATCTCCCTTTATCCATCATGCTTGTCATTATTATCAAATCATCTTCAATTATGAACATCTTCAACATCTTTAAGATTATGTACCTGCAAATATTCAATAACAAGTAAACACAAATATACAGAAGCATGAATTCAACCATGTCAAAATCATGTCATTATAATGGGAGCATCAAAACAATCAAGCTTTAGACATCAAATACCTAATCCAAGTTAGGTTCAAATTCAACAAGGGTTACATCTTTTATATCCTAGACTTCAACAACTTTGCATGGGTTTTATCACAAACCCTAGATTTCATCATCGAGACTTAAAGCCTTAGAAACAACTAACATTAAGATTTTCAAGTGAAATACTACTAGGGTTTTGTTACAAACCCTAGATTTCATCAAACTAAAACATGAATAATAATCAAGTTATCATTTTACATTTAATATCTAGAGTTTCATTATTATTTCCTTATATCAATCTCATACTAAGATTATCATAAACCTAGATACAAACATCAAACAATTTTGACCAAACTAGGGTTTCAATTATGCGGAAGCTCGTCCTCTTAGGGTTTCATTCCTAGGATTTTACATTGACTATAGCATAGTTTTTGTCATAAACCCTAATTTATCGAACCCTAAAAATCTAGGGTGTTTAGAAATAAACAACAAACCCTAAAGAGGCTAGGGTTTTACCATAACATTACCAAAAATCCTAAACATCACGAGAGTAGGATTTCATCATGAGATCTAAACTTTATAGACAAACCCTAAGTAGACTAGGGTTTCATCATTAATATACCATAAGCGTCAAAAGGCTAGGGTTTTGTAGTGAACCCTAAAGGTTAGGGTTTTTCTTAAATAAACAAAAGATAAAAAAATATATAACAAAGGTTGATTTAATCTAAAGATTAATCACCTTAAACAAGAATCTTAATGATTCAAAACCTTAGATATGAAAATAGTTACTAATACAAAAAAATAATTCAAAATGATTGTACCCTTTTAATGAATGAGACCTACTACAAATCTTGTACTATTATACATACCTTGAGTTGCTTTCTTTTACAAACCTAGTAGGGTTTTCTTATTGAAAGAATCCCTCTAAAAACATAACTAGCAATTGCACCAGAAGGTGCAAAGGGACACCGAAAGATGGAGTTGTTGTGAAGGTGTTAGCTACCACGCGACAATCAGAGACAACTCCTTCACCTTGTTATTTTATACAATGGCCATTAAGAATTGTGAGAAATGGGAGGAGGAGGTTGAGTAAGTGAAGAATTTATTCAGTGGTGGAAGATTGGGCAGATAGTCACAAAAATTGTTAGTTAAAAGCTTATCGGTACTAATTGAAAGTCAATGAGATACAACATTGAGATATGGAAAACGCCGTAAAGCTAAATGTCAAGAAGGAGTGAAATTGTGCTATTGAAAATTAGAGTGAGAAAGTAATTCGAATCTATACCTGATAGTATGGAATGTCAACATTGTATGTGTAGACAGAGACATATGAGAAGTAAAGATGATTATAAATCTGAACTATTTTCTATATCAATATGGTCATCCCATTGATCCAGAGGCTCAAAGGAGTCAGGAGCAATAACGTTTTAACAGAGCCCATTGCTTTGGAGTGGGTAAATGGACGAAAAGCCTCCTCCTGGTGAGTTTGTATGACACGTGGATGAGCCCAAGCTGAGGAAGATATTTAAAGATATGTTATATAATGTCAAGACCTTGTTAGAAGAAGCATAAAAATGAAAATCTCTTCATGGCGATTCTTACAGAATGATTGAGGAGGAAATGGAAATAAGAACAACATATGTGTACGTGAGACAGAAATTCTAAATTATTAGTATGTAGAAATGGAAACAATGAGAACAACAATGTGACATGGTTGTTCTATTACAATTTGTTGGAACATTGTTGCATTTCAAAAATAATGAAACCTATAGAACAACACAATACACTCTAGTAGAAATGAAATCAAGTGGCTTTGCATTTACAGGTTGTGGAACAAACGCAACAAAATGGTATAGACCTTGGGAAAGTATTGATAACAATGTAGCATGTAACCGTGACATGTTTGAATGCAACATAGATTCATATTATTTTTTCCAACGAAGACATTTCAAGAAAAGGGTAAAGGTTGAAAAGGCATCTGGAAAAGAAACAAGGAACCATGGTATGAAGAAGAAATTGCACAATACAATTGTTTTTTTTTTTGTTGACATTAGGAAGCATGAAGAGAGATATTGTTCAATATTGTAGAAAATCCATTTGGAAAATAGAGAAGGAAAAAGTGACAACATAATAGCAAGATTGCGCATGCAAGGATGGTGATCTTTTTTATATACATTACTTTATAGCAAGTAAAATTTGAAAAATAAGATGTATTGTTTGCTTTTGAAGAAGAAGATGTCTTGTATTGCCCCAAAAAAAAGTCCGTACTCTGTCTAGCAGAGTGCATGTCGATGGTTTCCCAGAAGGGGGTACTCTTAGTCGTAAACACAAGGTGTTGCGTGACAACGAAAACACCAATTGACGTAAAAATTTGGGATGCGGTCAAGATAGTTTGCTCAAAGTTGTCTGTTTGCATCCCTTTCATGTACATGGATGAGGAGATGCATTAAAGATTTAATTATTTGAAGTGGTTGGAGCATTGGGCGCAACCGGTACTAAGGCAAAGTAGGTGGGCGAAGGAACCACTCTTATATAGTTAGAAGGGAAGGCTCTTGTTCAGTTATTTGCTGGAAAAATTTGTAGAGTTGTGAAATATATTTCTGATCCATCTTTTTCTGCAAGGAAAGGAAAAGCATGTAAGTGAACATGTAAAAAAAAAATAATCAAAAGGGAAAGCACAACAACAAAGAAACAATAGCAACAATTTTGAAGTGAAATTATATTGGAAATTGAATACGTAAATTAAGCAGGAAAATTGCAAGGTGTTAAGATGGGAGATAAGATGGAAGATGTAAAAGTGAAATGCAAGGGAAGGAGAGGTACCAATAGGAGAAGGTATTCAAGGAGTTTGAGTAATAGATTTTGAGGTAAGGTAAGTCTCTTATTTTTTCCTGCGTATGAAGAAAGGGTTTTCCTGCATCCGCGAATAGCATGTGAAGGAGAAAGAAGGGGAGATGCAAAGATCATTTAGCGATCTAACTCTTGATACAACTGTGAAAGTTAGGCCTTGTTTATCAATGTTTCCGATGTCGATTGTTGCCTTATCTAGTGTCATTCCTTGTGATTTATGGATTATTAAGCCCCATGCCATGCAGAGCGACACTTGTGTTTACGAACCCCTTGGTATGGGGGGCATTGACACAAAATTTGGATTTGAAGGATCCCATGGTGGACCCTTGTAGTGAATAAAGTCAATAACAACAAATGATGGGAGTTCGCGGGGTTTAGAGCCGAGTGCATATACGAGTGCGCGAATAGTGCCGAGTGAACCATTAACAAGACAAACCTCAACCCACAAGTTGCTAGTGAGAATGACATGTTGTCCAACGCGGAGGAGAAATTTTGTAGCTAGTTGATAATCTTCCAATTTCTTGGCGGGGAGTTGCCTCCTTTGGGCAGCATAGCAACGTGAAACTGGCTGGTTTAGTGTTTTTAACATGGATTTATTGCACAGGGAAACAACCTCATTTGTTGCGTAGAGATGCATTGAATTGGAGAATGATTGGAGTTTGGCTTCAGGAAGGTTTATTTTTGAACATGTCATAAGAAGCTTCCAATCATCAATAGTGGGTGTTGCATTGTGAAGGTTGAAGAGGAGTTGACGAAAGGAAATTTGAGCAGGAATTGTTCCTTGTTGTCGAAACACTGTTGAAAGCATAACCACAGTATCAAAGCATTGTGATGTAGGAGCATGAGACTAGAGGAAAAAATACTTCATTTTATTCCAAAAATGCAAAAAAAAAATTACAAGCAAAGGAGTGGGTTCCTTTAGCTGAAAATTACAGTTTTAGTAGATAATATTTGACTAGTATTTAGAGGATTTGAGTTGTTTTGAATTCAATGTATTTCGTTTTAGTTGAGGATTTTAGGGCAAATATCATGTAATAGGATTTTATCTAAACTGGGCAAATTCGATCCATAGAATTTGATTAATTTGTTTGTATGAACGATATATATTTAAAATGTAAGTTTTAATGTAGAAAGAGGAGGATTGGATGGAAAATTAATCAAGTTGAAGATTATTGTATTTCCTCTGTAGCTGGTAATGTTGTGCGTAATTGCCAAATCCTGGAGAACGATTGTTGGTATTGTTAAAACAAAGGTTTATCAGTTCCTTTTTGAAATATTTCTGAGTATTTGATTAATTGTGGGTTTTGTTGATTAATTGCTATATATATATTTCCTTTCAAAAATTCCACATTAATTGGGAAAGCGAGATAGTCTAGACATATTAAAATTCCAATAGTCGTTGATATATAAAGACCATGGCTTATTTGCGGAAGTGAAAAACTTGCTGGTTGAAGAAAATAGTAACGCTGGAATGCGTAAGGAACCAAGATAAATCCTCACTATTGATTTGAGATCCGACGATCATCACAATCTAACATGCACGGAATTTAAGTGATCGGATGGAGCCGATAAAATTATAAATTAGATTTTATAATTGGAGCTATCCGCCCAGCACTCAACAGATCTAACGGTTTTCGCATCAAGGTTTTTAATCCAATGGATATTGCATAATTAAATGCATGAGGTTTAATGTTTTAATTAGATGTGATAGAATTATCGAAAAGGGTTTAATGTTGGTATAAATCCGTCACCGAATCAATTAAAATCCACTTAGCAAATATTTGCTATATGTGATTTTCTTTATTGCTACAAATTATATATATTATGCAATAATGATTCCGTCATTTACGTGAAGGCTATGAATTGGGTTTAATGCAATTACAAATTTGTGTAACAAATTTTTAAGGCATTTCAATTTTGTGTTTTAAATTTGGAAGTTGATGACTGATATAGAAAAGGAATTAGAAGAAGTTCCACCAGAAATTGAAGAAATTGTTTCGAGATTTGAGAGCATATCTTTAACACCCACATCCATACCACTATTAGTGGTATCAAAGCAAGATTTAGACACTGAACAAGATCTCAAATTTCAGGAAAAGAAATCCAACATGGCTTACAGAGTTGGAAGAGGAGGTGGTGTTGGTCGAAGAAGAGGAAGGCCAGTTGCAAATGATGAAGTGATGGAAGTTATGCAACAGATGCAAGCCAGATTAGAAGCAATGGAAATGGGAAATCAAAGAGATGCAAATGCTGGAGATGTCAGTGAACCTGAAGTTGAATCTTCAGAAGAAGGAGAACCTGCATAAATTACTCCTAAAATGAGTTTTTTTAAATCAGTGTTGGGATCCACATCTAAACCCAGACTTGAAGTTTTAGTTTTTACAAGAGACTTAAACCCAGAAGATTTTATAGATTGGGTTAATGACATGGATAAGTTCTTCGATTATGAATAAATGGATGAAAGAAAAAGAGTGAAGTTTTTTGTCACAAAATTGAAAGGACATGCAGCGCTTTGGTGGGATGGAGTGCAGGCAGAAAGAAGGAGACTTGGTAAGCAACCAATAAAGAATTGGAACATGATGGTGAAAAAGTTGAGAGGTAAGTTTTTTACAAGTGATTATCAAATTTCATTATTTAGACAAATGCAAAATCTTAGACAAAGATCAATGACAGTCAAAGAATGCACAGAGGAATTTTACAAAGTAAGCATAAGAGCAGGATAAGTTCAAGATACAAAAGAGAAGATTGTAAGATATATAAATGGTCTCAGGATGGAGATCCAAGATGAGATAAGTCCGATGTCTCCTAAAACAGTGGAAGAGGCTTATCAGATGGCCTTGAAGGCTGAAGAAAAACTCATAAGGAAGCAATCTCCCAGAGGAAGAAGTAATTTCCGAGGAAAAGGAAATCAGGGTGGTAGAGGAAGATCTACAACACCTAGAGAAGGAGCTAGCAACAACTCAAGTCAACATAAATCTACAGAAGGTGATGCAAATGGCAGAAGGGGTTTTTCCAGAGGAAGAGCAAGAGAAATAAAATGTTATAGATTTAATAAGCTTGGACACATAGCTTATGAATGTCCAGAGAATGTGGGGACAAGTCAGAGAAATGTAATTGTTGCTCAGAATGAAGAAGAAGCAACAAAAATTCCAGAAGCAGCAAAAGTGCCAGAAGCAGAGAATATACCAGAGAAAGGATAATCTTTTGTAGTTAACAAATTTTTGTTAAAACCAACAAAGGAAGTTGTTGAAACGACATAGAGAAAAACTTTGTTTAGAAGTGTGTGCAAGGTTCAAGGAAAATGCTGTCAAATGGTAATTGATAGTGGTAGCAATAATAATTTTGTCTCTACAGAAGTGGTGGGGAAATTGAAATTAAAGACAAAGAAACATCCAACACCCTACAAGGTGTCATGGCTTTATAAAGGACATCAACTATTAGTGAAAGAACAGTGTGAAGTGGAATTTTAGTTGGGCAGTTACAAAGATAAAATTATGTGTGATGCAATGCCTATGGACGTATGTCACATATTGCTGGGTAGACCTTGGCAGTATGACAGAGGAGCTATGCATGATGGGAAAAAGAACACATACAAGTTTTGTAAAGACGATGTCAATCATACATTGTTTTCGATAGAAGAAGAAGATGCATCAAAAAGAAGATCTGATCCAAAAGCTTTGTTACTGAGTGGAAAAGAATATCTGCAGCAGATTGAAGATGATGAGGTAAACTTTGCATTAATTTTCAAACCCAAGGTAGTAATTACTTCCACTAAAATTTCTGATTTACCAATTGACATTTAAGAGATGCTGGAAAATTACTGTGATATCATTGTAGATGATTTGCTGGATGAATTACCACCCATTAGAAAGATCAACCATCATATAGATTTGATTCCATGAACAAATTTTCCAAATAAAGTAGCATACAAGATGACTCCCATAGAAAATGAAGAAATCAGGAAGTAGGTACAGGAATTGTTAGATGAAGAACTGATCAGAGAAAGTTTGAGTCCTTGTGCAGTGCCAACAATGTTGAGTCCAAAAAAAGACGGAGGCTGGAGAATGTGCACTGATTCAAGAACAATCAATAAAATAACAATCAAGTATAGATTTCCTTTACCCATAATTGAATATTTGATGGATTGTTTAAGTGGGGCAAGATATTTTACAAAACTGGATTTAAAGAGTGACTATCATCAAATTAGGATAAGGGAAGGAGATGAATAGAAAACAATTTTTAAAACAAATGAAGGATTATATGAATGTCGTTTGTATTATCAAATGCTCCTAGTACATTTATCAGGCTTATGAAGGAAGTGTTGAAGGAATTTATTGGTAAATTTGTAATAGTATATCTGGATGATATATTAATTTACAGCAAGTCTAAAGAAGAACACCCGAGACATCTGAATTATGTCTTAAGGAAGTTGCATCAAGAAAAGTTGCTGGTAAATTTGAAGATGGATCCATAGAAGATAAAGGCAATCATAGAATGGCCTTCACCCAAGAGTGTTTTTGAGGTAAGAAGCTTCCATGGTCTTGCTAGTTTTTATAGAAAATTCATAAGGAATTTTACTAAGATCAATGCTCCTATTATTGAAACCATAAAGAAGGAAAAACAACCATTTAAATGGACTGATGAAGCAGAGAAAAATTTCTAGTTGTTGAAACAAAATATAACAGAAAAACCCATCTTAGTTTTGCCTGATTTCAATAAACCTTTTCAAGTGAAATGTGATGCCAGTGGAGAAGCTATTGGAGCTGTGTTAAGTCAAGAAGACAGACCTGTAGCTTATTTCAGTGAAAAAATGAATGAGACAAGAAGGAAATATTCTTCTTATGACAAGGAATTTTATGCAGTTGTGCAGTCATTAAAGGAATGGAGACACTACTTGATGTCTAAAGAGTTTATGCTTTATTCAGATAATCATGCATTGCAGTACATTATGCAACAACCAAAACTAAATCAGAAACATGAAAAATGGGTAGAGTATCTTCAAAGTTTCAATTTTGTATTGAAACATATAACTGGCCAAGCAAACAAAGTAGCAAATGCTTTAAGTAGAAAAAGTCTTTTTGCTCAAGAAAGTCAAATTCAAGTGTTGGGTTTTGATTTCTTAAAGAATTGTATAAAACAGATTTGGATTTTAAAGAGGCATTTGAAGCATGTAGTAATCCTGTTTTGTTGGACAGAAGTAAGTGGCTGGATTTTTTATTGCAAGAAGGTTTGTTGTTTAAAAGAAATCAGTTGTGCATACTAAATTGTTCTATGAGAGAAAATTTAATTAAGGAGAAACATAGTGGTGGACTTGGTGGACATTTTGGTGCAGACAAGACTTATGAACATCTGAGTCATTTTTATTTTTGGTGAGAGATGAGATTTGAAGTGGAGAAGTATGTGCGAAATTGTAAATTTTGTCAGTATGCAAAAGGAAGAAGTCAGAACACAGGTTTGTATGTTCCATTACCTATTCCAGATAGACCTTGGGATATGGTAGGTATGGATTTTGTTTTGGGTTTACTGGAAACACAAAGAGGGAATGATGAAATTTATGTTGTAGTTGACAGATTTTCTAAAATGGCACATTTTATTCCATGTTATAAAACCAGTGATGCTACTTATGTTGCTAATTTGTTTTTCAAAGAGATTGTAAGGTTGCATGGGTTACCTAAAAGCATTATCTCTGATAGGAACACCAGATTTTTTGGTCATTTTTGGAGGACATTGTGGAAAAATCTTGGTACTAAACTAAGTTTCAGCTCAGCTTATCACCCTCAGACTGATGGACAGGCTGAGGTGGTGAATAAAAGCTTGGGTAATCTTTTGAGAAGCCTTGCAGGTGAACATCCTAAACAGTGGGATCAGATTTTGGCATAGGCTGGATATGCTTATAATGAATCTCCTAACAGGAGTACAGGGTAGAGTCCATTCCATAGAGTTTATGGAATGCACCCAATAGGATTGTATGAATTAAGGAATTTGGGAAAAGAAGAGATGAGAAGTGCTGATGGAGAAGAGTTTGCTTCAGGAATTCGAGCAATACATGAACAGGTAAAACAACAGTTACATGACAACAACATCAAATACAAAAGCATAGCATATTTGAAGAAAAGATAAGTTAATTTTGAGGTTGGAGATTTGGTTCTAGCACACCCAAGGAAGGAACAATTTCCAAAAATGGCATATAACAAGTTGAAATTTAAAAAATTGGGCCATGTAGAGTATTGAGAAAATTTTCTGCTAATGCATATGAAATTGAATTACCCCCTGACATTGGAATATCTCCAATTTTCAATGTTGCTGATTTGTACAGGTATGAGGATGGAGACACAGGTGATACAACTGAAGGCGAAGAAGAGATTGAATGTTTGAGACAGTTACCCACAACAAAGACATTGTAGGCAGAGAATATTTTAGACAAAACATTGTCTAAGAATAAGAGGACGAGAATACTTTGAGTATTTGATCAAGTGGAAAGATCAACCAGTTGTAGAAGCTACTTGGATGACAGATACCATGCTATAGAAATTTGGAAGTTATATGGAGCAGCCCATGGACAGGGGCCCATGAAGAATTTTGTCCTCAAGAGTCTGATGCAGGAGCATGAGGCTAGAGAAAAAAGACTTCATTTTATTCCAAAAATTCAAAAAAAAATTACAAGCGAAGGAGTGGGTTCCTTTAGCTGGCAATTATAGTTTTAGTAGATAAGATTTGACTAGTATTTAGGGGATTTGAGTTGTTTTGAATTCAATGTATTTCGTTTTAGTTGAGGATTTTAGGGAAAATATCATGTAATGGGATTTTATCTAAAATTGGGCAAATTCAATCCATAGAAGTTGATCAATTTGTTTATGTTAACGATATATATTTAAAATGTAAGTTTGAATGTAGAAAGAGGAGGATTGGATGGAAAATTAATCAAGTTAAAGATTATTGTATTTCCTCTGTAGCTGGTAATGTTGTGCGTAATTGCTAATTCCTGGAGAACAGTTGCTAGTATTGTTAAAACAAAGGTTTATCAATTCCTTTTTGAAATGTTTCTGAGTATTTGATTAATTAGCTCCGTTTGTTCGTCCATATATATATTTCCTTTTAAAAATTCCGCATTCATTGGGAAAGCGAGATAGTCCAAACATATTAAAAGTCCAATATTTGTTGATATATAAAGACTATGGCTTATTTGCGGAAGTGAAAAAATTTCTGGTTGAAGAAAATAGTAACGTTGGAATGCATAAGGAACCAGGATAAATCCTCACTGTTGATTTGAGATCTGACGATGATCGCAATCTAACCTGCACGAAATTTAAGAGATTAGATGGACCCGATAAAATTATAAATTAGATTTTATAATTGTAGCTATTCGCCCAACACTCAACAGATCTAACAGTTTTCGCATCAAGGTTTTTAATCCAACATATATCGCATAATTAAATGCATGAGGTTTAATGTTTTTATTGGATGTGATAGAATTATTGAAAAGGGTTTAATGTTGGTATATATCCATCACCGAATCAATTAAAATCCACTTAGAAAATATTTTCTATACGTGATTTTCTTTACTGCTGCAAATTATATATATTATGCAATAATGATTCCGTCATTTACGTGAAGGCTATGAATTGGGTTTAATGAAATTTAAAATTTGTGTAACAAATTTTTAAGGTATTTCAATTTTGTGTTTTAAATTTGGAGTTTGATGACTGATATAAAAAAGGAATTAGAATAAGTTCCACCAGAACTTGAAGAAATTGTTTCGATATTTGAGAGCTTATCATTAACACCTGCATCCAGACCACCACTTTGCCATAATGTACTACCATGAGAAGTCCCTACATACATTAGTGTGTCTTTGACAGGTGGCAGCTAGCCAAGGTCCCCCACAAGGATTATAGAACGTCCATCGAATGGGTTGTTTCTATTTGATGGGAATGCCTCGCGTAAGTGATCATCGATATTTGCAAGAAATTTAGGACCAATGAAGCTCATTTCGTCAATTAGAATGTATTTGACATGCTGAAATTGTTCTTGAAGGTTCATGAGGGATTGACCTTCTAAAGGTTCCATAGAGTATAT
This sequence comes from Pinus albicaulis, assembly GCA_034641835.2. Taxonomy (NCBI): domain Eukaryota; kingdom Viridiplantae; phylum Streptophyta; class Pinopsida; order Pinales; family Pinaceae; genus Pinus; species Pinus albicaulis. The sequence goes on from CM076578.1 coordinate 422,561,950, forward strand.
AGGGATGAAAAGAGCAGAATGGATCGTTGGGGCATTAATGTGAAGTGTTGCAACACCAGTTGGAGCAAGCAGGAGGAGAGGGTTTTCTCCATTGGTAGAGTTTTCAAGGAAGGAATTTCGAGGCACTCAATTAGGAACAACTTGTCGGTGCCAACAATGCCTTGGATTATCATTATTAAAAGTGTCGTGGCGGCATTGTTGTGGAAGTGGGAGAAAATGATATTGAATGAAATGGTTTGGCTTGGGGACAAGGAGGAAAGGGAATGTGAGCATGGAGTTTGGAGTTGGTGGATTCTTGTGGAGGAGCGGTTGAAGTCGATGAAGCAGATGGTTATTTCTTGCAAGTGCGAAGGGATTATAGAGTGGCCCCAATTATGGTTTACATCAAAGTCACGATGGCCAAGGATTTCAAGCTCATCGAGGAGGATGTTGTTACCTGGGTGGAGTTGAGAGAGAAATTTCCATTCATCCATGTCTATGGTGGGGGCATGGGGAGTGTCATCAGGTGATGAACTGTTAGAGTCGGAAACAACTAGGGCAGACGAGGTGTGGTGAACATGCCAAGATTGATATGTGTGTCTAGTTTGTTCCCATTGTGCAAAAATGGCCGTGTCAGATGTGCCAATGTCGTCAGCGAGTCTCCGGAAAGGGCAGTACAGAAGGAGTTCACTCCAACATAAGTCTACATAGCATGTCGATTCTTACAATGGAATGGAGGTGTAATGAGGAAGGACGTGCACTACCATGGGAGGGAAGATGTGTTTCCATGATGATGTTTTACGACGGGAGGAGAAGGACCAGGAGAGTACGACTTCAATAAGAGGCAATCTCGCAAGTGCGGGTGGTCTTTGCATGTAGGAGGTGATGAAAGGTGTTGAGGGAAGATGAGCATCCAGTTCTTGTGAGACACATTTGAATACTTGCTTTTTTACATTGAGGAAGACAAAAGAACGAATGCACTTTGTTAGTGGGAGTTTTTGTAGCATGTGGCATGTTTCTTGTGCACCAATGTCCATATCAGTGACCATTTCAGTAAGGACTCCTTGGATGACAGTTACAGTAGGAGCATCGGGGGGGGGGGGAATTGCGAGAGACGGGAGAGCATCTGGTAGTAGCTTTCGGACTTTGCCTCTGCTTTTGCTGCATACTTTGAATTGTAGTTCAACAAAGCATGGCATGAGAGAACTGATTGAAAGTCAATTTTTCCTTTCCATATTGCAAGCAGATGAGAGTTGTGCACATTTAGTTTTTCATCATTTCTAGCGGGGGAGTACAATTTCCGGCTAGTAGCATCAATGTGAAGAGAGGAGGTGTCGCGAACCTCTCATGGGGCTCCATAGCGGAAAGTAGTGGTGTTATTTCTTTTGTGCAAACATGTAGAGGAGTGACAACTTGTGTGTCTTTGGATGAAATTCACAAGTTATTCATAGTCTTGCAACTGATTGGCCGCAAAAATTTCATGTGTCCCAAGGAGGCATGGGACTTAGAGATAAATGATTCATGCCATGAGCCCGGTTGTGAAGGGGTTAAGGGTTCCAAGCAGTGATGCACATATTGAAAAATTCTTTTGACGCAGAGACATCTGTAGCATTGGTCCAATCGAGAGTCTCCATAGAAGGTGCATTTTTAGGCCACAAGAAACCATGGATATGTGCAAAGCCTCGATGTTTCCATTCATACCTTAGAAGGAAAGGGTAAAAAAATTAAGATGGATGTGTGGAAGTGAAATTAACGAAAGGAAGGACGGGGAAGGAATAGTATGCATACATGCACCAATAATCCTTTACAAGGAATCCTTTAAGTGTGACCTCTTCTAGGAATATTGTGAATCTGCAATGGATGTATTGAGATGCACGATGTAGGTTTGCAACAATGTTTTGGATTCTCCATAAAGTTTGATCATGTGAATTGGATGGAGGGTTGAAAGGCATGACATTATGCAAGTCATGCCATTTGGTATCAGCTGCACTTAGTGTGAAGAATATGGTAGGGGTACCTTGTCGAATGATGATGTCAGTGAGCTCCCCTCTAGCCATGGTCCAAAATGAACGGTTCCCATGTAAGGATGAGCCGAAATGCATAATCTGGTCTGGAATGGTGGAAGGTGGAAGTTGTTGAAGGTGGTGGCGAAGGTCTGCGATTATTGCCGGAAGGGTATTTGAAAGGTCCCTTTTAATGAAGACAGAAGCAGTTGCTTAGCTACGATGGCGCATGATAAGGTTGTACAAGTAATAGCGAAATCAAGGATGTTGCCCAAAACAGTTGTCATGGTAGCGCATTAGATGTAAAGTGTATTCCTGCATATCCACTTTTTCAATTCTTGGTTGGTTAATCATGGCAGATCCGATGGGGAAGAGGGTGGGCAAGGCCATGGAGAAGAGGCCCTCTGTGTTGTATTCATTGACTAGAGAGAGGCCAATGATGGGCTATTGAAGTGAATGGGTGGGTTTGGAATTGGAGGATTCTACGTAGGCAAGTATTTCATCAATTTTTGAATGAGAGTTTGGTAGAGTTGAAATAAAGGAGGATGGGTGGAGGTCAGATTGACATGGGTGGGGAAGTTCATAATTAGGAGCTTCAAAAATGCCTTCATGGAGTGGGATGGAAGTCTTCTTGATATGGCGTACCATCTTGGAAATGTTGGTAGGTGAAACAAGCATAGCAAAGAGAGAATGTGGGTTAATCTAGACTTCTTTGTAGTATGGGTCATTTTGTAGTTTGAATTTCAAAGTTGCATGAACACGTGATCTACTAACAAAATATTCATAGGATGTTTGGTCATTACTAGTTTTGTTTGCAACAAGGATGTCTAGTTCTGACAACATGCGAGGAAGAGAGGAGACAATATTAGTGATATCTCGAGGAAAGCTAATAGTATGGCCAAAATATTTAAGTTGGCCACCACGTGCATGGGTGACTTGAAGAACGGGTTTGACATGAGCAATGAGCATCTCTTCAATTTGAGTTAGGCAGGAGAGGACATGCTGTTGGATACCTAGGTCCATTTTGTTTTTGGAGGAGAAACGGTGGGTTGTTCATTCGACGACACAACAGGTGCAAGAAATGATTATGTTATTTGTTTTTGTTTTCATGGATGGGTAAGCTTCATGAAAATTTGAGCAAACTTGGATAGGACAAAGTGCAACGATCCTTGCACGAATGCGGCGATTTGCATGTTGGAGATGGATGGGGAGAAATTGTTGGGAAGGTGGAAAGGAAGGCACATGGGAGGGCACATGTACAGGGTAGGCGAGAGGTGAAGGAATTGAAGGTTTTGGAAAGGTTTGGTCAGCGAGTGAAGATGGAAGGGGAACCGGGAAAGGTTGGGTGGAATGTAGGGGAATGAGCCTATTTTGGGAAGGAATGGGAGTTTGGTTTACGTTGGATTGAGAGGGAAGGTTGGCTTGACTATTGGTGAAGAGGAGGAGGCAATGTGCATTAATTCTTTCTTTGTTAAGAGCGTAGCAACGTCGTCGTTGTTCCCTTTGCACACTGTTCTCTGGTGTGGTTGTCATAGCTTTTGCAAATAAGGAAAGGTATGTCAAGAAGTGAACGTGTGTATGAAGTACAATGAAAGGAGAGGGAAGCATGAATACGAAGAATTTCATTTCATATTTTGTTATGTTATTTTTTTTGTTACATTTTTATGTGTTATGTCTTTCATCATAAAGAATAGTAGTATAGAAATGGTGCAAGTGATGTTTGAAGCTGAAATGTATTGAATACGAGATGTGTATAAATGAGTGTTGGGATTTTGAAATGAAAAAATATTAGTTTTGAAAGCAACAACATTATGCATGTATGGGCTAGAGTAAAGTGAAGCCACATTTTTCATTTTACAGAAATAGAAGAAGCAATTTATGTATTATTTTCCATACGAAGCATAGCATATTGATATGTGCATTTAATAAATATGTGTGTTGCAAATAAAATGAAACAATGAAGGAGGAAAGGGAAAACCAAGTGAGTAAATTTTCATATATTAAGAATACCCATTACAACATAGTGAAAGGACATATATACAAAACGTAATGAAGAAACGAGTGGGCACCCATTCGTCTAGGAAAACTACGACAAAGTCACAGGGGCCACAAAGATACAATAAAGATTACAAAAGTAGTATGCACAATCAAATATGAATGGAAAGTGAGGTTCAACAAGAGTGCAGGGGGAATGATGGGAAGCAATGGAGAATGTGGTGGGGGGGGGGGTGGGCATTTGAGCAGAAAGGTGTTAGGGGGAAAGGATGTATGGAACGAGAGGAGGGGGACTAACGGGCGAGAGGAAAATATGCATGGCTGTAGCCAGTGGCAGACTGTGTTGGGGGGGCAGGAGAGGGCTGCAGGACTCATAGGAGGAGAGTCAATGCATCGACATAAGGGAATTATTCTGTGTCCATAAGAGTTCGGTGTAGCCGTTCAACACTGTTGAAGGTGTCTGTTCTGAAAGATAATGTGACAAGGAATTGACATCCTTTGATTTTTCTAGATATGCCAAGGACATCTCCAGGATTGGCTGAGAGGATGCAAAGGTATTTTGCAGATATGCTCAGAAGTGCAGTTGCGGCTTCATCGAAAGTGACCACGTTTTCAAGGTGGGAAGTGTGGTCGTGCAAGTGGAGCTGGAGGATGTAGCAGTAGTCGCACTCGATGAAGGAGCCTTCACATTTTGAAAAACGCTAGGTATTGTCATCTTGTTGTAAAGTATTTTTCATCCATTGCATCCCATCAATGGTAAGGGGGCATGCAAGGAAGTAGAAATCATCCATGTTAATTGAGGTAGCAGTAGCATGGAGTGAAATCCAAGGAGTTTTTCCACTAGGCGGCAGTGAGCGAATAACGACAATTGTTTTTGTATTGAGGGGCCTCTTGCTTGTGCCTATGTATTTTCGGCTGTGCAAGGGAGAGGAAGATTTGATGCCTTCTTATTCAAACCATTGCTTGAGTTGTCGTGTTTCAACAATATCTAGATTTATAAGTAGGGAAGTGGTAGGGATTGTTGCGATAATTTGGCCATTGAACTCGACGATTCTCCCCCCTGATTGCAAGTACGGAAACGGCATGAGCCATTCGAATTTCGAATAGTGCATGGTCTTCAACATGGTAGTGTTCGCCCCAAAAGGTGGCATTGATCCTGCTTCCATACATGTCACAAAGAGATATAGTTTTTTTAGGAGTCTCAGAGCCATCACGTTTGCGAACAAAAGAGGCAGGAGAGAGCAAGGTGATAATACTTATGAAATCAACGATTAAGTTAGGAGGTGAAATTTTGAGGGAACTGATCGGCATGAAGCGAAATGTATGGGAAGGTATTGTCAGGTCACCAGCAAATATTTGAGACATAGTTGATGAAGAGAAGAGGAGGATTTCGAAAATGCATCTTAGATGGTTATAGGAAGGGTTGGGTACCTTTACGGTGCCATTCAAAACATTATAGATGTGGTCAACTTGAATGAGAGCATGTAGGGATTCTTCAAAGTCGTTAAAGTCAGAGACATGCATTTCATCGCCGTCGTGGTCGACAAGGTAAAACCCTAGTGATTTCCCAGCGCCACGTGCATTGGTATATTCAATAAGGGGTGTTTTTGAAAGCACTTTGCCTTGGATGGACCAAGATTTTCAGGTAGGGGAGAGTGCTTTAAAAGGGAGAGCAGTTGTAGATGTTGGGGTGGAGTCTTGGGAAGACAACGTGTGATTTTCAAGGGGGGGTGGCGATGAAAAGGGAGAGGCAAAAGAGGAGGACGAGGTGGATTGGAACATTTGTTCAATAGAGATAACAAAAGGGGATGGGTCGCTAACTAATGGTGCAACACACTAGACTATCTGAAGGTCGAGGACACATAGCGACTTGCAAGAACGATCATTGTGTGAGCGAAGAGGGGAAGTAAAACATCAGGAATGAGAAAAAGAAATAAAAAAGGGACATAAGAGGAGAATCATAAAAGGGAGGAAGGGGAGGGGGGGGGGGGTGGGTTGTATGCAACATACATGGATTAATGTGCATACGTGCATGAGCTTCTTTTGAGGAGAAAAATGGAGCCTATTTGCAAGTCCAATATGCGAAGAAGGGAACAGAACAATATGTTTGTGAGCACCATCGGAAAGAGAGATGCGGTAGTGAGGCATCGTAGTTCGAGCAAAACTTATTTTTTCAAGCGCAACAATTTGAAGGGTTGGTTGCAGGTCGACAGCACCAATGAACAACAAAGAAAGAGCATTGAGAGTCAAGGATGTCTCCATGGTGATGCAGGGATGTTGTTAAAAGAAGGTGTTGCAAGCGAATAGAAATATTAAGGTCAAGAAATTGAAGCAGAAGATGTGTACATAAATGAAGGAAAAATTATAAATTGCTAGTTTAAGAGAGATGAAGGAAAGAACCAGAATGAAAATTTTGAAGGTCGAATGGGTTTTATTTCGAGAAGTTAATTGTGTCTATAGTAAATAAGAAGGGGGGATGTGCTAACTCAGAATGGAGGCCAACTAACAAAAGTAGGAAGAAGGGGAAATATGGTGGTGTTTTGCAATCTGATATGTTGCTGGAACCGAGTGAAACAACAAAGAAAATGTGGAGGTGACAACAGACAAGTGATACGAAGGGTTTTTTTTTTTTTTTTTAATAAATGTTGCACTTGTGTTAATTTTTTATGAGCAGACACGTGCATGTTGAAAGGGTGAAGAGAAGGATGTCGAAGAGTTTGGAAATTTATGGTAGAAAAGGGAAAAAGTGCACTGAGAGAAGTTGGTTAAATATACTTGCCGATAGGAAAAACGAGATGCACTTGAAGGTGGCTGGAGAAGTTTATTTTTGTTTATTTTTGTGTTTTTTTTGTGAATGTGTCTAGAAAAGTGAATGGTGAAGAATTTGAGATTGGAAGTAAGTAGCATTTGGTGTTTTTTTCGTTGCTGAAAGGTACACGTGTTGGGAAAAAATTTAGAAAGCAAGAAATGAATAAAGCAATGTGAAACTAAGTTTGTAAAGCAAAAGTGTAGATCCATACCTCTGAACAGGAAAAACAAAAATTGCAAAAGATAAAGAAGTTGATATCTCTACCCCCTGAGAGGGAGCAACAAAAGGTATTCTACCAGGTCAACAAATTCAATTGTAAAAGACATAAACCACATTCAATAAACTAAAATTTCAAACTTTGTTCTGTCAAATTTAAAAAAAAAATATGGTTTATGACATCATACATATTCAATGTAGTCAATTTGAAACATCAATTGTGTCATATTCAGGAAGAAGTTAATGGAGTGAAATAATTTAATTTTAATGAAGTGAATACTTTAATTTATTGTTTATCAATTTTCGAAAAAAATCACAATCTCCAAGTTTTCAAATTCTGGAAATTTTTGATCCATAAAATCATGATTACAAAAACTTAAACACATTCAATGAAATAAAATTCTAAACTGTATAATTTATAAGAAAAGACACACTCAATGAAGTAAAATTGTTTATGACAAAAAAACCATTGAATAAAATAAAATTAAAATCGTAAAATGGCATGAGATGAAAGAAGTATTCATTGTTGCAATTTTAAAGTTAGATGATGGAAAGAAACAATTTTTTCGAATTTGATATGTATAGAACACAACATTTATAATTTGAAGATATCTGTAACAAAGAAACCTTCATAATGCAATTTTTTAAGATGTAAGGAAGCTATTTTTCATTTGTTGCAGGTAGAGAAATGAAATACAAGAAAAGTACAAGGGATTTGTAATTATGAATGCTTAAATACTGCAGGCTTACAACATCCATGCTTCCTGCAGGGTAGGAGCAGCCATGTCGCATAACTCCAGCATGTGCAAGTGGTCAATACTACCATCATTTTGCAGTGAAAATTGTACCATAGAAATCATAATAACTAGGTTTTATAGCTTAAAGCCTATGGTCGCTGGTGTATTAGGATGGAGTGGATTGCAATGCAGTAGGAAATTTTTGCAGTAATTGAGTGGGGATTTTGGGTTTGGGTTTTTGATGGTGGCATTGGGAGCTGAGCCCAGATTCAAATCAGTATTTTTTTTAGTCGATTATAATTAGCGTTGGTGATGAGTTGGGATGTAGAAAGGTGCCCAAATAGGCCACTGGTATGATTAGATCATATGCTCTAAGCCCAGAAATTTGCAGAATCAATATGAAACTTGAGCATGGGTATGAGCATGGTTGCGATATGGGAGTATCAATGTTTTTTGAAAGATCTAGACCAAACCCAATTGCTAGATTTATATACAATGATGCTATAGTGCAAGATAGGGAATTTAGATAAGGTTTCTGTTGATATATTTTTGAGCATTTTTTATTTGTTTGTTTGTTTTTCCTTTGTAGTGTTTGAAGAACTTAGGAGAATAGGAAATGCTATTAACATAACAGACCCAAGATCTAGTGCATCACGTCCCTTGAACAACATGAAAAACAACAACAACACACTTTTCAACCCAATCTACCACAACAACAACATCAAATACTGCAACCCTTGTCAACAGATCAACAAATTCCTACTCCTCATCATCAACAACAACAACAACCAGTTTCAAGTACATTTAACCCCTGGGCAGTTCAATATCAAATGTTAGTATTCAATCTAATAGTATTAATTTGTTTCTAGCATGCTCTTCATGCTTGTGTATTGGTCCAAATGTATTTTTGTGAGTCCTGTTCTTCGTGACATTAAAAAGAAAAATTATTATTCAATTTTGTAGTTACAAGCAGCCTCCACAAGTGTTGTTGCCCTCATATATGTTCAAGTCAACTTGCCTTCATATGCCACCCATTCGAACTTTGAAATGGTTATAAATAGAGATCGTTTCACTCTCCTTTGAAGTACACTTTGATCTGTAATTGAATCACTCACATTTCTCTGTGGAAGACGTAGAAGAAGGCTATAAAAAGGAAGCTCCAAGTTTTGTTTAGTATTCCTATGCAATTAGGAAGGATGAAGGGAGGTGATAAAGATTTGAAGATCTTATCGTCTTTGAATCATCTCGCTCCAATCAAATGTGGAAGGCCGAACTTAAGAAAGATAATTTTACGAGAAAAACAAAGTCTACTCTTGAAATCTTATAATTGTTGAAAGAGATCCAAAATTTGTGATATGAATTTTGTTGAAGATCCTAAGTAACATACTCTAATAAGAAGTTTGATCTGTGCTCTAAAAGTATACCTTGCGTCATCATTGGACGGGATAGGAATCGACTTGAGGATCTGCGCCCGGCAGATGATTGCTATCTGAATAACCCCCTTCAAGCTACACTTTGGTTCATTCTTCTTAGCCACTGCCATTCAATTTGGCTTTCATATACCATGTTAAAACTTGGACAGGCTAGGAATTGAATCTGTGACCTTTCCCTGGCCAGTGGGTTGCTCTACTACTGAGCTACATATGCCCCTTTCATGATGGCCACCCATTTCGATTCATGATCAAGGTGTGATTGCTATCTCCAACTTTGGATTTTAATACCCAATGAGTTTATTTGATGTACACGTCTCTCTGATTTGCGGGTTGTATTGCCAATGATCTTAAAATGTAAATTACCTTTCAGTGTAGGACATGAATGAGTGCTAGGCTTATTTAAAATGTAAGGAATTCGTATCATCTGATGGATTATATTTGTTTTTAATGTCCCGAGAAAATTTATATCGACATTTTAGACTACTGATATGGAATTTGAAGACAAACTGTCATGGTCCATTATTTAGATCTAGCCAATCTACTATCTTACCATCCAATAAACCAAATTCATAATACAAAAAGGAGACGAGAGACTTGGGTTTCTGATGATAGACTTATCAAGACGGGAATAATGGTTAAGACTAAGATTGATGTTTCAAAGCTTTCTAGAGGGACTGTTAAAGAGGGGTGAGGGGTTGTTTGGACCATGGTCAACACATCTTGAATAATTTTCCCCTGAAACTCCTATTGTTATACCTATTATTGTCGTTGAGTAACAAGAGTTTCTAGCAACGATTATTGTTGTTCTTGCATCATTTTTGACAACAAGTTGGGCAATGCTAGAATCCCTGGAGACTTCAGAGTCACTGGAGGTTTCACAAGGATTCATAGGACACATGAATGCTTGAATAGGTCAAAATTAAAACTGGGAATAGTTATCCATAAGCTCCAAGTGCAGATTGGGTTTGAAAAAAAGTAGGAACGTATGAAAAAGAAGAAATACAACAAAGAGAGATCGCAGTTTAACCTACTATCTTACCATCCAATAAATGAAATTCATAATAAAAAAAGGAGACCAAAGACCTCGGTTTCTGATGATATAATTATCAATGATCTTGCAGTCTAATAACTGAGACAAAACATTTCCAAATATATTGCAATAGCACATGAGGTATTGACACACATAAGAGATAGGCCACAGTTGGTTTTTCGAAAAAAAGCAGGAACAAATGAAAAAGAAGAAATACAATGAAGAGAGATCGCAGCTTACCCATTGTTTTCACTTGAGAAAGTAATCCTAAGTCCTTCAAGTTGGAAGTCGGTAGGTCCTTGAGGCTGGAAGTCCGATTGCAATGTACTGAAACATAAGGAAGGCAAGAGAGGGTCGTCGAAATATATCAGTAGGGGAAGGAAGAAATGGGCTGCAGAGAAGGTCAATGCAAATGAATACGGAGTATGGCCGAAGGGGTTAGATTTCCTAGGCAGAAGCAGAATGGTACAACAACAGGAGAGGGGAGCCATGAAAAGGTATGACCACAAAGTTAATAGCATGGAAAATTTGTATGGAAGTAATGCATTATCTTTAACTCTCCCTCATTGGACTGTGTTGAAGTCTCCCTGTAGTTCTTGGTATGGAAAAATGAGTGCTGATGTGTTGAAGGCTGAGCAGAAGGGTCACACGTCCCATCCGCGTAGCTAGTTACCTATGGAGCAACCTCCTCCCAACTGCCTTGAACTGTTCCAAGTAACATTAATCAGATGCAGATCTATGACCCTGGCTACCTGGACTGGGCTCCTCCCGAGTGCGGTGAACTCACCGCGTCCCCATTGGCTGGGTGTGGAGGGGAAAAATACGTGTAGAGGGTAGAGGGCTAACAGTGGGGCTAACCAACTATGCCTCCCTCCGAAAACTGTGTCTAAGTCTTGAAAACTGTGGCTGGAGGGGCCAAGTCCAAATGGGGAGTTTTTATTGGTTGGAGGAGTTTCCATATGTCAAAATTTCATTCGCTGGAAGGACGATAAGAAAGGCTTCTCATTGGCCAGGGTGAACAGTGTTTGCCCACCCAAGCTAGCAAAGAGAATGCCTTTCTGCATAAAAACTAAATAAAAATATCAATATAATGTAATGTAAACATTTTTACTCTATCAAAAAAAAAAAAAAAAAAAAAAAAAAAAACCCTAAAAAGAAAAAAAAGAAAAAAAAGAGAGCCCATGGTATTGAGAACCCACGGTATTGACATATGGTATTCATGTGGAATGTAGCCTATTTAATGGGAGAAATTAAACCAACGTAGATCCATCTTAAATACTAAGATTTTTTTTAATAATAAATTATGCTTTTTTGCAATCATTTAACTGTTTTATAAAGGTGTACATACTCTCACCCTGTGGATTTGAACTTGTGACCTCTTATGAGGAAGCATAAAAAACACATCTTCTTAACTATTAGGCCCACTCAAAGTGTAAAGTTTATAGTAAGAAATATTTGATTAGCACAACCATATAAATTAAATGCCAATAGACATCAATTGGTAAGCATCAAAACACTTGCTTCATGATACATTTTACATAGTTTTTTTTAATCATAAAAATTAATTAAATTGTAACTTTATTTTAATTAAAAAAAACAACACTTAATATTTAGGATGGATCTAAGATAGTTCAATTTCTCCCTTTAAATAGGCTACATTCCACGTGATTAATACAATCGATTAGTTCGATTGTATTAATCACGTGGAATGTAGCCTATTTAAAGGGAGAAATTGAACTATCTTAGATCCATATTAAATATTAAGTTTGTTTGTTTGTTTGTTTTTTTTTTTTTTTAAATAATAAATTATGCTTTTGTGCAAATCATTTAACTATTTTATAAAGGTGTATATACTCTCGCCCTCTCAACTTGAACTTGTGACCTCTTATGAGGAAGCATATAAAACACATGTTCTTAATTATTAGGCCCACTAAAAGTGTAAAGTTTATAGTTAGAAATATTTGACTAGCACAACCATATAAATTAAATGTCAATAGGCATCAATTGGTAAGCATCAAAACACTTGCTTCATGATACATTCTATAGAGTTAATTTAAAAAAAAAATCATAAAAATTAATTAAATTGTAACTTTATTTTAATTACACACACACACACACACACACACCATATATATAAACAAATGGATTGTATTAATAAAGTGGGATCATGCCCAAACCATTACATTTCTTTTGTGAACTCGACATACCAAAATTCCATGTAGGTTTGGATTAGAACACGTAGGAGCAACCCAAAATTTGACATAGTAACGCCACTCTACTCAGAGATTGAATCCATTCTAACTAAAAACTCCTAAGATCCAGACGTATTTACAACACATTTCTTTTTAAAAAAAATTCTTTATATGGGGTTTGTCTATTCGTTGAGAAGTACCTTTCGATTTTTTTTAAAACTTGGGTCCAAGCCCTGAGTTTTGCTAATTCTGAAAAAACACCCATTTTTGGGAAGTACAGTTATTAGGGTCTAAGAGTCTAGGCTGACAATCAATAGTGTTAAAACCTGTAATCGATTATTGCCCTCGTAGCCTTGGTCTAGGCCAACAACAAAGGATATGTGCCACGCTCTTTAGGAAACCTTTCCCTATGCTCGTAGGGTCACATACACATGTAACAAATAATCCACCACATAGTCAGTTAGTACCGCGGGAAACATGTGTTCCCCAACAATCATGTGGCGATGCCCATGATAGGCCCCACACTCGATGTTCCCCACTTTGACATAATATCTGACTCCATGGAATGATTCAACCATGATGGACCTCACCTTGGATATACCACTCTTTACACCCTTCAAATCTAGTCCCTTCCAAATGTTTTTCCAAGTGAGGGCCAACCCAGATGCTATACATTCTTTATGGAAATCTGAGTAAATGGAAATTTGGTACATTTCTAATAATTCCCAATGCATGACTCATTAACTCAACTGGGTATTGACTTAACGACTCAACTTGACCTTCGACTGCCTTGAAATTAACGTATCCTTCAATTGAATAATAAGAGAAGTTATGCTAGTTTCCTTACCATTAACTTACGCCTTAGCCTCTTTCGACTAGACGATTAGTAGAGTAACAACTAAACCCTTTGAAGACTAGACCCTTTTGACCAAACATCGACCTAGATTTCTTGTTAACCATATCTCTATCGATGAGGTTCGACTAATATATCATACATTGCATCATTCTCAATTCTTTACCAGGAAATATGATTAACATTATTAAACATTCGAAGATACATGATATCTATTGCATACTAGCCAAGGAAATTCACACACTGTAACAACTTAGTCAAACACATCGAGCGATCATACACGACCATATAGATATCTTTGCACTTCATGAACATAAAAAAAAGGCTTCTAAGCCCCTCATAATCTGAGGATACACACACACACACACAAAGAATCTCACAATAGACATACAAGAATAACACGTTCATCCATAGTTAGTGTCGATACATACATTTTCATAACACATAACAATCATCATTCATGAAACTATATATATATATATATATATATATATATATATATATATATATGATCGACTTGAATTATTGGCAGCTGACGGAGGGACCTCAACTCTCCACCCATAGGCCAACTATACTACAATATTTCTTGCAACTAACCACCCCTAATTTGGATTCAAAGTTTGAGGAGTTAAATGCTCAAGGGAATTCACACAAATACAAGTCAACCAAATGAGAGAAAGTACACTATCCAAGTGGTTTATCAACTACCTCTAACAATAAGTACTATAGTAACATTTATACCTCTCAAAACAATTCACAGGGATTCACCCTAGGCACAATGAAGGTATGCTTAGTTCAAGGAGTATGAACTCACTCTTAATGTGGTTTATCAGCTATATTTTCAAGGCAAGCACTATAGGAATCCATAACACACTATCTAGGTGGTTTATCAACTGCCTCCAGCAGTAAGCACCACAATGTCTCCAATTCCTAGTGTTTTATCACCCTTCGAACCAACACCCTAATGGTTTAATTTCCCTTCAGAAAAATATAAGTTGTTTATCAGCCCCAAGGAAAGCACTTATAGGTTTATTAGCTAAGACAAATTTAGCACTAGCGCGTCAAATTCTATACTTAGACTTCACTGACCCAACATAGAATGGATACACATCACTATTCATCCACCAAAATCACAGGGAAAATCATCCCATCTTCTCTTATCTTCTCTTCATCCCACACTACTCTACATGCTCCTGCATCCATTTTCCCTGCATTGTCTTCTATGAGATCTCTCGCACTTCCCATCTACACATTTGTGCATACTCTCCCCTTAAATTCTATGTTTGTCTCCTACTTCATGTCTCTTATCTTACATGTTGACCAAACCAACATGCTCTACGAGAAAAAGGAATGCATGGGTTATTCTTTCACTCAGGTGGCCCATACACAGCCTCAATTCTTGCACTAATGAGGCCATAAATTTGTTAGGGAGATAGGTGGTAAAATAAATGCAGTCACTTTGGTTTACCCTTAGCACAAGAAACTCCTTCACCTCAAACCTATAAATCCATGTCCACTCCTCCAACCTAGTCATTATTTACATGAATTACAATTCATAGTGACATTTACAAGAGGGGTAGCAACAAGTGTTGTAAAAAACTCCACCACCTTATAGGAACACCGTCCTCAGTGTTCTTATATAGATAACGCAAAATTCAACAATGAGCTATATATACACACTACCCTTTTTACATTCATTTACATAGTAAATGAACATGGGTGTTCTACCCTCATTTGATTAACCATATCCTAAGTGGCTTAATCTGGTCCAAAGTGCTTCCACTACACCTTGACCTACTTGATTACTCAATTCTAGAGTGTGATTTTCCTCCAATCCAGAATGCACTTTGGTTCTGGTTGGAATTCTCCCCTGGATTCCACTTGTATCATTAACCAATCAACAATATGATTAGAATCATGCACATACTTTTTAAGCAAAGAAATATGGAAAACATCTTATGCTTTCATTGTGGGTGGCAAGGCTAGTTTGTAATCCACTGGCCCCACTCTTTCCAAAATATGAAATGGTCCAAAAAATATTGGAAAGAGCATAGCATATGATCCTATTCTCAGTAAACTCTTCCTTGGTTTGATATTCCCCCTCTTGGAATTTTTGTTGCATCCTCTGCTGATCCACACATCTCTTTTGTATTTCTTGAGCTACTTTCAATTTCCACCTGATACCAACTACTTCTCATTCCATTTCCTTCAACATATTAGTTCCAAGAACCACCATGTTCACTAGATCATTCTAGTGAATGGGTGTATTACATTTTTTCCATATGAAGCCTCAAAAGGACTCATCTTCAATTATTCTTGGTACCCATTGTTGTAAACAAATTCTACCAAAGGTAGTAACTCTTCCCACCCCTTGGGATGGCACATGACATACATTCTTAGCATGTATTTCGACACCATGTTTAATATTTCAGTCTATTCATTTGTTTGAGGATTATACATTATACTAAATGCTAACTCTATTCCCAAGTCAAAAAATAATGTTTTCCAAAACTTTGAGGTGAAATTTGCATCTCAATATGAAATAATCTTCTTGGGTATACCATGTAATCTAAATATTTATTTTGATGAAAATCTAAGCAATATCAATTGCCTTGTGGCTAGAATTGACATCTAGAAAATGAGTTTCCTTAGTCAACTTGTCCACCACCACCATTATGCATCATGTTGTATAGATGGTCTTGGTAATATTGTGATGAATTCCATGGAAATGACTTCCCACTTCCACTTAGGAATGGGGATTGGTTGCAAAAATTTCACAGGATATTTACATTTCATTTTCACTTGCTGACACTAATCATATGACAATATAATTGGCAACTTCCTTTTTCATGCCTGGCCAATAGTACATCTTTGTCATAAATTTTATCATTTCCTGATAATCAGGATGACCTGAATAAGGTCTTTTGTGAAACTTGTCAAAGATCAACTTCTTCAAGTTGCGAATACAAGGTACATACCATGTACCTTTGAATTTCATCTTACCATCATTCATTCATGAGTAATTATTACTCAATACTCCTTCTAGTTCTTGCTAAAAGAATTCCTTCACCTATTGGTGCTCATCTTGATGCATTGCCTCTTTGATCCTTTCTTTGATATAAACTTCAAAAGTACTAATGGATGCCACACGAGCCACTTGCACCCTTCTGCTAAGTGCATCTTCCACTTTGTTTTCCTCCCCTTTCATATATTTTATTTTAAAATCAAATTCATTGATCAAGGCTAGCCACCTTGCTTGTCTTGAATTCAACTTTGGTTGGTCATGAAATAGATATCTCAACCCTGCATGATCTAAAATTAAAAAAAAAAAACTTCATTCCAAGTAAGTAATGCCTCCATATTTTCAATGCATGCATTATTGCTGCTAGCTCCAAGTCTCGAGTGACATAATTACTCTCATGCTCATTCAACTTCTTGATTTGTAACAAATCACCTATCCTTCTTGCATTATGACTCCTTCTAGCCCTTCTTTGTAAGCATCTACGCATACCACAAAATATTTTTCTAGGTTTTCTATCCTTGATATTGGTGCATGTGTGAGCAAGTGTTTTAATTGTTCAAAACTAACTACACACATGAGTATCCATTAGAATTTAACTCCTTTCTTGTATAATGTTGTGATTGGATGTCTGATCTTTGAGAAATTCCAAATGAACCTTCAGTAATACCCAACCAATCCCGCAAATAATCTAACTTATACCATGTTATGAAGATCAAGCCACTCCATGATGGCTTTGATCTTCATAAGATCCACCACCATTTCTTATGTGTCCGGAGTACTAAAATTATGATTGGAAGAAATGACATTTCCTGAGTTTGTCATAAAGCTTGTGCTCTCTCAGTAATTGAAAAAATGTTTCCAAATGTTCTTCATGTTCCTCCTTGGTTTTAGAATACACCAAAATGTCTTCGATGAAGACCAACACAAACCTTTCCAAATATGGATTGAGAACATTGTTCAATAAATACATAAACATTGTTGGAGCATTGGTGAGTCAAAATGGAACCACCTGAAATTTGTAATGCCCATGCCTAGTTCTACAAGTTTCCTTGAAAATGTTTTCATCCTTAATTCACACCTAATGGTACCCAGACCTCAATTCTATCTTTGAAAATACTGCATCCCTTCTCAGCTGATCGAACAAGTCATCAATCCTAGGAAAATGATACTTTTTCTTAATTTGGGCTTTATTTAGTTTCCTATGTCAATGCACAATATCAATGTGACATCCTTTGTCTTCACAAATAATTATATACTCCCCATAGTGATACACTAGGTTTGATGCATCCCTTTTCCAACATTTCCTTTAATTGCGATTTTAGTTCCACCAACTTTGGTGTACTTATGTGATACTGATCTCTTGAAATTGGTGTTAATCCTGGTAATAACTTAATGGAGAAATCAATTTATGTTCTTGGTGGTAATCCTGGAATTCCCTCGACAAGCATGTCGCTAAATTGTTTTAATATTGAATACTCTTCCATTTTGTATTTGTTAACCTATGATTCATTAATCGCTTGGTCAACATATAATTTGCATCCTTTTTAGCTGCACCTCTTCATCTACAACACTGATATTTGTTGAATAGTCACATGTTTTCTTATCCCTTACAACATCACTCTTTCCCCTTTTCTGTTTAGAAATTCCATCGACTTCTTGTAGAAATTGAATTTAGTCTTGTGACCCACTAGTCAGTACATACCAACTAGTTTATCATATTAATCCAATAGAAATAGGTTCAATTTTGTGGATGTGGGAGTGCCATTTATCACTGCTGAGCATGAATTCACCACATCTTCAACTCACGTTTAGTCCCAATTTCAATATGAAATAACCAAGACTTCTCATGGTCTATTTTGTAATTCACAATTCTCTACAACCTTTGGAATAACATAACTAAAATTAGAAACCGACTCAATCGAAATCAAAACAAGCTAGTTATCGACCATACCTTCCATCTTGATCACTTATCCTTGATGATCGACATACATGTTTTCCAACGTAGCATAGATTCATGGCACATTTTGAGCCACATAATTAACTTTCTCTACTTCTTACACATTGTAGAACCTTGGAATTTTCTGCCATTTCTAAGGATAATCTTTTCACATGTGTTTTTCTCCACAATTCTAACACTATATGGGTTATCTCCTAAACCCCTTGGCTTCCTTGAGAGCTTAGGAAACCAATCTCAATTAGTTTTAGCAGATATTTGTTGAAGCTCACCCCTGGAAAGAGTGGTAAACTTTAAATTTCTTTCTCATGGCTGATGTCCTAAATATCCTTTCCTTTTTCCCTTAACAACATGCTTACCTCTTTCTTTCCAATCAACTTAGAACTCAATCTTATGCCTAGAATTTTCATAACAATACTTCGTTTTCCAAATAGTATATTCCAATGTTTTTGGCTCATTAAACTCTATTTTTTCCTTGTAAGCTCATGGAAATACATTGAGATACCTCTAGAAATTTACCTTCTCATCCTTGATGTAAGTAACATACCTCAACAACTCCAAGAATCTGTTGGTGTATTCATCAACTATGAGTTTACCTTATTTGTGCTTATGAAAATCCTTAAACTTGTTGTCATAGTACCTTTTATATGTAATTGTCCCAGAAATATCTCTCAAATATCCTCTAAGACATCTCCTTGTCTCTAATTTCCTTGACATTCCCTAGGTCTTCCCACCAGATATAAAACTTGACATTCAAGATGAATATGGTTACTGTTGGCTTCATATTGTCAGGGTAATCATGCACCCTGAAGTATTTCTTCATCCCCAATAGCCATGCTTTTGATTCTTCAACCTTCTTCACCTCTCCATCAAATGTAGTAGGTTTCTCCTTCTTAAATTCTTCTCGAATCAAATATTTCTCTTTTCTTTTCTGCTGGTAATGTCTCTTAGTGGCAACAATAGGAAATTGATCATGACTGCCTATTCTTCTTTATGGATTACTTAGTGGAGTTCTTCCTCTCAATGTATCTTCACTTTCTTACCTATGATTCTTCTTAGATATGATTCCTTCTGCACCCTCAGTCCTCAATTCATGTTTTTTCATGTCCTGTAGGACTTTGCATATACTTATACTTTCCTAGGTAGTTGGAACCTAGCTCATGCTATTTATTTCTTTGCAAATCTGATAGGCTCTATAGTATTACTGCATTTATTTCTAATTGATTTTATTGAGCTCTGACAATATTTTCATTGTTAGCCTTACGAATTCTTAATTCAACCCTCAAAATTCTAAGGATGTCCATCCAGTCAAGGGATCCTAGCCTCTCTCCGTTTTCCATCTAACTTCTTCATGAAAATGTTGGTATCTATTAGTGCTATACTGCACCATTTTGCTACTCATCCCTTTACTCTCTTGTTGTTCCTTGGCGTCTTCTTATGTGTTGTTACACACATATAATTATTAGTTGACCAAAGATACAAATATACATATTTACCCATCACATTGACATATTTGCAATAAGTAAGTTGATGTGAGGCTATCCAAAACATCAAATCTCAGGTTAGTATACTTTCTAGAAAACAAAATATCACATTGAAAATCTATCACACCAAGTATTATCACACATAAATTTTTAATTTTTATTAGGGTCACTCACCTAGGTTTCATTCTATCTCATAAGGTTGGTCCATGAAATTGATAAAAAATTCATGAAATAAGTCTTTATCCTAAGTCCAAAACACTTCATTAGTCATGTCATCTTAGTCATATCTATCAAATCCACCTTAGGTTCACATGCATTGGTTTAAAATTAATTTTTTAGCCACATATCTGTTTTTTCACAATTTCTTAGCGAATTCTATGAAAAATAGGCATATTTCACTACGAAACTACTTGAGATATTTGTAGCGAATATGAGGATTTATCTATTTTTTAACTTTTTGAGCAGTCAACTTCAAGAGAAGTTTCTGGGAAAACAGAGGAGAATTATAAGAAACCGAGAGAGTTTACTGTCAAGAATAGATCAAAGAACATTAAAATCTTTCACTTTTCTCAAAGGTGCTAAAAATTTGGAGATTCATAGATGTCTTTCGGCTCTATTTGCAGAATGCGTTTTTTTTCCTGTTTGTGACATGTTTTTCAAATGCAGTTCCCAGACACCTAGAGATGTTTTTCAAAAAACCAAGAGAGGTTTTTCTTAAACACAAACTGATCTACAAAAATGACCTTCGGTTTTGCAACAACTATCAAGTATCTAGAGATACGAGATCATTTATGAGCCCTAAATTTCAGAAAAGACAACTCTGTTTTTATTAATAGAGGAACTTGCTGAAGGTGAAAATGTTGTTTCTCGAGGAGGATAAGAGGTAGTTTGAACCTAATTTTCCTTAACATACTTAACCATATCATCTTGCAGACCCAGAAAGTGAAATTTTGAATAAAAGGGATGATTTTTGGGTTTTTCAGCAAATTAGGCAATTTCGTAGTGAAGCCCAAGCTTGAAGGCTAGATTTCGCTACGAAACTGTTGTAGGTGAATTTTTGCTTAAAATCACAGCTATGGTCAAAATCAAAGTGGGAAAAAATTTGTATTTAATTCATTAGCCCCAAGGAAGATACTCCAACAATAAGAAAAGTCGAAGGTTATGCAAAAGGTGGATTTTGGAGTTCGCTACGAAATTTTCTGTACATGGCTGTTTTAGCAAGAAACTTCAAGTTTGATTTATGACCAAATTAAAAATGATTTTGGAAATCTTAAAGAGGTTTTTCTTCCGCATAGGCACATCTACAAAAACCTCTCTCAATTTATGCGAACACATAAGGGTTTGGAAATTATGCACTCATCTTTGAAGCCTATTTTTCAGAATTTTCACTAACGAGATTTACGAAAAAATTATAAAATTCGACTTGGAGGAGATCCAACTTAGCGTCCACGTGGCATAATGAAACATTAGCACTCTAGTACACTAAAAAAATTAGTTGGCTGCAGTTGATAAGAGTTATTAAATGGATTTGTTGAATTATTTAATGAAAGAAGAGTCCTTTTTGTATTCAAACTTTGCAAAACAGAAATATCCCTAGGAAGTATCCAAGTGATGTAATCCTATTTGAAATAGGTCTATGAGGCGGGAATTTGAAGCTAGCAAGGTGGAAAATCATTTATATGAGTCCCCACTCTATAAATGAGAGAGTTTTAGATTTAGAAGAGGTTGGAGAATGTTTTTGACACTACTACTATTGTAAATCTTTTATAACAGTTATAGATAGACAATGACTATGTTTTTGCTCCACCTGAGATTCCTGAGATGTTTCAATGAATTTATGTGTTTCCTTTTGTATTACTTCCAGTATCTTGATGTTAAATTACTCAGAATTCATGTTATGCATGCTCTGACTTCCTTTTAGCATTGAGCTATTGATTATCCCTATGTGCTAATGTTGTCCTTTCATTGAAACAAAAAAAGCCTCAGTTTCCATAAGTAGATATACGCATCATTAAATTTCTTTTTACTAAATCCATGAGCCCAATGGTAGTGAAATATTTCCCATTTTTCACCTGCAATCAAATAAACTAAGACACTCACAAAGTTAGCCATCTGTTTTAAGACCTAATTGAGAAAATCATTAGCTAAATTCAGAGAGCCCTCTCATGCTGAAGAGGCTAATCCTTAGTCAAAAGCTGGTTTGAAAGAGTTACTCTAGGTTTCTTGGTAGAGCAACCCATCAGGACCAATTTAGAGATAACATTTTGGTGCATCTGTCGAGAGACTGAAGACATATTTCCCGAAGTTTGTGCTCAAATAGTGATGCTGAACTCTTGAATGTAGCAGGAGCTCAGAACATTTTGAGGCTGCAGAAACTACCTTGGCGACTCCATTCTTAAATAATTTAGAAGTTCATATCTTGATGGTGACTCCACTTCTTGAAGATCAGTAGCTTGATGAAGTTTCAAGATGAGTTCTATTGCAAGAAATAATGCCAGGTATGCTCCTATGGATCGGTCTCACATCCCTGGTTTTCCAAATCTTATGCCAAGAGTTAATTGGTCAATTTATCTTCCCATATTTAAAGATGAAAACAAAGATAATGTTGCTCTTAATCTGGTTAGATTCCATATGCATGTGCATAAGTTTCGAGTTGAGTTTCCTGAATATTTTCTCATGAAAATGTTTATGGCCACCCTAGAGGATGAAGCTAGAACATGGTATGAAGGGTTGCAACCAGGAAGCTTGTTCTCTCTAAGAGATTTCCATACAAATTTCTTAGAACATTATGAGAAAACACATTCTTCTTTATCACTGTTACAAGACTGTTGTGACTTTTGTGACTTCTTAATTCCATATCTTAAAATTCTTGGTAATAATGGAGAGTGCATGGATGAAGATATGTTAGAGGCACTGCATGATTTCTCCTCTCATGTTAGTTTTCATGGTAATCAAGAAGGTTTCCAACAAGAAGAAGTGTCTTCTTTCCTTGAAGATAAAATATATCAACAATTTGACAGTCAAGTCATATTACATGAAATTTATGAGGATTTGTAGCCTTGTCAATCTATATGCAGTCAAAGGTATGAGCCAAAGCATTCAAATTGTTTTTCAGCTCATTCATTTTCTGAAATTTTATGTCAAGGAGGAACTCCTCAAGATCAGGTTGTTGAAAATACATGCATGAAAATTCTGAATAGTGAAGTAACATGTGATGAAAGTTCACTTTTGGGTAAACTCGAGCTACATGAAGAGCTGAATATACATGTTTTACCTTTTCATTTTGGGGATCATAAAAGTGACATGGATGATATGCATAAAGTTGTTGGTGTAGGAGCTGTTAGTGTTCATAATCAAGATGAAAACCCCCAAGCAAAACTACCAAAGATTATATCTGATTTGTTTGATAAGAAAAAGAGTGGTTTTGATACACACAATATGGATGTCATGTTTGAAAATGTTCAATGAGGCATGTATGGTTTTGTTGATTTACAAGAAAGGGAAGAAAACCTTATTATTGCATTTTCATTTGATGTTGTTCTTGAATTGAAGACATAGGACAAAAGAATCCGTCAGTTGTAATGAATTCAACTCTCATGGTTTTACTCATCAAGGTAAGGTGATTTTTCATGGTTTCCAAGATCCAATGGTAAGTCTGTTGCAGTCATCAGCCAAGACAAATTTTGTATTTCTTATGGAGCAGGGATTCGATTCTCATTCCAATTTGCCAATAGAAGACTCACTTCCAATTTTGTTCAAGTACAGTCAAGGGGTTCAAGTATTAGATCGTCTCATTGACTGGCTTTATTGGAGGTTTCATGTCGCTTGAATCAAGCATGGAGATTGCAATTGTTAGGGTAGGTAGGAGTGTGTGTGAATAAGATCAAGTATTCTGAGCATCTTTTGAGCATGTATAGATTTAGTATTAAGCTTGGATTGCAGTTTTCAACAATCTTGAGCTCGAGGAGAAGGACATAAGATTTTGGAGAAGTCTTCATCAATTTCATAAATTTTTGTTTTTTTGAAGGAAGGCACTGGAACTACAAGTTCTTTGTTGTACCACATGGGCACACCATCCTCAGTGGAGCCACTGTTATCACACATAATTTTTTTATTTTTATTAGGGTCACTCACCAAGGTTTCATTATGTCTCATAAGGTTGGTCCATGAAATTGATAAAAAAATCATGAAATAAGTCTTTATCCTAAGCCCAAAACACTTCATTAGTCATGTCATCTCAGTCATATCTATCAAATCCACCTTAGGTTCAAATGCATTGGTTTAAAATTAATTTTTAGCCACATATCTGATTTTTCACAATTTCGTAGTGAATTCTATGTAAAATAGGGAGATTTCGCTATGAAACTACCTAACAATTTCGTAGCGAATCTGAGGATTTCTCTGTTTTTTGAATTTTTGAGAAGTCAACTTCAAGAGCCATTTCTGGGCAAACAGAGGATAATTCTAAGAAAATGAGAGAGGTTATTGTCAAGAAGAAATCAAATAAATTAACCTCTTTCACTTTTCTCAAAGGTGTTACAAATTTGGAGATTCAGAGATGTCTTTCGGCTCTATTTTCAGAATGCGTTTTTTTTTTCCTGTTTGAGACATGTTTTTCAAATGCAGTACCTGGACACCTAGAGATGTTTTTAAAAAAACCAAGAGAATTTTTTCTTCAGCACAAACTGATCTACAAAAAAATCCTTCAGTTTTGCAACAAATATCAAGGATCTGGAGATATGAGATCATTTATGAGCCCTAAATTTTAGAAAAGAAACTCTATTTTTATTAAAAGAGGAACTTGCTGAAGGTGAAAATGTTGTTTATTGAGGAGGATAAGAGGTATTTTGAACCTAAATTGCCTTAAAATACTTCATCATATCATCTTGCAGACCTAGAAAGTGAAATTTTGAAGAAAAGGGAGGATTTTGGGTTTTTTTTCAGCAAATTAGGCAATTTTGTAGCGAAGCCCAGGCTTGAAGGCCAAATTTCTCTACGAAACTGTTGTAGGTGACTTTTTTCTTAAAATCATAGCTATGGTCAAAATCAAAGTGGGATTTTTTATTTATTTATTTAGCTCATTATCCCCAAGGAAGATCCTCCAACAGTTAGAAAGGTCAAAGGTTATGCAAAAGATGGATTTTGGAGTTTTCTACGAAATGAGCGCTACAATTTTTTTGTACATGATTATTTTAGCAGGCAACTTCAAGTTTGATTTATGACCAAATTAAAAAGGATTTTGGAAGTATGAAAGAATTTTTTCTTCTGCACAGGCCCATATACAAAAACCTCTCTTAGTTTCTGCAAACACATCGGGGTTTGGAAATTATGCACTCATATTTGAAACTTATTTTTCAGAATTTTCACTGACCAGATTTATGAAAAAATTGTAAAATTCGACTTGGAAGAGATCCAGCTCAGCATCCACGTGGCATAATGACACATCAGCACTCTAGTACACTTAGAAAATTAGTTGGTTGTAGTTGATAAGGGTTATTAAATGGATTTGTTGAATTATTTAATGAAAGAAGAGTTCTTTTTGTATTCAATCTCTGCAAAACAGAAATATCCCTAGGAAGTCTCTAGGTGATGTAATCCTATTTGAAATAGGTCTCTGAGGTGGGAATTCAAAGCTAGCAAGGTGGAAAATCACTTGTATGGGTCCCCAGTCTATAAATGAGATAGTTTTAGAGTTAGAAGAGGTTGCAAGATGCTTTTGACACTACTACAATTTTAAATCTTTTATTCCAGTAATAGACAGTTAGTGACTGTGTTTCTGCTCCACTTGAGATTCTTGAGATGTTTCAATGAGTTTATGTGTTTCCTTTTATATTAATTCCAGTATCTTGATGTTAAATTACTTAGAATTCATGTTATGCATGCTCTGACTTCCTTTTAGCATTGAGCTATTGATTATCCCTATGTGCTAATGTTGTCCTTTCATTGAAACAGAAAAAGCCTTAGTTTCCATAAGCAGATATACTCGTCAGTAAATTTCTTTTTATTGACTCCATGAGCCCAATGGTAGTGAAATATTTCCCATTTTTCACCTGCAATCAAATACACTAAGACACTCACAGAGTTAGCCATCTTTTTTAAGACATAATTGAGCAAATCATTAGCTAAATTGAGAGAGCCCTCTCAGGCTGAAGAGGCTAATCCTCAGTCAAAAGTTGGTTTGAAAGAGTTACTCTAAGTTGTTTGGTGGAGCAGCCCATCAAGACCAATTTAGAGATAACACCAACATTCACAACAATTAACATTTTGAAATCAACACACAATAAAAAATCATCCTTTAAATGCAACACTCTATAACAAATTCCCAATTGTATCCTCCTAGGCCCATTTAGTCAGAGTGTTGAACTTGGTTACTCTAATATTACTCTGTAATAGAGCTCTATTTTTTTTTAATCTCCAAAGGTCTATTGTAACACCTTAGATTTGATACCACCATGTAATGCTCCCTCTAATACTTCTTGAATTCACAGGCTGATGGGAGGTGTTAATTTTAACTAAACCATCCTCCATGGTCTCATTATGAATATAGGATTATAGAATTCATCCTTCTCCAAATTTTACAAAATCAACTTTGGAAAATTAGTCTTTTACTCGACCTATAGAGCACATTCTAACATAACACAGCTAGTTGACTTAACATGACTAGTCGACTTCACAAGTAGTTGCCTTAACACAACCAATCTACTTAACATAGCCAAACAAATTACCATGACTAGTAAAATTCACACAACCAATCAACCTAACACAACCAATCTACTTAACACAACCATTCAACTTAACACAACTAGTTGACTTCACAAAACTAGTTGACTTAATGCAATCATTCGCCTTAACACAACCAATGGACTTCACACAGTCAGTCAACTTAACATGACTAGTTGACTTAACATGACTAGTCAAGACCTCTTTTTGATCCAATAATCAATAAAGTTAAACCTATAATTAATTACTACCCTCATAGCCTTGTTCGAGGCCAACAATGATGGACATGTGCCATGCTATTTAGGAAACCCTACCCTACATCGACATGGTCATATACATATGTAACGAATAAACCTTAACCTCCTTCAACTAGACAAATAGTAGAGTAACAACCAAACCCTCTGACGGCCAAAACATTTTTACCAAATGTCGACTTGGATTTCTTATTGACTAGATCTTTATTGATGAGGTTTGCTATGCAGAATTTACAATTGCAAACAAAGGTGAATTCCATAGTCCTAGTGGACTGGTCTAGAACAACATAAGACAAAAAGCATAGATTTTTCCTTAGATAAGTTAGAGAATGGGAAAGAGTCCTACCTCATATCTGTAGCAATATTTCATTTCCTCCTAGCTTGTAAGCTCCAATTGTAGCTCCAAGTGTTATATTTTGAACCTGCACACACGAAAAAAACAAGCAAAGTATCCAAAACATCTAATTAGCATAATATAACATATCTATTCAATGAATCAACAAGGCATTGAAATACACAAGTGGAAATATAACACAAAAAATATATGATAACAAGATACTCTTTGTATTGATATAAATATGAGAGATTTTACAACCATAAATAGTACTTGAACTTGTAGATGTCTCCCCAAGTTGGCTTGTCCTTCCTTGTCACAAAGTACACCTCAATATCAACCCTAATGCATGAAGATGGTGAATCCTTTCGGTTCAAGGCAACAATATAAGGGCGTGATCAATCTCCAAAATCCAACCCTGATGTTATGGATGAAAGTAAATTTATAGGAGAGGTGAGGTAGCTTAGGATTTACCATAATGGTATTGAGATCCACATATGATAGGAGGATGAGCTCAAGGGATAAGAGGTAAAGTATCTAAGGAAGTATCAGATAGGATTTGAGCTTGTTATCCATGATAAATGATTAAAACAACCCCTGGAAGCTTCTAGAAGAGGAATCTTCAAAATTATTTTTACTTTTCCCGAATTTCTAGAATCAACGCACCTACAGAAGGGAGAAACTAGTGTTATCCAACGTTGGTGCAGAAGGGAGAAAATAGTGTTGTCCAGGGTTGGTGCAAAAGGGAGAAACCAATGCTAAACACATGTGGCTAAAGGGGTAGGATGCGTTGGGGCTAAAAACATTAGTTTTTAGCATTTAATCCCACAAAATTAGAATTTTTGGAAAGGTCATGCTCAGGGCTTTATGAAGGGATGATGACAACATGTTCATGGATGTTTATTGATTTGGTTTGCAGGCCTATTGACCAGATGTGGAAAAATGGCCTATAACAAATTGCCCCCTAAATCTTGAAGTCTAAAATGACAATTGATAACTAAAGTGATTTACCTTTTGACAAGTCTGGATCAAGAAAAATTGGTTAACATCATCATCTGTTACAATACATTTTCACCATGACATATTTGTTGAGGGACACATACCCATGCTCAAAACATAAGCTAATAATTACATGTACAATGATAAAAAAGTCTCGTCCATTGATAACAAAGAGTGGATCCATGCTTGGATGGTTGTCTGTATGATCATATCCATCATAATTTTTAATCTTGTATTAATCATAAAACCACAACCTAGATAGATGGAACTATATCCCAGGTCTTCTATCTCGTTCACTTGTTCGTCTAATGTATGATTCTACCCATGCAAATAAATGAGCTGAAGTCGAACATGGTAGACACCATGTGATTATTGGCCAATGATGTAAGTTGTTAACATATGCGAGAGAAACCACCAATGATGTTAATGGATCTCAAGGTACTATAGTATAGTCTGCATGGTGTGAATGAATGAGTTGAAGTCGAACACTGCAAATAATCTTCCAATCGAAGGCCAATAATGAAAACATGTCACTGAGAGTGAGGAAACTTGACATTGATGTATGCAAGCTCCAAGATACCGAAGGGAGTTTCTAAGTCAACTTTCTGGATAATGAGCTGATGTCGATAGGAAGTGACTCATCGTAGGAGGGCCTTGATGTATCCCCCATCAATGACATGAAACATGTATCAAGATTTGAGAAAAAATTATGCTGATGTGGAATTGGTTTACTAATGACATACATGAATGAAGGCTTAGGAGTATTTCAATAACTATCAACTGAAGGAATTCTCTTGAACATATCAACGACACTTTATGGAGTTGGAAACATTAAAACAAAACTGAATGCAGAGGCTTTGATATGGTGTGATGAACCAAAGAGGCAAGAAATTTTCCCAACCCAAAAGTCATAGATATGAAGTGAAAGAGTGTCATGTTCAAGAGAGACTCACTACCATTAATAGGTGAAGTACCCTATTTTCCCAATTTCCCCAACCATTTCTTATCAATACCTCTTTATTTTTTACAAGATTGAGGAGGATAACATATGCTTGATCTATAAGTTCATACTTTAGATAAATACCTCTGAGTATTTTTAATGAACCCTAAGAAGGAGTGGTCTGGTCTCGTCATGTTTGACGAGTCCATCCTTGTTTGATGAGTTTACGAGGAATGTGTAACTCAAATTCTTTTTCATGTTTAGAGAGTTTGAAAAAGAGGCGAAAAATAAAACTACAAAGGTTCATTTCCGTAAATAGTCTTTTGAGTCTGACAAGGCAGAAAACGATAGTCAACAAAACCTCCTAGCCATATTCAACTAAGGTATTCCTTTTTTATAAGTAGTCTATCTTAGTCCGAAAAAGGATTAAACTTATACTAAGTAGATGTCTTTTCATTTACTTTAATGAGATCGAAAAAGACAAGTTCTCGACAATCTTTTCATTTTTAGGGAGTCTGAAAATAGTTGAAAGAAGAATCCAGGGGGTTCCTTTTCCATAAGTTTACAGAGCCTGAAAAAGTGATAAAAGTATGTTATTTCGTCAAAATGGTCTGTTTGAACTAAAAAATGTCATTAATTCCTTCAAACAGTTGTTAACCTGCTCAAAACACCACCAAAAGATTAAAAATATGTGATACATGGTAAAATTAGGTTAAAATAATAAAATAGAATTAAATAACCGTAAAAATGACCATAAATAGGAGAAAAGTAATTTATTCTTACCATTTTACATTTTACCTCTTGGTGAGTGAACTCTGAGTGCAAATTTCCCCCGATATTTAGCAACTGATTGCGACCAATTCGGTGGATAATTTTCGGTGTCATGACTTCTAGGTAGAAGATCTTACCTTCCTTTTTCTTTCACGGTTTCTTTTTTTCATTTAATGAAAAAAATTTCAAGTTTTGAGTGATATAAGGATATAGTGCACACAAGGGATACAATGCATTGTCTCCGTTTAGTAGGGTGCGCCGAGCACATTTTAAAAATTTGTTTTTCTTTTTTCACTCAATTTTCTCTCAGATTTTTGCATGAGATTTATTCTAATGATTTTTCTTGTCACATTTTAGATATCCTTCAGATTGCAATGGATTTGATTTGGAGAGAAAGACAACATGAAGTAAAATCTATGGATGCTGCGAATGATCCAACCACTATTCAAGAATTGAGAAACTGTCGGATTCTCAAATTCTTTTGGCTTCCTGGGATGAGACAACATATGGAACTATTGGAGTATCTTGTCACAATATGGGATGTCAAGGTACAATCCTTTAGGCTTGGATCTCATATGCTCAACATACAGGTGGAAGACATTTATTTCTTGATAGGTTTATCGAGGAGAGGAGCTCCTATCTCGCTATCTGGTTTGAGAAGGGGTGGAGAGATTGTCAAGGATTATATTGATGCACACCATAGACCTCGATCCCAGCCAAAAAAATATGGGAAAATTGAGATAAAGGATGTGGTATATTTGCCTCTCAGGATAATCCTTTTCATTATTGATATATTTTCTGACAATGCTACCTTGCATTTGGCTAACAGGTCCCAAATGAAATACAAATTAGAGTGCATAGATCCAAAAATGTTCAATTGGAGTGAGGGGGTGTTAGAAAATTTGAAGGAAAAGCTCACTAGGGAAAAATATGGGCAATTGAAAATTATTTGGTATGGTTCCATTTTGATTTCATTCGCCTTGGAGAGGATTCCATTAATCTTTCCACATCATATCTCAGTCGGGCTTTCGGATCCTAGAGCTCCACGGATGAGGTGATGGGTAAACCTCATGTCTGGACCTGCAGGTCCGTCTTCCATGAGTTTTACACCTGTTTTATTTCGATGAATATGTATGAAACTCATTATGGTTGAAGACTATCCATATGTTGGGATGGAATACCATGGAGACCCAAAGCTTGTGCTTCCTGAAGGTGGTCAATGGGGTGCCACAGGTATAACATAATCATTTTGAATGCTTCTTTATTTTTTGGCTTTACAATTTCTTGGTATTTTCATGTATCCAAGACTAACTATCGATTTTTACATGCATAAATTGGACCCATTTGACCAATGTGTTCATCCTATCTTCAACGTCTTGGAGAACCACAACAGGCACAAGTTAGAGTACATGTTGTTGCAGGGGAATGGGAGGTGTTACAGGATCTCAATGTGGTTGAGACACTTTTAGAGTTTGAGCGACATGTGGAGGGATTGACCTAGGGCATACCAGAGATTAGGGTCGATCAGAACCCTATGAGAATGCAGGGCTACACTATTGGTGTGCATGGTTGTATTAGTCATTTTCTTGGCAAAGTATCTCGTGTGGTTGTTTGTTACCATGAAAACCATCAAGATTAGTCTAATATGAGGCTATACAACCATATTTTGACTACATGTATTTTGGATATGATAGGTTGTGTGGCCATATGTGTCTCACGCAAATATTTTTGTAAAACAAAACTTATATATATATATATATATATACCCACCTATCGATGTTTCTTATGTGTTCTATTATCTTGTTCAATGTATATGATGTGTACTGAATTTTAAGTAGATATGCATGTATAAAACATGATTTTCCAATGCATCTGTCAATGTGTTTATACTTCTAGGAATGTGTTGATATTGGATATAATAAAAATGTATTTCAAGAAAGCGAACCCTTATAAACATACAAAGCATAGTTGGACTTCTAACTGAATAGAAAATACTACAAGTTGTGAGTCACGTCTGACAAATATACGACAGATACCATGAGAAATAACATCATGCAACAACTCGATCATTGTGCTATACTCAGAGATGTTATTGGTAGAGTGACTGATACAAATCCCTTGTAAACTCACTAACTCACCACTTAGAGAATGTAACAACCTTGGTGAAAATTCCATGTAATCAAAGTTAATAAAGGAAAAATAATAACCACTGTTATGTGACACTTATTCCAAGCTGAATGTTGGGAAAAAACATCCTAGTGTGGGTTTTAATTTGGTTTATTATGGCTAAGGAAATTGAACAAGGAAATGACAAAGGATTTGGAAAGGCAAAGTGACATTAATTGGCATTTATTTATGAAAATAATGGAAATTAGGAGAAAAGGAAGGTGAAAGGTCACAGGTTGCATGTGAGGAGGAAAATGAAGGAAAATAATGGAAAATGAAGAAAATATAGGTCTCATTAATAAAAAGGCTTCTGAGGATCAGTTCATAACATTTTTTTAGTTCAATTTTGGAGCTCTCTCTCTATTCTCACTCTCTCACACTCTTGGACACTTGGAGTTTTCTTGGAGCAATTTAGCATTGGATCAAGAAAAGAAAAGAAGGAAAAGAGGAAGTAAAGATCAAGAAAGAAAGAGAAATATTAAGCAGCTATAACGGGTTTACTTGTAGGTGTTAGTATGAATCCTTCGTCGAAGTGTACGAAAAAGGACCACTTTAGCTACGCATAACTAATAGCCCTAACAACAATAGAGGCTGCCAAACATCTTCAGATTTGCGATTAGTAATAAAAATGCTGCAACAAACAGATCTATAAATGGAAAGACATTAAGCAGTAAAATAAAAGGGTTTGCTCCATGCATCCAACAGACAAGACAAGAACACGATTTTTGAAAGAATTTTTGTATTACAGGGCACCTGGGAGGAAAACAAGAAGGTGTATCCAGCTCTCCTCAATGGGATGGGTTCTTTGGGAGCAAATGGTGAAAGTGAGACCAAGTGTATAGATCCAGAGTGATCTAGTAGGCAACAAAAGGTGAGGAATGATGGGGAAGAACCCTCCTATTTATAACAAAATATTGGGTCATTCTAGATCTTGGTGCATGATTAAAATAATGTTAACCAAAGCTAGATCCACCTTTATGGAATATTTTATTATATTTGTAGGAGGGAAAGGGTGTTTGACTTGGGTCAAATCCCTTGATTAGTGGAAAATAAATAAATAAATGATTTATTTATCTTTTTAAGGAAGTGGTTGGAAGGTAATTAAATAAATAATGATTTATTTGATTAATAGTGGGTGATTTGGTCATATTTAACAAGGAATATTATCTAAATAAGATTTAAATAATTATTCCTAGAAAATAATAAGATAACTAAGGGTTTATCTCATTAATTTCTTTGTTTTTGGGTTAAATATGACTGGGAATAATAATTAAATTATGGTTTAATTAATTATTCCATGAGGAAAATCAAACAAATATAGGTTTGTTTAATATTTCCTTTTGGGGTTTCCTGTTTGGACCATAAACAACCTAATAAATGTGGTTTATTAAGTTATTTAACATAGTGAAGGCAATTTCACTGAGGGTAAAATTGGTCTTACATGGTGTACTTGGGTCCATCTAATGATGATAGGTTAGATGACCAAAAAATGGTGTAACAGTAGGTATCAATTTGCATGTATGATTTACTTGCTATATTTGGCATGCATGGTTATGCATGTGTGTTTTTGGTTCTCTTGATGTCATTGGAATTGGTTTTTCTAGTTGTGACAATGTTCTTCATCCTTGCCTATCCATTTATGGATAGCCATGGTGTGATGGGGTTTTGATGTTTTGGTTGAGCTGGATTTCTGGATGGACTTGAAGCTAAGTGGGGTGGTCTCATGATTATTCACAAGGCCTAGGAATCTTGGGATGGGACACATGGTAAAGCCTGGATGTGAACACCTCTATCGAGCCTAGGAATCCCTTGACTGGTGAATGGTGGGACACACTGTAAACCTCAGCGGTGAGTACCCTTGATTGGGCCTAGGAATCCTGGGTTGGGATACACGGTAAATCCCAAAGGGTGGAGACATAGTAGGCCTAGGAATCCATTGATGGGTAATGGTGGGATACATGGTAAATCTAAGAGGTTGAGACAGAAAATTTCCTCACAGTTTAGATGAGATATCCAAAGTCATTCATGTTTTTTTATGACCTAGTGATCTAGTGAGGATTGCGGTAAAGCCTGGTTCTATTGATGAGGGTGTGGTGGTTTAGCCTCAGGAAGCCCTGGTTGGTTCTTTTGGTTTTAAGTCCAACATTCATGCTAACTAGAATATGGAACAGGGGTGATTGGTTGAAGAGAGATTTGGCTCAGCCAATCTATGGCTAGGAGGAACATGGTAGTCCCATACCGGGTTGGATTTTGCACTCATTAGTAAGAGTTACTTTCCTTGGTATCTAATGTGTAAATGTACTGGTTCATATGTGGAATTTATGGACATTGTATCCTAATTATTTATGTTGTTTATATGATGGTTATGAGCATGTATTATGAAAATTATAATGTATATCTCTCATCATGTTTTTATTTATAAATGAATCAACAATGAATCTATGAAATAATATATGAAAATGAAAATATTGTGATAAATCATCAATTTTTATCAACAATTTTCAAATAAGTATGAGACCCCTATGCTCAAATATGTTGTTTAAAATTGTAGAATGCACATTTGTGACATGTTTGACGAAATTCCTATCATGGCTAGTAAGGTTCCAGTCAATTCATTGCTCAAGTACTTTTCATTCCTAGAAGTTTAATGAAGTTTTGGGTACTGGCCTGAGTCTTGGCCCTATAAAAGTGGTACGAAATTTGGAGTCGCTGGCACAAAACTACTTGGAAAAGTCCCCAGTTGCTGGCACAAAACTACCTGGAAAAGTCCCCAGTCGCAGGCATGCCTTGTTGTGGGAGCGACTATAGGGTCCCAGTCGCATGAATGCCCATGTGAGGGGAGAAAAAGGGGCTCTAAGGCAGCAAAATTTTAGTTTGTCTTAGGGACTAGTCACCTGGATGGGTTGGATGGCTCCTGGGGGTTCTGTTGCATGTGTAGAAGGTCAGGTTGTCTATGTTTTGCCAGTTCCACTGCCTTAACTGTACATGGGAATTTGAATCATATCATAATAGCCTCTCGTCATATATTTACCTCGGTTGGATGGTTACTTGGGTAGATGTGGGAGGAGGGTGTTACAGAGATGATATATCCCATGTCACGAAGGAAAGATTATGAGTACAAAATTTAAAGCAAGATTAACATATATGGTAGGAAAATACGAAGGGAAAACACTGTAAACACACTCCACACACACCTATAGACAATTTGTACACAACGAACTATGAAAAAATGACTTAAGCATAATATTTTTTGAGGTACAATCTATTTCTGGGTCGTGCCAATAGAACTCCATCGAAATCAATAAGCTCATGGGCCCCTTTAGAAAGAACATGTTTAACAATGTACGAGCCTAGCCACAATGGCTCAAAATTCCCATACCCTAACTTATCTAACTCTTGATCATACAATAGGACAAGGTCACCTTCCGAGAAGACATGAGGCTTAACATTCTTATCGTAAT
This sequence comes from Pinus albicaulis, assembly GCA_034641835.2. NCBI lineage: Eukaryota > Viridiplantae > Streptophyta > Pinopsida > Pinales > Pinaceae > Pinus > Pinus albicaulis. The sequence goes on from CM076578.1 coordinate 422,597,302, forward strand.
ATGCCTTAATGTGTTTCTTGTGGGCCTCATTGGCCATCACGACATCGTGTCGGGTTTCATCTAAGCGTGTCAGATGAAAGAGACATTCTTCTTCTACGAAAGTGGTAGGGAGGAGTTCTACAACAAGTTTCAGAGATGGAATTGAAATAATGTGAATTTTGTAGCAGTTCAGACAGAGGTTCGATATGCCCATAAGGCTGCATAAAGGATAATATGCCAATCCAATTCGTGGATCCCTATCACGTGTTGAAGATCATTTTCAAGACTTCATTGATTGCTTCGACTATCCCATTCACTAGTGGGTAGTAAGGATTTGAGCTTTCGTGGTGAAGGTCCAACTTGACAGTGAGCTCAAACATCATGATATTACGAAAATACTTCCCACGGTGTGTAACTATATATTGTGGTACACCAAACCTTGTAATGACATGATTAAGGAGAAATAAAGCAGTTGTTTTGTCGGTTCTGTTATATGTAGGCATCACCTCGACCCACTAGGTAAAATAGTCTACTGCCACAATGATGCAGCCATGCCCCCAACCTAGTGAGGGTTAGATTTTATAAAGTAAATGCCCCATTTCACGAAAGTTCCAACGACGATAACATGGTGAAAAGGAGCGAGTGGAACACGAGTTTTACAATCATATATCTAGTAGGCATGACCCGTTTTTACCACAAGGATGCAATCATGAAACATAGTAAGCCAATAGTAGCTATCATGCAAAATCTTCTGTGTAGTGGCATAACCAAACATATGTCCACCACATGCCCCAAAATGACATTATTTTAGATATTTCTCGGCCTCCTCATGAGTGAGGCACCATAAAAAAATCGTATCAATACCATGACGTTAAAGGGTGTCACCAATTACAAAATAGTTTTTAGCCTGGTATCAGATACATCGCTAGTCAAAGCGAGAGGTATCAGGCTGAAAAGTATGGATCTAGAGATATATGATGATGTCTCCATACCATCGGTCAAATGAATCAATCAGGAACAATGAATCTTGGATCGTCATATCTCATTTTAGTTTCAGAAGTGAGAAGGTTGCAGATAAGTTTGAAAAATACTAAGGATTTCTTTGATTTAGACTTGATAAAATCCAAATCGAATTCCTGGAGGATGACAATCCATTTGGAATGCTCCCCCCAACAATTTTCATGACAAGATGTACGTCATGGGGTTGCAATCAGAAACAACCATAGTCTTGCGAAGTAGGACATAGTGGTGAAACCTTTGGACAACTTGTATAGTCGCCAAAGCTAACTTTTCAACATGAGAATATTTGATGTCGACATCATTGAAGTTCTAACTCAAATAATAAATGGGATGTTCTTCCCCTACGTTGTCCTCTTGAACCAATGACATAGTAATGGTAGTAACTGCAACGATGAGGTACAAGAAGTAATCACGTTGATAATCCGGGGGAATACAACAATTATGCCTAAACCAAAACATCTTTCAAAGCATCAGACACCTTTTGGGAAATATCGTCCCAATGGAAGGGAACCCCTTTTTTCAATCAACGAGTAAATCCTTTCATCAATTCAACATAATTGGGAACAAATCTCCGTAGAAATTTAGCCTTCCCTTAGAGTCATTGAAGCTGAATGAGGTTCGAAGGAGTAGGCAGATCTAGGATTTCCTAGACTTTCAGTGGATCAATATGAATTCCTTGCTTCAATACAACAAAGTTGAGAAGTCGACCAGATTGCACACAAAATACACACTTGTGTGGATTGAGCCTAAAGTTATAATGTCAACAACATAAAAATATAGCCCTAAGATGCATCAGATGATCAAAACGATGTTTCAAGTGGGTAGGTAGGTCATCCAAATACGGTTCTACAATGTGTTTAATGTCATGGAAGGCATAATTCATTGCCCTCTGAAATTTTTTCCCAAAATTTTGCAATTCGAAAGGGAGCTTTAGATATGCAAATGTGCCACATAGATAAATAAATGTGGTTTTATGTTGGTTCAATGGGATAATGTTAATATGATTGTAGCTGGAAAAAGCATCCATAAATGAGAATACTTCATTTCTAGCACAATCATCAAAAATCTGGTCGATAAATGGAGTGGGATAATTTTCCTTAGGACAAGAACAATTAATGTCTCGGTAATTAACACACACACATATTGTTCCCTATTTCTTCATGAGAGGAACAATATTTTACACCCAATAAATTACAGGTACTGGGTAGATGAAACCAACACAAATAAGCTTCTCAACCTAAACCTTAATAGAAACAACCTTGTTAGGATAAACCAAACTTAGGCATTGTCAGACTGGTTTAGCGTCGGGATATGTTCTGATTTCATGTACAACATGTTTGGATCTATTCCTAGCATATCTTCATAATACTAGGTGAAAACATTGAGAAATTCATGGAAAATGGATTTATAGGTATTGATCTCATCGAGAGAGCAAGATACACCAATATGCAAATTCTCAACAATTTTTGGCTTGATCGAAATATCAAGAAGGATAGTCTCTTCAATATTCGTCAAATTCTTCTCAGAATCAATATCGTGGATAGATACAATATTCACAGACATCTTAATGAAATTGGGTGAATAAAGATCAATAAGACTATCCTTGAAGGAATATGGCAAGGAGGAAGGATGGTGATGATCATCCCACGATGCATCATTTCGCATCATGGACTCCATGATGCCTTCATCAGTAGAGAATGTACTGAAGAAGGGATCAAAAGATGTGCCATAATCTAAGGAATGATCAACCCAATTGATTGAAGAGGAGAAATATGAGTGTGTCGCATAGGGATAATAGATGGCTTCATATTTGATATCAATAGGACTGAGCAACATGCGGTCACCAAAGGTATCAATACTATATACATCTGGTACTATCCAAGGATCAAATGGAGTAATATAAGAAGATATCATGTTGACATAGGCAACTAGGTTTGAGTTGTCGAGAAGGGGATAAGGAAGAGGAAGAGGAAATGAAAGGGTTCCCATAAGGGAAGAATCCTTAAGTAATCCCACCCTAACATGCTGATATGGATGTGGGCCTTCTACCACAAGAGGGATTATTCCAGTAGCTTGAGGGCTATTAGCAAATGAGGTGAGCTGATAAATGGCCACTATGCCCCTTAGCGAGGGAAATATATCATTCTGAAATAAGTCAAAACTACAACAACCATAACATAAACCCATGTACGACTGAGTAGAGGGTTATAATCCAACTTTCTGTCGATAACTTCGACTTCTATTGACATCATCTTTCCACCTAATTCAACTTGTAATGAACTCAAAATTCCATAAGGCTTGAAGCCTCTTCCATCAAAGGCCTTCAGAGTAGTCAGTGACTGTTGAGTTGAGGGGAACCAATGGACTTCCAGCAAGAAAGTGACATGATACAGGTTGACGCTCCTTTGTCCACAATGGTTTGATGGATGGGCTTACTACAAACAACAACCTGAATCATGAAAGCTAATTGCGTTGGAAGTCTAGGTGAATGATTCTCATGATTAAAGACTATAAGGTTAGAATCTGAGGGATCAATACCTCCAATTACGGAGAGTAAATCCTTCTTCTGGGCGGGACAATTTTGCGTCACCTCGAGAGTTGACATAGATGAAGGAGCTTGAGCCAAATCCTCAACTATGTTATAATTGCAACACCCTCCTCCCACATTTACCCAAGCTACCTGGTCCACTGGGGTAAACCCCACAAATGAATAATGAAAAACTCAAGAGGGAGTTGGTTAATTATTTTTGGACTAACAACAATGCAAAAACATGTTCCTAAGACTCAGAGGGAGTCAAGTTTGAGCGGATTTTGGAGTTTCAGAGGGAGAATCTGAAATCCAAGAAGAGCACATGGTCAATGGGGAGTAAGGAGACTTCTACAATCAGCAAGAAGGAGCCATGGAATGGGTTGAAGGCCTATCATGAGAAGTATAAGCGAGAATATTCTAGAGGCAAGGACACTATAAAGGATAATGTTGTTCATTCTACAGGGTATGCTGCAGTGGTGGACGAAAAATATTGGGCTATGTTGCTAACAAGTTACTTATGAGTAGTGGAAGTACCTCCCACGATAAGAGGGAGTGTTGAGATGTGCAACTTGGGATATACTCCCACAACCCTTGAGGTACTGGATTTGAGAGGAGTTGATTCACGAAAAAACAATTTTGTGGGAAATTACCAAAGTGGTGGGATTTAGACCCAAAGGGGTGGGCTAAAGACCCAAATAAAGTATTTGTTTATTTCATTTGTTGTGTGAGGGATTCTTTAAAGGAGTTAAGGAGGCACTATGTCAACAATGGAGAGGATATAAATAAGAGAGGCCTAAGTGGAGGCCTAACACAATTGTAACTCATCTAATGTGAAGACAAGAGCCTAAGAAGACCACAAATCCTTAAGGAGTCAAGCTGGAGTGAAAGAAGAAGGACACGTATACTTTTTATTGTGTTCTAGTGCAGGTCGAGCTAAGGAGCAGTGGTCAAGCTATGTTTGTGTGTCATTCTGGGCATAAGGCTATGCCATACCTTTGTGAATAGGATGAGCTTGACCTATGTTGCATTAAGGAGGGTTGAGACCCTTAATTCGGGTGCACAGTGAGGGTGTGAATCTAGTGGATCTCCTAGAGTGGAGGTCAAGTTCCCTCAAGGGCGTGCACATGAGTTAAGGGCCAAGACGTGGGGTATAAGTAGAGTTTTAGAGGACTGAAGTGGCTGCAAGCTAGGGAACATCTTGAGATAGCCATAAGAGCCCTAAAGATGGTTGAGAAGCCTCTGAAATTGGTATGCACAAGGTCGAGAATATTCATTACTAAACAAAGGCATTAAAGAGGTAAGATACATTTTTTTTTCTATGCTGATGGTTGCAAAGTTTATATCGTGAAGGTTTGTCCTTGAATGAGGAATAGGGAAACATGTTTGATGGCTTATGTATAGTGAATTTGATGAAGACAAATCACTCTGAGATTATGGGTGTATGTGAGCCCTGTGTACAATGGATCTTGGAGCAACAAGACCATTATGTGAAATCAGATGATTGGAGGTTGAGTGTATAATTATTTACTGTGCATATTCACTATGAGAAGCCAGACTTTTGGAGCCTATGAAAAGTGACCTTGGAGGAGCATTGTCATTGTAAGAAGGCTGAGTTTGTGGGAGTTGAATTATGCAAGGGTTTTGGAGGAGAAAAAATCTTGTGAGCAACAAAAGGTAGAGATATTAGAGCAACAATATTCTTTGTGATAGAGGTGGTAAAGGACCTACTAGGTGTTCAACGCAATTGGACTAAAAGGGTTGGTGTCAAGTGCTTCTTCAACAAGGCTAATTGTAAGGGCCATGATCCCTAGTACGAGAGCCCTATGTTTGTTGTATTAAAGTTGTAATATAAACAAGTTTTATGTTTGCAAATATTTGGGTACTTTTTTGATTCGTTGTTGTTACATTTCCACTGTGCAAGCTGCTTAGAGTCATGTTATTTCAATGTGTTTGTGATCGTGTTTTAGACACAAACCTAATTCTGAAGTGCCAAGGAAAAACCAACATAAAGGAGTATTGATGATTCATCACAAGGGCATAGTAGTTGTTGGAGTGAACACAAGTTGTTATTTTTACCCTACTTATGGTGACTATACCCCATGGCTGACTAATTATGATTTATTTATGGCGTAACAAATGACCTATAAAATAAAATAAAATTTAAAATAAAAATAAAAAAATAAAAAATAAAAATAGCTTAAATTCTCCAACCCATGGTTTTTCCCATGGTATTTTTAACCCAAAATAACATAAAATTCTCCAACCCATGGTTTTTCCCATGGTATTTTTAACCCTATTCCTCCCTAATATGGCTTATTTAAAGACTAATAATTAAACCAACTTAGATCCATCTTAATTCTAGACCTACCCAATTCCAAGTGGATCAAATCTCTTTTCACTTTAAAAGAGATTTGCACCTCAAATAAGAAATTTGATTTCTCTAGGGCTTAGTAGATCCATAAATAGATTAAGACTCATTAATTAATTACATACCAAAACAACAATAACCACATGTCCACTATATAAGATAGCTATGGTACAATTACACTTAACTTAACTTTGAACTATTATAAATCCTAGCCAATACACACTCTATAAATATCTCTCCATTAGATAAAAATACCACAAATAAAAAATATTAATCATTAATTAATTAATTTTTATTAAAAGATAAATATTTCTCCATCAAACAACAATACCATAAATTCAAAATATTAGTCCTAAATCAAAAATTTGTATTAAAAATCTTAATAATTACTTAAAAGATGGGATTGCAAAATGACATGCTTTTTTGGATGTAAGTTTTAAATTAAGATATGACAAAGTTTTTAGTTGTTTTTCATGATCTGGCACATTTGTAACATGTGTGGCTTTTTTCGTGTGGTTAAAACATGCATCATCAAACAAAAATCCCAGTAATTCAACATATTAATTTTTAATTAAAAGATTGTATTAAAAGATGACATGCTTTTAAATTCGAGATTCTAGATTTATTCTGCTGTGAAATTTGGATTTTGTCGAGCGCTTAAAACATGCAACTATTGCTATTACTCTCAACCTTGGGCTCTTATGCCTTTAAGGACTTTGGACAGGAACCACCCTAAAATCCTGCTCGCTCCACTCGGAGTTGTCTAGAGCTCCACCATCTTCGCTAGCAGGGCAGTACTCATAGCATTCTGTATATATTCGCTAGTAGGGTAGTACTCTTAGCATTCTACAGCTGCTCTAAAAGGTATTTTACAGAGGCAGGTGCCAGACATCTGAAGATCGAAAAAATTTGAAGATCATTACTCTCAATCTTTGGCTCTTATGCCATTAAGGGATTCAGACAGGAACCACCTTGAAATCCTGCTCGCTCCACAAGGAGTTGTCTAGAGCTCCACCATCTTCGCTAGCAGGGCAGTACCCTTAGCATTCTATATATCTTCGCTAGCAGGGCAGTACTCTTAGAATTCTGCTGCTGCTCTAGAAGGGATTTTACAGAGGCAGGTTCTAGACATTTGAAGATCGACGGTATCTGAAGATCGACGACCTCATCCAATTCGACTAGTGAACCTACATCGACGGTCTCATTCAATTCAACCTGGAATTAGGTCTGTGAATGTCCACAGGCTGCTCATCACCACCGTCATGTTCCTGGAGGACCTGTAAGCGAATTATCGAATTCAATACTTTAATTACCATTTGCAATCTCTATTTCTTGTTTTTAAGCAGTTTTATAAATTCCATTATTTTCATGAGTCTCAAGATTTTAATATGGGTTTTGATTTTGTGAACAAAAATTATAGGAACAGGATGCTTATCACCCACTGTCATGTTCCTCAAAGACTTCCTCAAAGACCTGTAAGCGAATTATCAAATTCAATACTTTAATTACCATATACTTCCTCTAATTCCCGTTTTTCAACAGTTTTATAAATCCCATTATTTTCATTAGTCTCAAGATTTTAATATCGGTTTTGATTTTGTGAACATACATTATAAGAATTCGTATTACACGAGTAGGAGGCGTGAGCAACGAAGAAATAAATAAAATGGAGATGGAATTCTTATTTCTGATGGGTTTTGGAATGATGCTAGGATTTTGTGGCAAGAGATGTAAATACAAGGGAACAACATGGCCTTGACCATCAATATTCTATAATTCATATTCTTTCTATTAGGTATTTAAATGTTTCTTTTCTTAGCATGTTTGGATAACCAGAATGTCTAGAAGTGATCAAGGTTTGTCAAGTGTTTATTTGTGTTCTTATTTGGTTATAGGCTTTTATTTTTCCGTCCATGTGTCAACATCTACAAGGCTCACTGGTACTTGATTATTTTTCTTTTTTTCCAGATAGAGTAACTAAGGGAATTAGGGTCTATGGTTCACCTGCACATTTCTTACATGTTCACCCCAAGTTTTTAAAAGAGTTGGTTGATTGGTTTCACTAGGTTTCAAAGTGCTAAAATCTAATGCTAAACATGTTCAACAAAATTTTGTTGTATAAGTTTGTCTATCACCTAATTCGTAACAATATGATAAGCATTACAGGAGGTTCTTACCTCTTATTATGTCCATCTATTACACAATTGAAGGGAAGTGTTGTCACATTCTACAGGAATTTAAGAGTCTTCCTCACTACTTTTTTCCCATAACCAGAGCAGATATACCTAGCATTTTTATAAGGAAAGTGTTAGGGCACAAATCTCAGCCTTTTTAGGGATGTACTCAGACATACCCTGTCAGGTGTATCACTTGTTCCTTCTGTTCAATTTACTGGTGGTGTAAGAAATAGGCCCTATGTGGCCCATCACATCTAGACTCTTCCTGGTGGATCATTTCAATCTTGTTTTCAATTCCTAACGAGGGTTGGAAATGGAAATGAGAGATTCATACTTCTTTAGCTATCAAATTAGTAAGGTCTTGAACCTCTTCTCGACATCATCCTAATAGGTTGTCATTATTATGAAAGAATACTGAAGAGCTCTTGTCCCAGAGCTTAGATTGGATGCCATAGAACTAATAAATAGTGTATCTCTAGGAGAGCTTGGAGACACCTCTGTTCTAAGTTCCACTGTTGATGATTTTTTTGAGTAGCACATCATCAATTCAGAGTTTCTTTTCCTTGACCTTGAGTGGGAGGACTCATGAATGGTGGACCCCTTGCATTGGAGCACACCATATGATATTTCCTAGGATTATGTGGAAGGGGAACTACTCCAATGCCTTAGTTGAGATACATGCTAACCTAAATTTTTTCTTACAGATTTCATTGGAGCTTGCCATCTTTGTGATACCTTAGATTTTAATCTTTCATATTTTATGTTTGTTTTTCTTATCTGTTAATGTAAAGTGAGAAGAATTATGAATTCTCATTTTTATTTTGTCTATTGCATAATTTTCCAGTAAGCCTCAATATTCTTCTTGCTTTTTTTATATTCTTCTTGTTTTGTTTATGAGTAACCTAGATAGAAACCACCAAAGAACTAGAATTGATCCCTCCTTGGTAGTTTTGGACATTGGTTCTGATATGGCTTGGAATTTGGTAGTCACCAAATGTCTTTGGAATAACCATCCGAGTTGGTCATTTGTAATTAATGGCAGTTCTGATCTAACTGGCACTAGATCTGGTCACTAGAAATGATTCTGTCAGGTCAGAATTGGTTAGGAAATGATTCCAATATGACTCTCAAATAGGAAGCACCTCCAACACCTGGAAATTTTTCTATAGAAAATAGATAAATTTTCTCTAACAAAAATGTTATACGTTATATGAACACAAAGGCATCTGCATTATATCACCTAAATTTTTTTATACTGAAACATTTTTTAGGGTGTTTTTCATATTTTTGGGGCTGCAATTTTCTTTCTTCTAGAAAATTCTTTGGTTGGTAGCTGACCATCTGTTGGAGTTATTTATTTATTATTAGTTTTTTAAAAATTATCATAGAGTGAAGCATTTAATCTTAATAAGAATTTGCAACATATTGTTCCTGGGGTGTTTTGTTGGGGATTTGGTTGGGGGGTAGTGTTTAGAAACTAGAGCCTAGAAGAATTATTATTATTAAAAAATAAAATACTTTTTTAACAACAACAAGAAAATAAGCTACATTGAAGTACACATAGATATAGATAGTCACACCAGCTATACCTGTAAGTAATAAAAATTGATGAATAGCTAATTGACCCACCTAGAGGATGTAAATTTAGGTTTTGTAGGGGGTAGATGATATGATGAAGATGATTATCAGTGATTTAGTGGTATTTTGAGTTGATTTCCTTGGCTCAAGATTTGTGTTTGTGTGTTTTGAGTCTTGTCGTTTTATATTCCACTCTATAATTGGATATTATTTTTGACGTTTACAATGTTTTGCATTGTTGGTATTATACAAAGGTGAAAATTTAGCACCTTAGCACTGTAGCACAATGAACTATCCTTAACGCAGGGGATGCATCCTTTGCATTCCCCATTTCAATAAACTTGGGGACTATAGAGGTAAGTCCCCATTGCAAAAGACACATCCCCAAGGATTGGGGGACTTACCTCGCATCCCCTTGATGTGCCCACAAAGAAAAAAATTGGGGATGTTTTGGAGATATCTCTGAATGGTTTGGGGGATGTATGTATGTCCCTTAACCTGCCACACATGTGGCACCGGTTCTCCAAGAAAAGCCCCACTAGTTCAACATTCATAACATGACAAATATTATCCATGGTTACCAAATCTAAATATGGATATGGTTTGGTATGAAGCAGATACATATCAAAACAATCCAATAGGGTTCAGATATGGGAGCATACAAATAAAAATGCATACAAAACTATATGTTATAGACTTATATAATGTAATAAATTTCTTTCGAAGGAAAAAAATCATAACTTATATTCAAGATTAAAGAATTTACATCTTATACATGTTTGTGATCACAAAAATTAAACATACCATATCAATCCCTAATACTGCCCAAAAAAGATTTTAAATCAACATTTCATATAACATGATTAAATTATATTAAATATTAAAGAAGTTACATATTATACGTGCTTCTGAGAACAAAAATTAAACAGGCCATAACTGTCCCTATTACTGTCCAAAAAAGATTTGAAAAATGTTTAAAACCAACATTTCGTATAACAAGATTCTATTTTATACATATCAAAAAATTCTATTATAATGCTGAAATAAAGCTATTTGAAAGATCAAATGAAAAAGGTCCTATTATCATGAGATAAGCATAACAACCCCAGAACATGGTATAAAGAGCAAGGAGAAGATTGGTACTATCTTCATTTTTATCCACAGTGAAAAGCAAGGTTATGTAAGAGAAGTCCAAGTCTCTTGGGGCTGGTCCCCATTTGTCCTATGGACTTCCATTTTCAAGAAAAATTTAGGAACATGAACTCCCAGGTTTGAAAGATAGTCTTCCTAGTGCCAGATCATTATGATCCCTATATATGTGAGTGAATGATATATGATTAGAATTTCCTTTGAGAAGATTGACCTGTTCCATCACTGGGTGGAGGCAGATATTTTGCATTTTTGTTTTCCCATTTATCCAATGAATTGATAAATTTGAATCTTTAAGGAATTGGAGCAGTTCACCACTTTCTCTATAGCAGTTCCATAGCAGTTCTTAACAAAGCTACCAAGGCTTTCAGTCCTATCCAATATTTTGAGCCTCGCCCAAGACCAAATTTGAATGAGAAGTAAAGAGAGTTAGAAAGAAATAAAACACTACGTGCACCACACCCCAAGGGTTTCCTTTACATTTACCATCTGTTATTGCCTAAATCTACCTCAGGCTGAAGGAAGGCAGAGTTCAGGGTAACATCAAACCACACTCAGTCTGGTAGCTAGCCCTACCAGAACAGGAGAGGGCTCTCTCCGGGTCAATCTCAGCGAAAAGTAATCAATGGGGCTTGAGATGACTGGAATAAAAGCTAATTTTAGTCTAGGTATATAAATAAAGGAGCTTGATTTTGATTTTGGTGGTTTTTCGTTGGATCAAAGGGAAAGGCAGTTTTGGGTGCAGGGATTAGGCCTAGTTTCTGCAGAGTTCTGATTGGGGCGAGGAAGGCAACTGTCTTGATGCTTTAGATTGATTGAATGGATGGATTAGACTGTTGGGGAGCTGAAGAGGGCAAGAGAGTCTCAAGATTTCCTCCTCAAACAGATGAAAACATGAAAAAACTAAACAAACTGAAGGCAGAGCAAAGCAAACTATGAATTCTACCTTTACAACTTGTTTGTTCAGTTTAAGAAGAAAGGAGAATGAAATTGGTACACATAAACATCAATGAACTTACAAATACATGGAGAAAAACACCATCAAGATATATATCCACAAGGATCCCAAAGAGGGCTGCAAACCCTGGACTATTCCTTTGCCAAAATTGCAGAATGAATGTACAATGAAGTGCTAAGCAATCCAAAATGTCCAACCCTGAAAATGACTGAGAAAATACATCATATAGACAAGCGTAACCCATTCCCATGCCTCTAGGGGTTGAGCTCATCATTATAGGAGCTGTTTCAACCATATCTAAACTAGGAACTAGAAAATAGGCTATGAAACAACTTGCCTCTATATGCTAGGAAACTGATCCATTCACTCACATTTCACCTTTTGGTGAATGAATCTTCTAGAACAAGTAAAAATGTGCCAAAATTACATCATGTTCATGAAATTACATCAAGATAGATCAAGAGTTACAAGAAAAAGTGAAACTGGCCAAAAATAGGCGAAATTCTGAGCTGTTGACTGAAAAATAGGCCAAATTCCTCTATGTGCCATGCCCAAAATCTCTATGCGTAGCACAACTTTGGAGCTGATTTTGAGGGCCTTCCGGAAGTCCAAATTGAGCTCATGATAGCGCGTTGGAAAGATCTGCCTGTCTACTTTCCAACACAAGTGGAAGTTCTAGATTTGGATGTCATTTTCCCCTCCAAAACTTCAATCTCCCAACACTGCTTCCTGTGGGTGCAAAAAGTGGAAGAAAGGCCATTTTTAGGGTGTTTTTGGCCCTTTAGGCAACCCAAAACTTGATGAAATTCTTAGTCCATTCATGAGCATGAATAAATTTTCATAAAAAATCCAAAAATACCAAGTTTTCCTCCAGAGGATCTCCCAATCGTAAGCGCGCACCAAGTGGCGCTACGCGTCGGGCAGAAAAACCTGTTTTGTGACCAAAAAATTCAAAAATGACAAAATTTTCTCCAAATTCCTTGAAATTTGGACTGAAGGTCCCTCATCAAGTACTATTCTCAGCCAAAGAAGCTTCGACCAAGATTTGGAACCTATCATGCCTTTTACGACACTTTAGTGCCCTCCTGGTGCATGCAGTTTAGTGGTGGAATCACTGTCTCTGTCATATTCGGTGTCCGTCTCCATAATGTCCATGCAAGGTGTATGTTTAGCTTGTTGAAAATGAGAAATGAGGACTTGGTTGTTTTGTTTCGAATTGCCAAATGTGTGTCAAAGGGAAGGGACTGTGGGAGAAATAAGGCAGTGAGAATGATGGGGTTTTGATCAAATGGTAGTTTGCCCTTTGAGAATTTGACAAACTCTGGGATAAGGGACAGTCACTAGACTATTTTGGAATTTGGGATTCTGGGAACATATTATATTTTTTATAAGTGATATGAGAGAGGGAGAGTGCTAGGGAATGGTAGGGTTTATGAATAGGGATAATAGAACATAGGAGTGAATGACCTTGGGGATGTAAGGGAAATGAAAAATGGATTATAATGATACTATAACACCGATGGGAAAGGAACAACATATAGGGAAATAGAGTTGGAATATTTTGGCACCAAAATCAAATTTTAAACCTCCATTCCAAAACCCTAAAGAGGCATTTCTTCAACAAGATGATAGAGTTTGGCTTTTAATCATTCAAATCTCATATCCAATCTCCAACCACACCAAACCTTGTTTAAATGGAAATTATAACATCTCATAAACTTACTTGGACAAAAAGAACCGAGTTGATTTGAGTTTTTGTGGAGGAAAATGACAAAAATCTTGGTGTTGGCCCTGTGCGCCGCGCACACAGCCTAGTGCGCTGCGCACTTTATATGCGCCGCACCAGTGTATTTTTACACTGCGAAAAACTGCCCAATGCGCCGCGCACGCCATGTGCTCCGCGCCACTCAGCCAACGCGTTGCGCAGCTAATTTCAACACACAATTCATCCTAAAACAATGCTTTCGCTCCTCCATGACTTGTCTTTGGTTCTATGATGTCTTTGGCATGTGAATGGATTATTTAAACACCAGAAATGCCTTATATATCATGGACCTTGATTTTTAATGTGAAAAACCCACTTTTGTAGTTTTGAAACCTTTGACACTTCAATTTGAAACTCTGTTTTGCTTGATTTGTGATTTTCTGGCTAAATGATGAATTTCTTGTCAATCTTTTGCAGGGATAGCTGGCATGGTGTTTGGAAAAGGCGACTAGGGCTGCGCCTGAAGATTTTGACAACTGAACAACTTTGAAAATTACATGGCATTAATTACAAAAGACGAAATGACAATTTTTCTTCAAAACAGAGTTTTGAAGAAAAGTCACGATCAATAATTATAACGATGAAATCTCTTGAGATGAAAACTTATTCTGATCCTCCCTCTGGCCTGTTGGCATTATTAAACATTTTGAAGACTGAACCCTAGACCTAATGACTGAAAAACCCTAAAAACTCTTTGCTCACCAAAGAACAAACATGACTGTCAATGGCTGGAAATGGCTTTAATGAACAAACACAGACCAGCAGGTACATGACATGAGGGACATGAGTGATAAAACCCTTCCGTCAGAAGACCGATGCTCCTAATGGAATGCAGATGACCGAATTGAATGAGACACCTAAAAATGAAATGCAACAAAAGAGATATTTTGATCTCTGACGGAGGGCTACAAAGACCGACTCTAACACCATCAAAGAAACTCCAAGGTGTCTTTATGTGTATTTATAAAGTCCCATTCCATCTCACTAGATTTGGGCTTGGAACCATTTTAATCTCATCATAAACAATACCTAATTTTATAGTAAACTTCAAGAGGGGTGAAAGATTTTTCTTCAACAATAGTGGCATTCCTTGCTAACCAGTTTCTTCATGCTGCAATACATGGAAGGGCCTTATGAACTACAATTAAAGCTGGGACCTTGCCATGATCCCATGTGGAGCACATCCTAAAAGAGAATCTTGTTTGCTAAATCAAGGTAGAATAAAATACTAGATTTTGGAGGAGCTTTGAGCTTCCAAATGGGCTTCCATTTCCAGGTAGCCACTTGTGGATCAACTTCTGAGCATCCAAACAGGCTTACACCGCTAGGTAGCCATTTCTGGATCATCCAAAAAACTAGTTGAGTGTCATGATTCCCAACTTGGCAGTTTGATCTCCACCTACAAGATTTTTTGACCAAAAAATTTTCATCCATGTCTAGTGTAATGAAGTTGCTTTGAAAATTTTGATGAAAAGGTATCACTCTTCTACTATTGGACCATCTAAATTACGAAATCTCTGATTCTTCTAACCCTATTGCCATATGGAAGTTTGTCTAGGAGCTGCTACATATGCCAAATTGAGGATGTCATGTTTCCTTAGAGAAGATGAAAAATATATGGATAATCTATGTTGACCCTAACAAGTCACAACCTGCCTATCAACCCATCCCTAATCTGATACTTCTACCATTGCCAAGTTTCTGGCAAAGCAAATTTTCAACAAGGTAGGCCAATGCGAGGACTTTCCAAGTAATAGATGCATTAGTAGTAGGTTTGATAATCAAAATTATAAAATATTCTATCAATAAAGGGAGAATGTTGTTGGCAAGCATAAAATGCTTCCAGAGATCATAATTCTAATAATTCTAATAATTCTCCAATTTTTCTTAGTTGTGAGTGTTCGCACTCCACCAACTCTTCGAAGGCCGAAAAGAGACTGACAAAGGTAACCACATACTACTTTGACCTAGTAGCTAGCCCTACCAGGATGAGAGGGTTCTCTCAATGAGATCAAAATCAAGGATTGATTGTGACATGAAAGATATTAGGCTAGATATGATAGGCTCGGGCAGTTTTTGAATATTTTAAGGTTTGATGCTGGATCAGGGATGAAACCAAATAGTTAGATCTAGGGATCAAAGGGTTTACAGCTGCAAAAATATAAAGTAGCCAGGTAGAAGTGGATCTATGATGGCTTTAGGTTTTTATATGTATGGTGGTGAGTCTAAAAGAGTAGAGGGATTTAATGAGCATGTCCAGTCATGAATTCATTAAACTAGAAGCATGAAACACAAAATGACATTTCCATATAAACAGAGCTAAATGAATAGACTTCTGCCTATGATTTCTAAGGAAAGCCACTAAAGATACAAGATATTAAAGAGAAGCTATATATAATTCAATAAATACTATAACAGAGAAGATACATGATCATAAACTCACTACACATGAATTCCTAGATAATAGCTGCAACTGCATCCTTTGATTTCTGACAATGAAAGTGAAAGTACAAGCTACAAGAGCACCATCCTCTAATGTCCAACTAGTCGAATGACTCTGAAAATGATAGATATAGAAAAAAAAAAACATCTCCCCTCTCTCAAGGGTCGAATCCATCAGTTGTGGAGCTAATTACATGATATGCTCAACAAGACCCTAATGTCTAGTGGAGGCCAACCAATTCACCTCATCATAGGAAACTAGATACATTTGACCAAAATTACATTAACAAGCATGTATCTACCTTATTTCACTATTTACCAACTCAATTAAACCTCATGACATCACAAAATCACCATCATTCATCAATTACACATGTAAAAAGTCAAACTGGTTCAAACTGCCTATGAAAAATGCGTGCTGGAGAAAGCGTAATGAAATTGGTAGAAGTGGCTTTTGGAGGCCTTCCCGAGGTCCAAATCCTGATCTGAAAGATGCTATGGAAAGCCTTGGATGTCTGCTACATGATAGGATTATCAAGATCTCAAAAATGGGGCTCCTAGCCTTCCAAAACTTCATTCTCCCAAGAGTACTCAGAAAGTGCAGCATGGCCTCCAAAAACAAGTCAAAAAGGTCATTTTTTGCATGTTTTTCGGAATTTTGACCCTCCAAAAGTGGCTGACATGGCTCCACTGCTAACTAGGATTTATGTACTCCAAAATTTGGCTGACATGGCTCCAAATTGAAGGAAATTTTTGTTCCTTGGTATATTATGGACAAACACATAAATAAATTTTGTAAAATTCATCTCTATTTGGTCATAAACACATTTTGAAGCAAAAATGTTCATGTGTGCACTGTAAACCCTAGGAAACCCATAATTTGGAAAGGTGAAGCTATGATTTATTGGATTTTGGCACTGCTTGGATAGTGGAGAGGACATAATCTCATGTGTGTTGAGTGGTGCATATCTTGGAATTTTTCCTCCCTTGTTGTAAGGCCTCTTATCTCCCTCCATATGTACTTTGCTAGGGGAAAACCTTAATAGTGTAAAACAGGGGAATGGAGAAATGGAGTAGGATGGAGGGGTTAGGAGAGGGAAATGGGCATGGGAAAAATTATGGAAGTAGGGAAGGGTGTTATGAAGGTTTAGGAAGTGGAATGGAAGGGAATTAGGATAGGAGTAGACCTAGGAAATTTTATTACAAGTCTAGGTCTAGGAGGTTGCGAAAAGCATAGCGTAGGGATAGTGGTGTGGTGTAGGGTCTAGGGTTTGGATGTAGAAGCTTAGGGAGTTAAATTGAGTGGGTGTGAGTGCTTGAAGGAGTGCATGTGGATGTGGGGAAAGGGAAAATGACTATGGGAAAGGTTGTTGATTTACAAATTCAAAGAGGTAGGGTGGCCCACCTAATGATTTTCACTTGGCTTTTGGAACCATGTAGCTTTGGAAAGTTCAATTGAAACTTTGGAATTTGAAACTTATTACATAATATGAAACACAAATTACATTTTGAAACCAAACTTCATTGAAAAAATTTACCTATTCCCACTCCTCCTTTGCTAGATTTATGCATGGAATGATAGATTTTGGTGACTGAAACCCTAATGACCTAATGGTGACACTCAAATGAATGAAAACCATGATGAGGTTGACTGAAGTGATAATGATGACCTTTCAATGATGGTACAATCAACTGAGTGATGACATGGACCGACATGTAAAGATTTTGAAAGGAATGGAAATAGCCCTAGACACACTATCCAATGACCAAATTTTTATTTGAAAACCTATTGAAACCAAGAAAATTTGACTCGACACCGTAATAAACATTTTCAAAGAGCCCATTTGATCACTGGTTATAGGAAAAACTGGCTGACACTAACATTGGCTCCAACTAGGGACGCCAGCTCCTTGGAGGTGGCAAGAACACTGTAGGCCAAGTAGCCTTACCATTGGGCATGGAGTCAAAATCAAAAGACGAGACTTAATACTGAAAACTAACATGACAAACTAAACTAACTTTGACTAAAACAAAACTTACAAAACTTACTGATGGAAGAATATCACCAAGACTTGAGGGATTCAAATCTTGATGACAACTACCTGCCTGTTAAAGACATACGTACAATCATGTGACGTGATCCTTCCAGTGTAACTAATCCAATGGATGGATACTTACGTGAATTCTATTCTCACTTTCCTCAAGCAGGAAGGAAAGACAAAAACTAGGCAACTCCGAGTGTCCACTGAAAATGTCCTCATGATCCATAAATTCAAGAAAATATATCATCCCTATTGACTGCAACGAATCAATGTAAGGATATTCAATAACTTGAAATGTTATCTTGTCTTGAGATCCAACAAAAACACAAGCACACCCTTGATTTTGATCTGAAAGAATACTTGGTTGTTGATCCATGGGAAGGCATATGGAAGTATGACCTTCTGCTACCTGAGTGTTGGCTGTAAATTCCTCAAGCATGAGCAACTTTGATTTTATCTCTGGCATACTATATATCTCAGACTCATACTCCTCAATTTCATAGTCTAAATCATCCTTGAACAAAAAAAAATCTTCAAGATTGTTAAACATGATAGCCCTATCCTCTTCATGAAAGAAAACAATGCCTGTTAGCCAATCTCTTTACAGGAAATCATCATAAAAAATTGGCTTACTCATAACAACTTCTTGTATAGTTTCACCAGTCTCATGACTCTCATCATTTAAACTCATATTTTCATTTTCAATAATGGAAGAAGTTTCACTAACACACTCTTGACTATGTGAACACTGCAAACCTGCATTATATGGGCTGTAACATGACTATTCAGGAGCTAATCTATCTCATCTTTAGACAAAGGAGAATACTGAGTTTTATAGAAATTAACATTGGCTTGGTGATTTTCATTTTTAGGATCGAGAATAGGCATTTCTCTTTTTTGGTCCCAGCTTGTTTCATCCAAGGAGGAAGCTATTGATTCTTGTTGGGAGGAAAAATCATAAAGGGCTTCTATGATCTCATCATCTAGACACGCTTCATCCCCATACAAATTTTCAAGAAACTCAATGAAATTTTTAGAAATCTCACAACAACTATCAATAATCAACAAGGAAGAATTAGATCTTTGATAATGTTGAAAGAAAATTGAATGAAATTCTGCTAGAGAATATAAACTAGTAGATGGTAGACTCTCATACAATTTCCTCGCTTGTTCCTCCAAAGTAGCCATAAATATCTTCATTAGAAAATATTCAGGAAACTCAATCTTTAGTCTGTGAATATGAAAATGAAATTTGACCAAATGCAAACTAGAATCTTCTTCATTGTGAACTTTAAACTTTGATAACCCTATTTGCAAATCTATACAAGGAATCAGATTCAGAAAACTAGGAATATGAGTTTGATTCATAGGAGCATACCTTTGAGAAGTTGAATCCATTTTGACAACAATGAAGTCACCAAGAAGTTCTTCAAATTACCGGTTCTTGAAAAGTGGAGGCGCCATGAAAATTCTGAACCTTTGGATTCTTTGACACTGGAGTCGCCATGAAAATTCTGAACCTTTAGATTCTTCGACACTAGAGTCGCCACGTGAATGATGCACAACATTATTGTGCCTGATCATTGTTCACCATCAACAATCATATTTGATCCTTTTCGTTCTTTCCTGGGGAAGATCAGTCACTTCGTTCCTCGACAATGACGCCAGAATGTTAGCACTCCACCAGTTCTCCGAAGGCTAAAAAGAGACTGACAAAGGTAACCACAAACCACTTTGAACTAGTAGCTAGCCTTACCAGGCTAAGAGGGCTATCTAAATGAGATATTTAAGGATTGACTGTGACATGAAATATATTAGGCTTGATATGATAGTCTCATGTAGTTTTTGAATATTTTAGGGTTTAATGCTGGATCAGGGATGAAACCAAGTAGCTAGGTCAAGGGACCAAAGGGTTTACAGCTGCAAAAATATAAAGGAGCAAGACAGAAGTGGATCTATGATGGATTTAGGGTTTTTTAGGTATGGTGGTGAGTATGAAAGAGTAGAGGGATTTAATGAGCATGTTCAGTCATGAATTCATTAAACTAGAAGCATGAAACAAAAAATGACATTTCCATATAAACAAAGCTAAATCAATATAATTCTGCCTATGAACTGTAAGGAAAGCCAATGAAGATATAAAATATGAAAAAGGAGCTATTTATTATTCAATAAATACTATAAAAAAGAAGATAAATTATCATAAACTCATTGCACATGAATTCCTAGATAATACGTGCAACTGCATCCTTTGATTTCTGAATATGAAAGTGAAAGTACAAGCTACAAGACAACAATCCTTTGATGTCCAACTAGTCAAATGAATCTGAAAATGATATATATAGAACAAAAAAACATCTCTCCTCTCTCAGGGGTTGAATCCATCAGTTTGGAGATGATTACATGTTATGCTCAACAAAACCCTAATGTCTAGTGGAGGTCAACCAATTCACCTCATCATAGGAATCTAGATACATTTGACCAAAATTACATTAACAAGAATGTATCTACCCTATTTCTCTATTTACTAACTCAATTACACCCCATGACATCACAAAATCATCATCATTCATCAATTACACATGTAAAAAGTCAAACTAGGTCAAACTGCCTGTGAAAAATGCTTGTTGGAGAAAGCGTAGTGAAATCTGGAGAAAGCATAGCGAAATTGGTATAAGTGGCTTTTGGAGGCCTTCCCAAGGTCCAAATCTTTATATGAAAGATGATATGGAAATAATTGGATGTCGGTTACATGATAGGCTCATAAATTACTAAAAAAGGTGGCTCCTAGCCTTCCAAAACTTCATTATCCCAAGAGTACTCAAAAAGTGCAGCATGGCCTCCAAAAACACGACAAAAAGGTCATTGTTTGCATGTTTTTGGGTATTTTGACCCTCAAAAAGTGGCTGACATGGCTCCACTGCTAACTAGGATTGATGTAATAATTAAGAGGAATCCAAAAATGCTGAGTTTTCATCCAATGGACCCCCCCAAAAAAAGTGTAGCGTGGCCCACGCTGGACTTTTGGACCAAAATTGTGCAAAATTTTTGGGTTTTTTTGTAAAAATAAGCCTCAAAGATGGAGCAATATCTCTCTAACCATGAAATTTTTTTTTCAAAAATGAGAGAGGTTTTTTTTCATTGGAATTTTGTGAGAAAAAACCTCTTCCATATTTCAAAACTAATTTCCCATTTGGTCAGAATCAACGTTTAAAGTTGATCACTCAAAAACTGGAGAAAGCACAACGTGCCTGGAGAAAGCGCATCGTGCTTGGGAAAAGTGAATTTTGGAGGCCTTCCAGAGGTGCAAATAAAGATATTAAGGTACCATTATAAATATTATGATTTATGATACACAATGGAGTCATCAAACACAGCAAACACCTTCTAAACCCATGAAAAACTGTCTTGAAGTCAAGCATTCTAGGAGTGCAGAAAACCTCCTGTGGCAATTGTATTTTTGGCATTTATCCCAAATCATAATACCTGTGTATAAATCTAAGGAGGCATATGTGCCTTGGTCTATTACGGACAAATACCTCTTTCAATTTTGGAAAATTAATCTCTATTTGGTCATAAATACAGTTTGAATCAAAATTGTTCATGTGTGCACTATAAACCCTAGACAACCCATAACTTGGAAAGGTGAAGCTATGATTTATTGGAATTTGGAACTACTTGGAAAGTGGAGAGGAAATCATCTCATGTGTGTTGAGTGGTTCATATATTCAAATTTTACCTCCCTTATTGTAAGGACTCTTATCTCCCTCCATATGTACTTTGCAAGGGGAAAACCCTAATAGTGAAAAATAGGGGAATGGAGAAATGGAGTAGGATGGAGGGATTAGGAGAGGGAAATGGGGATGGGAAAAATTAGGGAAGTAGGGAAGGGTGTTAGGAAGGTTTATAAATTGGAATGGAGGGGAATTAGAGAAGAAGTATACCTAGGGAATTTTATTACAGGTTTAGGTCTAGGAGGCTGCCAAAAATGCGGCGTAGGGATAGTGGTGTGGTGTAGGGTCTAGGGTTTGGATGTAGAAGCTTATGGAGTGAAAGTGAGGGGGTGTGAGGGCTTGAAGGAGTATACGTGGAAAGGGAAAATTACTATGGGAAGGGTTTATTTGACTTACAAAGTCAAATAGGTAGTGTGGCCCACCTCATGATTTTCACTTTGATTTTGGAACCTTGTAGCTTTGGAAATTTCAATTGCAACTTTGTAATTTGAAACTTATTACATAATATGAACCATAAATTACATTTTGAAACCAAAATTCATTGAAAATTTTTACCTATTACCACTCCTTTTCCGAATTTATGCATGGAATGACAAATTTTGGTGACTGAAACCCTGATGACCTAATGATGACACTGAAATGAATGAAAACCATGATGATGTGGATTGAAGTGATAATGATGACCTTTCAATGATGGTACAATCAACTGAGTGATGAAAAGGATCGACATGTAAAAATTTGGAAAGGAGCAGAAATATCCCTAGACACACTATCCAGTGACCAAATTTTTATTTGAAGACCTACTAAAACCCTAATAAACATTTTGAAAGAGCCCATTTGATCACTGGTGACAGGCAAAACTGACTAACATTAATAGTAAGGTCCTTGCCAAATTAATGTGTATTCAACAGACTTCATCCTCCAAACAACTTTGGTTTAGCCAATCTATCCCATTGTAATATAGGTATTGAGATCTTTCCCTTATTTCGTTTCCATAAAAAACTGAATCGTTCCTCTTTGTTTTTTTCCAAAATTCCTACAATAATATATGAAAATGAATAGCTATATACCAGGTTTGCCTCAAGCACAAATTTAATAAGGTTAATGTGGAAACTAAGGAAAGCCAACAAGAACTTTAGCTTGAGACTTCTTTCAATTTTTTTTATACAACCAAATCCAATATTGAAATCCATAAGCGTTTGGTTTGAGAACAAAGCCAAGGTACTTCATACCTGAACTACAATTTATTACTTGAAATGGGAGTAGGTACAAAAGATCCATTTCTCAATATGGATATAGAGAGCCAATTAAGACTGTTAATTTTGTTAAATAGCTACAGGTTCATCAAATATCTGACAGACCCATATCCTTCGGATATCCGATGAAAGATACATCAGATATCCAATGAACCTTCCCACTAACATTCGTCATATATTTGACAAACCTTTCAACAAAAATTCATTGAATATTTGATGAAAAATTTGAGAAACATTCACAGGATATCCGACAAACATTCTTACAAAAATTCATTGGATATCTGACAAACCTTATGAGAAAAATTCGTTGGAAATTCAACGATTATGTGTTGAAAATAAAAACTGTCGACGATGACCTTCGACGACGCTATGTCGGATATCCGACGATAACTACCATAAGAATTATAATGATTTTTTAAATGTCAATAGTACACTTGTGCCTAAAATGATGTTTAGTGAGACCTCTTTTTGTTGTTACAATGTGGAAACTTAGTTGAAAGAACAACAATTGATCATTAAAAATTGGCTCAATTTTTAGTAGTGCCAATTATTGATCCAAAGTGACTTGTCCAAAGACGAGAATAAATTCTCAAGACACAATTTGCTTCATAGATCACATTTTTCTATTATAACAAGAGGTCGAAAATTTCAAAGATGTGAAAATATCGAAGACCAAGTGATGATGCTAAACAAGGTGATCCTCTCCTCTATTTATATGAAGAGGAACATTGTTTAATTAGCCTAAAATCCCCAAAATCTCAAGAAAAATCACAATAATGAATTGGGTTACAAGCCATCCCATTAGCCAAAACATAAAATCAATTGAAATGCCCACATGTGTGAGTTGAATGCTGTTGTCATCCATGCGTAGGGCTATATGAGGCATGCGTCGAGGCTTCAAAGTGAAATGAGTGGTGTAGAAGCTCTCTAAAATCATGGTGTGAAGGTTTACCTTCACATTTTTGTCAAAATCTCTTTGTTGGCCCCAAATTCACCTTGGGGGTTAGCATGTGGTCCCCTAGGTCTCCAACAACGTAATGTGCCCATATTTACTCTAACATTGAGGGCTTTCCAGGTTATACTAGCCCTCCCATGTCTCAGAAGATGAGACCATCCTCATCTAGGCTATGGATCAATTTCCATATCTCTAATAGTCCCGAGGATGGATATGGGTATGTTGGGTTTAGTGTATGTCATCTTGAAGAATCATCAGATAATGCGCAAAGTGGCATAACATCTTGGTGTAGGAGGTGTCCAGGTGTGCAAAAGTAATGTTGCTATTTCTTAGAGACCCAAGGCTTTCAACACCTCACCTATGGGTGTCAAGATGCTCCTCTAATGCCTTGGGTACATGTGGGTAACGTGCCTAGGACTTGGGTTGCTAAACCACTTGACAATCAAAACATAAATTCTAGTGAAAGTAATCAGTCATTAGGTACAATAATAATTTTGCATCTAAGTGAACCAAGATTGAAAGCAAAGGGATACTTAACACTTAAAATAAGGCTTCCTTTCCAAAATTAGGGCTTTGAACTAGTAATGGTGCTATCTCCCCAGGCAAGAGTGGCCAATGGAAAACCCTATTAAGTGTTTCCAACTCCTAAGGAAAAGTAACATTTCCCTGATCCTCCCTTCAATCGATAGGTGTTAGTGAATAATAATGATGGAATAGAGGGGAGAAGACTTCATGGCTAAGTAACATTGTCAAAGGGACTAGCATGATGGGGATTCTCATCCTAGGTGTATAGGTGTGAGGAGGGAACAATTCTAGATGAGTCAACCCCTCTTATGCGCCCTTTAATTTTCTTGATTTTTCTTTTTATTATTGCTCATAGCTCAAAGGGTTAGAGCTTCCTTTGTATGATGTATAACCATTTTTACCCCCTTAATGATGAGGCATCTCATTTCCCATCAAGGGTTAGGATATGCAAGGGTTCCAACTTCCTTTATGATGTGAAGGAGCAACATACACTCAAGAATCAGGTGATGGCCATAATGAGTAAGGTAGAGCTCATGATAGGATTTTTCTCACGTGCTAATGTGTATGTCTCGACCATATTTTGCATTTTGATATTCTTTTGTTTTACATTGTGGCCATTATTTTCTCTTTCCTTTTATTTTAGCTCCACCAACCTCCTAGGGCAATGTTCTGGGCCCTACCTAGGTATGAGGATTTATGGGTGCCAATCCTAGAGAACCAATGGTAAGTTGAACCTGAATAATGAAAGTGGAATAAGGACTTGTAATGTAAGATGGAAAATGGTAAGTATGGAATAGGGATAAATGGGACTGCACTATCTTAATCAAGGCTTCCCACATAGTTGTTACACAACAATTTGTCACTGTCCCTATACTCCTCGTTCCCGATCCTGGAGACCCCTAATAGTGACCCCTGTGTCTATTTTCCATCATGAAAACGTGCCATCATATCCCTTCTAGCACAATGAGTAAACTCTCTTTTGACTATTCTTGGAGCAACTCCTTGAAACCATGATTATCTGGAGTGACGCGCCCTCTCCATGTCTCGATTGTGCCGATGGCTCTTTTTGGGTCTAGGGAAGTGCTGATTGGTGTTGGAATGAGGATCATACCCGTGCTGATCCTCTTCTGGAATTTTTTTTTAAATTGGAAGTGAAGCTTCGAGATCTAGAAGCTTCGTGGCAGAGAGTTGGTTGTTTGTTCTTGAGGATAGAGCCGAGCTTCTCCCTTTGGGCTCTTTGTTCCAACAAAAGTGGAACCACCCAAAGGGATAACCCATTTACCCACCTTAAGTGGATCAATTCTCCCTCATTTTCTATAAAATGGACAATTTCCCATAGCTATGGTAGTTAGAACAGAGATAGAAGAACAATAGAGATACATTTGTTGCTATAGGTATCGAGCAAGAGTTGATACATTTTCCCTTCCACATCAAGTTGAAAGAGCGCTTTGGAGACGTGCCTGGATGAGGACCCGTCGAAGGAGAGCTGCGACATCAAGGCGCAGGTTGTAACTCCCCCTCTCTATTTTAATATAATACAATTGATTCGTTCTTTCCATTCTCGTCTTTAATGTGCGATTGGATTCTTAGTTTTTCTTGATCAACTAGGTAGATTGTATATGCAAGATATATGTTATGCTTTCACGTTTGTTTTTGTTTGATCCCTTGTGCGGGTAACCAAGTGTCAGTGACGACGAATATCTGACTACAGACCGTGAAGGATTAAAGGATTCAAGTGAGGAATAACATCAAACTGAGGTAGGTGATCTATTCACGATCTGCATGCATTTACAATCTAGGAAAGTAGGCTTCTAATTGTTTCCTGTTGTTACTAGACCCATCCTAGGGCTAGAGGGATTGTCTCTGTCCACAGAGAGGATTTTCCTGCATAACAAATTGGCGACTCCACTGGGGAGTGCTAGCCTTTAAGTCTCCTATTTTCGATTTTTGATTTCTTGTTTTGTCATCGATTTTCGTCGAGTGTCCATCTCCTTGTCTCTGTAGCTTCTATAATTTCTTACAAATTTTATCTCTCTGCTGGAGTGATAAGTCTGGTGTCAGTTTAGAAAACCATTTTGTTTTTCAGTATTCTCCTCGATCGATGCTAGTATTTGTATGACAGTCGTGCCAATCGGCATTGAATGCGTTTTACACAGTCGCACTTTTACCCTTCATGCGCGGGTTGCAGATTAATAGTCGTGTCGATTTCTGTGTCTAACTTTTTTAGGGTTTCCTTCATTTTGTCAGCTAGTGGGTCTTATCCTTCTGAGTGTTCTTTCTTGTTTGAATAACTCTTTTTCTTCTATGTTCAATGAAAATTCTGATTCAATTTTTGCACCTTTGGTTGTATCTTCTGCAAAGCTACTACATCCTTGTCCTCCTAGGGTTTCTAGGTGTCCTCGGGTCATTCGAGCGGTTTCTTACTTTGTTGAATTCTAGAATTCCCATTGAATCAAGTCTTGTTATACCTTTCAGGATTTGTGTTTGATTGAGGTTCGTCTTTCGGTCGGTTCTCACGAATAGAATTTTTCAAGTGTCAACTCTGAATGCATTTGAGTTTCTATTCTCCATCAAGCATAGATTACAATTGCTTGTCCTACGACTGGAGTTTGTTTTCTTTGAGTTATTGATTAGTGTGTGAATGAAGAGTGCTTTGTTTTGAAGAAAATGGTTTACTTCTCTCTTTGATTTTAGAAATATTTGCCTCTTACGTGCATTTTTGAGAGATTTCATTAGTACTTAAAACATTGTTGATTGACTTGCGTTCTACATTTCGCATTGTGCTTATAAGAAAAATACAAAAATATTTTTTGATTCGTTTCGATTTAGAACATGAAATTTCCATTTCGAATCACTTCTAAGCGCATTTGGTGAAAGGAATAAATTGTAAATTTTTTTGTTTTGCTTTAAAATTCCGCACTTGAAGAGAAAAGTGAATGTAATTTTATGCATTTGTTTTGTTTTTGCATTTATTGTGTGAGTTTCTCTCTCCTTCAGTAACGTAGTATTCATTGAAATGAATGTTTCTTTTCTGATTTAGCTGCATCTTAGGGGGTTAAGTGACATCGGTAGGACTTTGAAATCGAGACATAATTCAAGATCAACCTTAAAATTTATTCAATCAACCTAAGGAGCATTTGGAACCTAACGAACCACATTTAGAGGTCTAGGCTAGAGACATGTTCCAGCGTCGTTAAGCATAGGAGTTATTGCTAACGGTCTGTGTTACAACTCGAGGGTGATATCCTGTCCCACGTGTGGAAGTATATTGATGTATGACAGTATATTTTGGGACGCTCTCATCGAACGGTTATGCATCATAAAACACTACTACAGATTTGGACTCCCACATACCATCGCGTATATTTTTGGGGACACCATTAGGCTGCAAACCTACCATAGGTAACTGATTCAACCGCCTTGTAGACATGATACGTCAAACACAACATTCAGGGAGATTGGTTTCCGTATGTTAAGTCCTTGGTCATTTCTCTTTAATTTGATCACCAAGGTGTATATTGTAGTTCACGGGTACCTGGTAATCCTTTTTTCCTAGCTTACCCCTCTTTGATTTATTTCGTTTTTTTTTTCTTTCTAAAATTAATTGCCCAAACCACGTGGCTTACCTGTTAGAACCTTTCTAGGCCACATCATGAGTAACTCATAAATATATTGTTTAAAGCCTTGAATTAATAATTTTTCTCCTCTTCTTCTTTTGAAATAAGATCATCGTGGCTGAACCACAAGTTCAGTTTCCTCTCCATCCACTCCTTCCGAAGAGACATTGTCACCTGTCTCTTCTGATTATCCATCTTCGCCTGGACTCAAACTGATGAGTTCACCCTTGTTCTGAGTATCTAACCTCTTGCCTCTCGATCTCCTCCTAATGTGCCAGTAGGCTACATTGCCTACCCTTTGAATCCATTATTTGATCCCACTGAAATCTCCCCTCAACGACCATATAGTCCGTACGATACACCTGGTGTACCGTTTGTGAATTCACTGGGTCCATCTCAGACCACTGCTCGTCAGTTATTTCTAATGGATTTAGAATGAGAGGTTTCATCTCCCCTGGAGGTTTCCAGCACCATCAACGGTGTTGATAAGACTTTGTTTGACGAAACTATATTCCCTCCCGAGGGTTTTCCCTACGTGGAAACCTCTCAGCCTTCCTCCCAGCTGTATATTTCGCAAAATTACACCTCGTTAGGACACCTGATATCAAGTATGTAAAGTGATATGCATTTGTATTACAATACTATTTGGCAGAATACTGGAGTATGTGCCCCTAGTTCGAGTGTTTACAACATAACCATTTCCATGCCTGCTCAAACTATAGTCATGCCCACTTCCGTAAAGCCAACTGTTTGTGTAGGTGTTTCAGTGACTCCTGTCAGTACTCCTCTGTCGATCCCATCGAATTTAGTTTATGGAGGAGGTCCTACCCTGTCAAATGTTTCCCAACCTTCCATTGGACAATCTGTGAGTGGATCTAAAGCTTACATTTCGGGTTCCTCTCAAGCTGTTGGTAGCATTCCTATGCCCGCTGGATCATTCGGTCCAACAGGGTTCACATATGATCAATATCAACAATTTTTGCAAAGTCTTAACCAAAAACATTATCACCCATATGGTTCCCAACAGTTTCAAAATCAACCAATAAATCCACAGGGATTTCAAGGGAAACCTGGCATTCAACTAGGGGGTTACATCTATCAACAAGGTATTACTTATGGTCAAAATTGACCTTATGGGCCACAAGGGAAACCATTCGTATAACAAGAAATGCCTTACGTACAACCTAATCAACCTTTTTCTCATCAAGGTCAATTTTCCTATTTTCAGCAGGGACAACCTTCTAGACAACTAGGTCAACCCCAATTTCAGTAGGGCCAACCTTTTGTCCAGCAAGGACAACCCTCCATTAAGCCTAATTAGGTCTTTCTTCAGCCAGGGCCTCAAGTACAGCTAGTTCCTCAGGTACAACCTAGTCCTCAGGTACAACCTAGTCCTCAAGTACAACCTAATCCTCAGGTAAAACCTAGCCAACCTCAACAACCTCAGTGTGCAGTCCAACAACCCCAAGGTCAACCACAGGGCAATCCATACCAAACCTTCTAGCAACCACAAAATCCGTATGTTGCGAACTATGGTAAGCCTGGACCTCAATGGTTTGCTGCAGGTCAGAATCTATTTTTGGTTCAGCAGTGAGGATATGGTTAGAATCCACAAGGTTTCAATCCTTATGGAAATTATCAATATGGGAAAAACCCTTTGAGGAAGAACACTTGGGGGCATAGTTACTCCCAACCCGGTTGGCATCCACAAATGGGCATGTATCAAAGGCCGAACACCATGCCTTTCAATCCGCAGTTTCCAATTATCACGACGTTGGAACTTCATGATGTGTCAAGATTGACCAATGATCCAATTATTCACAATTCTGAGAGATTGCCCCAAGTTTGAAGGAAAATCTGGGGAAGACCCCCAGACGCATGTTATGACGTACGATATTTGGTGCTCCTCCAATTGCTGGGTGACGACTCTGTACGTTTACATCTCTTTCAAAAAATGTTGACCGATGCCACTTCAAAGTGGTACATTGAAATTCCACGCGGAACCTTTTAGGATTTCAACTCCCTAGCCATGGGTTTCCTTACACATTTTCAGTTGCCTGTTCATTATGAGACAAGAACCCAACTCCTTACATCCTTAAAGAAAAATACTGCTACACATATCTCTGATCATTTTCATGAATGGAGAAGGTGTCATCATTTGATCAAATTTAACATTCTTGATCAACTATTGATAGAATGGTTTACCAAATCATTCACCATTCATATCTCTAAGGATATCACTATGGGTGCAGCTGTCACGGAAGAGAAATCCATAGCTCGTGCCAAGTATCTCGACTTGCTTTACTCACAATTCGACGCGTTATATGATATCTTACCTGATGCTCCACACCCGAGTTCTCAGTCTGCAGCCTCAAAAGCTCCGATGACACCACCTATGGACAACATCATTGGTTTTGTTTCCCAGACTTCCAGGAAGTCTTCTTCTCCTTCTATGTAGAAATCGTCTTCTTTCTCAGATTCTGTTCCTCATAATCCTTCAAATATTGGAAAAAATTAAGAGGTCAACACTGTTCAGGCTTCTATGGCTGATAAATCCTCTAAAGGAAAAAATAAGGGCATAGGTCGATCTAAATTTGATGCCCCAAAATAGGATTCCTCCAAACCTCACACTGATGATGGAGCTAAACGTAGACCAAATTCTCCTTGCCTAATATGTGATGACGAGCATTACACCAAGGACTATCCATGATGGGAAGAGGTGAGTCAATTGTTGAAAGGCACCCAAGGGACTCTGGCTATTATTAAAGAACTGTTTCCATTGTAGCAGACTCAAATGGTGGAACAAACCCAGTCTTCCACCCCTTTTAGTTCTCAAGTTTTCATGATGAATGGTACTACACCCATATCTACACTACCAGATCTAAATATTATTTAGAGCTGTGTCAACTGGTGGGGAAAGAAATCATCGATGCTCCTACTCCTTTTCCCCTGCCCGCTTCTGGCCCTCTTCATATTGAAAGGTCAGTTCTGATCCTACTATATGACCACCTTCTAAAGGTGTGCTCCGCCAGTCCTCCTATAATATGAATTCCCTAGCCTCTTAACATTACAATATTTTTTAAGATTTGGCTCAGGCACCTTCTGCTATGTCTGCGTTAGAGGTGCTTCAGAGCTCTCCGTCACAACGGAAAGTGTTGTTATCCACTATTGGAAGAGTCGATCCAGCCGATTCAAGCCTTATTACTTTTGATCTGGAGAATTTCATTCTGCGTCTCCCTCATCAACTTGATTTGATTATACAAGTTGGTATTAATGGCAAGAATATCCATCAACAGTCGTGGAAGAAGGTGCATCTACATGCATTATGTCTGTTTCATGTTGGAAATCCATTGGTTCTCCAACTCTAAATTAGTCTCCAAATACTTTGGAGGCCTTTGATGGGAGGGATTCTCGTCCTTTCGATATTCTTCCGAATTTTCCTATCACGTTGGAAGGAAAAACGGTCAATGTTGAGGTTGAAGTCGTTGATGCCAAGCTCAATTATAATCTTCTCCTCGATCACAGATGGACTCATGTTATGCTTTGCATGTCGTCCACTCTCTTTTGTGTTCTACATTTCCCGCACGAAGGAAAGATTATCATTGTTGATCGGTTGTCCTTTTTCGCTTCCACTTCTTCAGAAGGAAATGTTTCATATCTAGACCATACCACCACGCATTATGAGAGTGCGGGGGCAAGGATTTTTGAAGATTATGCCCTTATGGGTCTATTTTATCTTCCTCCACCGAACGGTTTAGGTTAATATGATCTGCACTTATTTTGATCCCTGGATCATCCCTTTGCCTGATCAGGTCGATTCGTTTGGTGATGTGATGCCGTTAAGCCTGGTAGAGGTCAATTATTGTGAAATCATATCGGATTCGACTAATGTTTCCGAACATGCTGCTTCTAGCACACATTTTGATGCATACTCCCAATCTCTTTGGCTCGATTCCTCGGATGCATCTAATCCCCTGAATGAGACATTTCCATCTAACGAGAGTATCGTGGAAACTATGTCTCTCGAAGAAACCCCTTAGAACGATATCCATCATCGTTCGTCGTTTCTCCCGAGTCCTTGAGTAGCTCAGTCATGTCTTGAAAATCTCACTCCCCATGTTCTGCGTGATCTGATCCCGACATTGATGTCGGCCCATGAGGTCTTTTCTAAGGGGAACATGGGCAGTATTACTGAGACTATGCCTATCGACATTTATATGAAACCAGGAATTGTCGAGCACATTCATATCTGGGTGACTTGCTCTCCAGGTGAGTTCAAGCTATATAATAGTCTCTTTCAATAATTTCGAGATGTTTTTGCATGGTCCTATGAGGAAATGCCTGACATTGACCCAAGTATAATGGTGCATAAAATACCAACTTATCCTGACACGAAGCCTGTTCATTAGCGACTTCGCCCTGTGCACTCTAGAAATGCAGTTGCCATAAAGGGAGAGGTTGAAAAACTTCTTAAGGCTGGATTCATTTATCCTATCCTGTTGATAGATTGGGTGTCCAATATTTCCCCTATCAATAAAAAGTAGGGTACCATTTGCGTTTGTGTTGATTACCGAGATATCAATCGGGCCTGCCTGAAGGATAACTATCCCACTCCGTTTATTGACCAAATCATTGATGAATGCACTGGGAGTGAGATTTTCTCCTTTATGGATGGTTTTTCTAGGTACAACCAGATTAACATCTTGCCAGTTGATCAGCACAAGACTTCCTTTATCCGTTCATGGGGAACCTTTGCTTACAAAAAGCTCCCTTTTGGTCTGAAGAACGTCGGTGCTACCTTTCAACGTGTAATGTATTATGCTTTCCATGACATTAAGCACATCGTACAACCTTACCTGGATGACCTCCCTACTCATTCAGCTAATCGTCACGACTATCCTATGCACCTTCGTGAGATTTTTCTATGCTGCTGACATTATAATATTCGTTTGAATCCGCATAAGTGTGTTCTTTGCATTGAATTTGGTAGAATCCTTGGGTTTTTCATCTCTAAAGAAGGAATTTGTCTCAATCCCTTGAAATTTGAGGCTATCATTAATTTACCCCCTCCCTCCTCTTTATCACAATTGCAAAGTTTGCAAGGGAAAGCTAAATTCCTGCATCGTTTCGTTCCCAATTATGTGGAGTTTGCTAAAGGTTTTACATGATTACTGAAACAAGATATCCCCTTTATATCAGATGAAGTTTCTCAATTCTCCTTCGATGATATAAATAATGTTCTCATTAATGCTCCTTTACTACATCCCCAAAATTATCATCGTGACTATTTCCTTTACTTAGCAGCTTCCTCCGGTACCATTGCTATGGTACTCGTCCAAGATGACGACGATGGTACTGAACATGTCATCTATTACCTCAGCTGTAACCTTATGGATACAGAGACTCGATATGCCCATGTTGAGAAGTTGGCTTTAGTTGTGGTACATTTTGTTCAGTGTTTTCGTCATTATATTATTTTACGAATGACTACCGTGATTTACAACTGCAATCCTATGACTTGTATTTTGATCCGCCAGTTGCTAGAGGGAAAATATTCAAAATGGATTGTCATTTTACAGGATTTTGATTTGGAGTTCACTACTGCCAAATCAAAGAAATCATTGGTTTTCTCTGAGTTGATATGCTCCTTTCCCTTCGATTTTTCTCCATCTGATCTCAATGAGCACATTCCGGATGACACCCTCTTCATGCTCATAACTAATTATCCTTGGTACGGTGATATCATCATGTATCTCCAGACCCAAACTATCCCATCTAATTTGGAAAAGTCTGATCGTCGACAGATTCGACATCATTCCCAACCATATCATATCATTGGGGATACTTTATACCGAGTTGATGTCAATTCGATTCTTTGCTGCTGTCTGAATTTCAAAGAGGCTCAGAGAGTGCTCAATGACTACCACTCCAGGGCAGGTGTTGGTAATATGTCTGGCTATGCAAAAACTCAAAAAATCCTTCGTGCTGGTTATTTTTGGCCTTCTATTTTCAAAGACAACATCCTTCTCATTTGTAAATTCCATGCTTGCCAGATTTATCAGCGGAAGATGCGCGCCCCACCCGCACCCTTACACCCAGTTATTACCGTGGGCCCGTTTTCCAAATGTGGCATTGACTTCATGACATGTAACCCTCACTCGGTCGGGGGGCATCCTTATATAATTGTCGCTATGGACTATTTCACTAAATGGGTTGAGGCGATGCCTACATATGCTGTTGATGGTAAAACTGCGGCTCAATTTCTCTTAAATCATGTTATCACATGATTATGTGTTCCTCAAGCCATTGTCACCAACCATGGCTCTCATTTTCGCCATCACATGATGGCTGAGTTGACTTCTCAGTTGGTCTTGCGTCACGACAACTCAACTCCATATTACCCTCAGGCCAACGACCAAGTGGAAGTAGTAAATAAAGTCTTAGTTACTATGCTTCAACGCACTATTGGGATTCACAAGTCAAATTGGCATCTCATGTTGTTTTCAGCTCTCTGGGTATACCGAACCTCGGCCAAGAATTCTACTGGATTCAATCCATTTTAGTTAGTATATGGCCTCGAAGAAACCTTGCCAATTGAATGTGAAATTCCTTTGCTCAAGTATGCTGTCGAATTTCTTCTGAATACCTCACCAGAAGAGGAAAGTCTCTTGTAGTACTTGGAAAGGGTTGATGAAACTTGATGCTTCGTTTTTTTGGTTATTGAAGCACAAAATAAATAGGTCAAATCCCATTTTGATCAAAGAGTTTCTTCACATGCCTTCTCTGAAGGCGACTTGTTCCTTCTTTATGACCAAGCACACGACAAACTAGGGGCAGGAAAATTTGAACCTATGTGGCATGGGTCGTATATAGTAAAACGTGTTTTGAAGAAAGGGGCCTATGAGCTAATTGATTATGAAGATAATCCTGTGGATAAACCCTGAAACGAGCTTTATATAAAGAGATATTATGCATGATTTTATCGTGTATCTACTCTTGTACATTAGTGTGCTTATCATTTTTGTACATTTCTGGTTTGGTGTGCATTTGCAAGCGGTTTTGCTGCTTATATTATTTTACTTGATTTGTATATGTCTTTGTCTCCTTATGTCGGTTTCGCTGATGGTGCCTACCGTAGTACCTGAAATATATCTTCTATAGCCTGGGTTATCTATGACCCTAATGGTGAGTTAGTAGATCTGCAAGGTATATGTTTAGGTCGTACAACCAATAATATTGCTGAATACAATGCAGTTATTGAGCTTCCGCCTGAAGCAATATCTCTCGACATTAGAGAACTGGTTTTTAACCTAAATTCACAGCTTGTTGTCATGTAGCTCAACAGGAAATATTACGTCAAACACCCTCAAATTTTGAGAATTTATCCGCATGTTCGTTTGTTAGAAATAGATTTTGGTTACATTACATATCATCACATTCCACGACACATGAATACATTAACATATGCATTGGATAATTATGTTCTAGATAGACATTTGTGGAATTTATAATCTTTATAACATTGATGGAACAAGAAAATAACATATATATATATATCAATTGGTTTGAAAATAGTGTTCAAAAGTACATCATAACCCCCCAAAAAAAATAATATATGCTATGGTACATAGAGAGACTCACAGGTCTTGACAAAAATACAAATGCAGAAAAAGAAAAACTAAACTAATCCACGTGATGATCACAGTAGCAAACTATGGCTCGAATGACTCGAGTTAGCAGTCGGTGAATACGATTGGATATCTCGACAGTATGTCGCTAGTACTGGCGGGGAATCTCTCCCATTTGCGCATACTCTAGAATCCCAATAGTCAATGCATAAAAGTTTCATGCAATATCTTCTTCTGGATCCACTCCTTCCACATATTGAGCTCCCTCGAAGTCTCTCGCCACCCTCCTAGTGATCGGTGACATCCTTGCCAGCCTATGTGGTCCGACATCTGCGAGACATAAAGTTTCATATCAGCACACACACACACCCACACACACCCACACACACAGATATATATATATATATGTAATATAAAACATGCAAAAATAACAAAAACATGTTTTTAACTTTGTCATCCTAGTGACGACATGCTGGAAGTGGTAAATCAAGGTCGCCCCAGAGTATGGCCAGTATTCCACCATGATTAGTTGACGCCTCAACCATGTAAAGAAGGCAGGTTTGAAAGACATCCGTTGTCTGCCTCCTCCACGAGGCATCAACTCTACCCACCTTGCCAACCGTGGCTCTTGTGGTAATGGTGCCTCTATCTTTACCCCTTGGTATTGGAATAGGGGTACTCGTTCTAGGAAGATGGTTATTAGAATGGACCCATATCCAAACTGCTTCAGTTTACTGTTCTTGCACTTCATGAGCTGCTTTTTCATATTCTCCACCATGGCCTCACACCAGTTGAAAATGGTGGGTGCCATGTAATTCACCGCAATCTGCAGTTGGGCCTTGGTGGCTTCATGTGGTGCCTATGCCCCAACCACACGTGTGATGGTATATATTACTATTTTGAGTGGTAGATCAACCACTATCTTTCTGCTCGAAGATATTGTTGCCTCGTAGCATGCTCTCCCAAAGAGAATTTCCATGCTCTTGGCCATGATTCGGGACCCACAAAACCATGCTCTTGCCCCTCTATGCGAGAGGACACTAATGAAGTAGATATTTGCCACTTCAATTTCCAGTTCCTGGTCCTCGAGAATAAATCTCTCCCGATCTGTGCCCTAGATACTGATTAGATATTGTAGTAGATCTGGTTTTGCTCTTATGCCTGAGGTCATGAAGAACTTGAGGAGCCCACAGTTCCTCAATGCATCCATACAAGCACTGTTCTGCATGGCTGCTCTGTCAACCTCGTCATGGCCTCTCTCTTTCCATTCAATTACCATGGTTGATTTCTCTTCCTGCCTACAAATAACATTCAACAAGTATCTTATTAGTGTTTAGGCTAAAAAATTTGACTTAGATAACTTTCTTTGAGGTATTTTTTTGCATTTTTTGCTCTGCGAGCGACACGGCTATGTAAAAAACAACAGTGTCATTCGACGACCTGCCCATTTTAAAAATGACAGTTCAACACGATCCAGACATGGAATACCCGCACCGATCCGCCGTGTCCATGAGTTTAAAATCCTCTCACAAAATTTGAAATATGCCATGAAACACAATTAAATATGTATTTAAATGCAAGAAAGGAGGGCGTCTCTTACCTGGCACTAACGGTTTCAGATCGGCCTCCTGGATGTCCCGCAATCTGCTCCTGAAGAATTGAGGTAAAAGAGGGTAAAAACCCCTTCTCAACAATATGAAAGTGAAAAGTGAAATGTTTTTTACTTTCTCTATTTTTTATAAGTGATTAATGTCATTTTAGGGGTTTTTACCATATTCTAACAATATTTTAATACTTTTGCCTCGAAAACAGTTTATGGGTTTGTTCTTGTGCAGTGACAAGTTCAATTTCTTCACGAATGACATATTTACGAGTTCTAGTTTACTAATTTTTCAAACTTGATTAAAAATAAATGAAAAAGTAGTCCCCCTGGAGTCATCTTTCAACTCTTTTCTGACTCTCTAAAAATGAAAAGAATGCTGAGTTCTTGTCATTTTGAGCTCGTTAAAGTGCACGAAACATTATTTACCTAGTATATGTTTACCCCTTTTTCGGGTTGGGATAAATTATTTACGAAAAAGGAATACCTTAGTCAATCGTGACTAAGAGGTTCTCTCACACTTCATTTTCTACCTTTTCAGGTATGAGGGACTATTTACGAAAAGGGCCACTGGAGTTTTCTTTTCGCGTCTCTTCAAGCTCTCTAAACGTGAAAAAATGTCGAGTTTCACCTTTTTCGGACTCGTTAAAATTTAACGACATTGGATCCATCATCAAGACGACACCGCGTTCCTCCTTCCTAGTGCTCGTAAAATGTACTAGGATGGATTTTTCCAAAGGAAAAACTTATATCAAAAGCATATGCTATCCCCTTCAAGCTTGTATACAAAAATAATTGGGGTACTCGCCAAAAATGGTGGGGGAAAATGGAAAGAATTAATCGATTGTGTTGACAGTATGTCACTCTTGAACATGACACATCCTTTGTTTCGTGTCGGGTTTGGGATATCCTTCATTCGCCACTTTTCCTCCATGGGTTTGGGAAATTTGTTTTTCCTCTCATGCCATTATCGTTCTTGTCAAACATGGCCTCTGATTCCATTTGAGTTAAATACTTCCAAACTATGCATTCGTGTCTCTGATATGTTCAAGAGAAGTTCCTTTCGTGTCTCATTCATTGCTTGGTTCTTTGATCACTTTCATTATTATCTTATTGCCTTCATCTTGTGTTGATGATGTGGGATACATTATGGCCCTCCTTTGACGGATCACTTCCTATCGACTTCAACCCATTATTCGAGAAGTTAATCTAGAGATCCATTTTTTGGTACCTTAGGGCCTACATGCCCTAATGGCAGGTTCTTCGCATCCGACGACATGCTTACATCATTGGCCTTTGATTGGGTGATTTCACGAGTGTTCGACATCAGCTCCTTATTCACATCTCGAGGATTGTACTACTAGTACCTTGAGAGCCATTGTCATCATTGGTGGTTTCTCTCGCGTATGTTAACGGTTTACATCATTGATTGGTAATGAAGTGATTTTATTTCATGTTAGACTTCAACTCATTTATTCACATGCTCTAATTTGTACTTGATCAGGTTGTCATGGAGCACAATACCCTAGGTTTTGTTTGATAAAGCCTAGGCTGTGAGGCGATATGTCTTATTCATGATTGTACACATGACTCTTTCATTTGGATCGCTGCGACCATACCTTGAGTCTATATTTGCAATGCTCTTTATTTGGATGGTTGTGCCCATAACTCAGATCCTGTTTCATGATCACTTATATGGATGGTTGCATCCATACCTCATGTCATATGATTATTTAAGAGATTTCAGTTTATGTATATATGTGCTTGTTTGCACATGTTTTCCAACGACGACGTCTTGGTCCTGGCATGCATTCGTAAAGCATTTCATCCCTCACTCTCCTTTGGCCTTCATTCTTTAGGGGGCATCTGTTACACAAAAATTTCTCACTAACCCTGCACTCCCAGTTCCTGATCCTGGAGACCCCTAACAATAACCCTTGTGTCTATTTTCCATCATGAAAATGTGCCATCATATCCCTTCTAACAAAATGAGTAAAATATTTTTTGACTATTCCTGAAGCAGCTCCTTGAAACCATGATTATCTGGAGCGACGTGCCCTATCCATGTCTCGCTCATGCGGATGGATCTTTTTTGGTCTAGGGTAGCACCGATCGACGCTAGAATGAGGATCATACCCACTAAGATCCTCTTCTGGAAAGTTTTTTAAAAATGGAAGTGAAGCTTCGATATCTCGAAGGTTCATGGTGGAGATATGGTTGTTTGATCCTGAGGATAGAGCCAAGCTTCTCCTTTTGGGCTCTTTGTTCCTACAAAAGTGGAACCACCCAAAGGGATAACCCATTTCCCCACCTTAAGTGGATCCATGCTCCCACCTCCTTTTCTATAAAATGGACAATCTCCCATAGCTTTGCTAATTAGAAAAAAGATAGAAGAACAAGATAGATATATTTATTGCTATAGGTATCGAGCGAGAGTTGAGACCTTTTTCCCTCCACATCATGTTGAAAGAGCGCTTTGGAGACATGCCTGGATCAAGACTTGTCGAAGGAGAGCCACGACATCAAGGTGCAGGTTGTAACTCCCCCTCTCTACTTTAATATAATACAATTGATTCATGCTTTCAATTATCGTCTTTAATGTGTGATTGGATTCTTAGTTTTCCTTGATAAACTAGGTAGATTGTATATGCAATATATATTTTATGCTTTCACGTTTATTTTTTTTTGATCCCTTGTGTAGGCAACCAAGCATCGGTGACGACAAAGATCTGACTACGAAGCACGAAGGATTAAAGGATTCAAGTGAGGAATAACATCAGACCGAGGTAGGTGATACATTCATGATCTGCATGCATTTACAATATAGGAAAGTAGGCTTCTAATTGTTCCTTGTTGTTACTAGATGCATCCTAGGGCTAGAGGGACCGTCTTTGTCCGCAGAGAGGATTTTCCTACATAACAATAGTGCCCCTCCCATAACCATTGGGCCATTAGGGGAGGTCCCATTGGACTAAGATCGAAGAATAACACCCCATTTAAGGTGAGGGAATGAGATCATGGTAAAAAATATTCTTCCTTCCAAGTCATCCCATAATCCATCTCAAAAGCCCAAATACAAACAAGCACAAGCACCCAATTACAAAATGAATAAATTACCTTTTGATTGGAGGCTCACCTTTGTTCATGTGCTCTTGTCAGATGGGTAAATTATGACTAAAGAAAGTGGCAGAGATAAAAATGGCACATCATCATTGGCTAGTGGTGGTTGTCAGGGTGTTTCCAGCTAGCTGGTTGGAAGAGTTGATAGGAGAAAATTTTTCTTATCAATCACTATGGATAATAAAAATAGTTAATGACCTGCATTCCTCTTGTCAAGGTATGCATTTGTAATATAGTGGGGGGGGGGGGGTTATTAGGCTCATCATGAAGACCTAAAGCCTGATTGATTTTGATCCTATGGGGAGGAAACTTGGCCATCTCTTTAATGAGAAACTGCACATTAAATTTAGCCAAAGCAATACCCTTGTCAATATCTAATTCAATTTCATCATTTTTGGGGTTTTGACTTGGATTTGATTTGACATTGCACTCAGGGATTATATTTCCCTTTATATGGATTAGAGCTTGCTTGGGATTGGTCATTATTATTTCTAGAGTATTGAAAACCCTTAAATGTCCCACTATTATCAACAACTAGGACAGGGTCCATTTAGTTGGTGTTGATTTGGGCTAGCTAGGCTCTGAGTGTAAGTAGGAATCCCCAAGAAAGATGTTGAAAGGATGAGTTTCACCTACTATATTCAAAGGCTCAAGATTATCCATCTCTTCATCTTGCTCATAAGGACTATCCTCTTGAGTCTCCTTAGAAGATTTACCCCAAGGTGACCATCCTTGCTCTACCAGGTTGGCTTGAGCAAGAGTGTTTGGAACATTCTGTTGCATGTTACGGTCTCCTTTGATGGTCTTCCTAGGGAAATATTTGTCCTTAAATTGGTTCTTAGAGGTTAGGAGTAAAATTCGACCTATACCCTCGTTTTCTTTCTAATGCGATCATTCTATTCATAAGAGTCTTTTGATCTTGTGTGATTTCAGTGGTAAATTTTTCTATCTTTTGGGAAAACGCTTGAATGATAGGGTGAGTTTGAGAGCTTGGCTTTGCCTTAGGTTAGTTCTAACCATGTTGTAATTGAACAAGTTAATTTTTTAAACATTCAAATTTTGTTCAACTTTGACCATTATTTTCTCGGCTTCAGCTAGGGTATTGGGTTTTTTGTACTTGATATACCTATCAAGGATGATAGTATCAAAGTGTTTGGACCTATTATGAATTTCCCTAAGAATTTTATAAAACCTTTGAGTTAACTCTTTGACATTCTCTTTGTTAGTTTTTTCTATTATAGACAAGAATTTATAAAGGGCCATGCTTCCATCTAACTCTGTTTCCAATCTCTTTTTGAATGTATCGTGGAATGTATCCCAATCAGTGATGAGTCCCTGAAATAACCATCAAGAGAGATGGAAAAGAGCATCATGTTAATATCCTCATGCTCAATATGCATAGAACCCACTGCTCAATTGAAATTGTGAACATGTCTCTCAGTGGTGGTGACATTGGTGCCATTGAACATGGGTATCCACTCATGATATTTATCAGGCAAAGGATGAGGGGCATCAAAGTGGTTACTAAAGTCTAAAGGCTTAAAGGCAATGAAATTACAAGGTCAATCCATGGATATAGTAGGATTTGGATTAGTGCCAAAGAGTTGTCTAGCTATAGGGGTAGTTTGTTTGACAGGGGAAGTGTCAGTGTTAACAACTCTTTTAGTAGCACACTTTGTCCTTAAATCTATGATTCTTGTAGGAGGATTTTTCGAGGATTCAACATGGGTTGATTTAGGAGTCGCCAGAAGAGGATCTATCTTGTTGTTAGATATTTTCCCTCTTAAAATTAAAGAATATAAATGCTTCAAGCTATGGGAATGTAGGCTTGCTTCCTCCCTGACAATGATGCCAAATATGTTGTCGAAAAATCTAGCAGACCTCGTAGAGGGGCAGTGTACAAGGAAAAAAATATACCAAGTGAGAAATGAGGTGATGGTCCACTACCACCACATCCAAAACCCCCTGCTCTTTATGGAATTTTAACAATGGGAGGAGTCTCAGTAAATGAATAGGTCACCTAATAGTTATTCTAAGGTTTTAGGGAGAAGGTTACCCAAAAGGTTTATGGAAAGACACAATTTAGGCCATGGATCGACTTCCATATCTCTAAGAGTGTTGAGGCTGACCATGGGAATGGTGGTCCTATGTATATTATCTTGAAGAATAATTATATAACTTGTAAAGTGGTAGAAAATTCTAGTGTAGGAGGTGTCCAGGGGTGCAAATGTCATGTTTCTACTGCTCAAAGACCTAAGGCCCTCAACACCTCACTTGTGGGTGTCAATATGCTACTCAAATTCCTTGGGTACTTGTGTGTAAGGTGCCTAAGACTTGGACTACTGAACCACCTGAAAATCACAACATAAAGCCTAGTGAAAGCAAACAAACATTAGATACAATAATCATGTTTGCATTTAAGTGAACCAAACTTGAAAGCAAAGGGCTATTTAACACTTAAAATAAGACTTTTCTTCCAAAATTAGGGCTTTGAACTTGCAAAGGTGTTACCTCCCTAGGTAGGAATGCCTAATGGAGAACCATATTAAGTGTTTCTCACCCCAAATTGGAAGTAACATTTCCTTGGTCCACCCTTCAATTAATAGGTGTTAGTGAAAAATAATGATGGAACACAGGGGAGAAGACTTGATGGCTAAGTGCCATGGTCATAGGGGACTAACATGGTGGGGATCCTCATCTTGGGTGTATAAGTGTGATGAGGGAACAATCGTGGATGCATGAATTACCATCTCGACCTTTGTTTTTCCACCCCTCTTGTGCACCTTTTATGTTTTCTTACTTTTTATTTGTATTACTGTTCAGAGCTCAAAGGATTAGAGATTGCTTTGAATGATGTATAACAGTCATTACTCACTTAATGATGAGACAACCCATTGCCCATCAGGGGTTGGGACATGCAAGTGTTCCTTTATGATGCGAAGGAGCAACACGTGCTTAGGAACCAAGTGATGGCCATAATATGTGAGGTAAAGCTCATGCTAGGCTTTAACCACATGTTGATGTATATGTCCTAACCATCTTTTTCATTTTTATATTCTTTTGTTTTACATTGTGGCTATTATTTGCTGTTTCCTTTTATTTAGCTACATCAACCTCCCTTCGAGGGAAAAGTTTCGGGCCCTACCCAGGTATAAGGATCTATGGGCGCCAATCCTAGAGAACCAATGGTCAGTTGAACTCAAATAATGGAGGTGGAATAAGGGCTTGTAATTTTAAATGGAAAGTGGTAAGTATGGAATAGGGATAGATGAGACTACACTGCCTCGACTCTCAATCACGGTTTCCCAAATAGTGCCCCTCCTATATCCATTGGGTTATTTGGGGAGTTACCATTGGGATAGGATTGAAGAATAACCCCCATTTAAGGTGAGGGAGAAAGACCATGG
The DNA here is from genome assembly GCA_034641835.2 of Pinus albicaulis. NCBI lineage: Eukaryota > Viridiplantae > Streptophyta > Pinopsida > Pinales > Pinaceae > Pinus > Pinus albicaulis. The sequence continues at coordinate 422,641,152 of CM076578.1, forward strand.
TTAAAACCTCTCTTCCTTTTAGGTTGTGCCATAATCCATGTCAAAATCCCAAATACAAACAAGCATAATAACCCAATTGAAAAATGAATAAAGTACCTTTTGATTAGAGGCCGACCTTCGTTCATGTGCTCTTGCTAGATTGGTGAGTAACATATGACTGATGTAGGTGGCGAGGATACAAATGGAACATCATCATTAGCTAGTGGTGATTGTTAGGGGTTGGTAGCTGGCTGGATGGCTGGAAGAGATGATGGAAGACACAAAGGTATAGATGTGCTCTGTTTTGGTGCAAATTTCCATATATGATCCACTTTTTAGCTATTTACCTATATATGATTCTCCCTCCTTCTCTATTTAGGTTTTATTATTTGTAGTGTTTGCATAATATATACTTTCTAGTGCATAATATTATTCATAATATTATCTCACAACCTTTTGTGTATATTTAATATTTTTCATCAAGTTTTGTTTAATGCCATGCAGAGAATGGAATGTGGAGGATCAATAACAAAACTACTAAAATTTCTTTATGAGAGAGATTGTTGTAAAGTGCAAAGGAAGGTAGAGGTGTTCCTTTTTTTGGTGCAAAATTGTGTATGATTTGCTAATAAATCCTTCTCATTTCAAATACCACATTTTGTTACACAACAATTTGTCACTGTCCCTCTACTCCCCGTTCTTTGATCCTGGAGGACCCATATAGTGACCCTTATGTACTTTCCAAGCATGGAATACATACCCCTACACCACGCTTTGTTTGCCAATTCATCTCCCTTTACAAATTTTATGGAATATCCATATAAAAACCTGGTTTTCAAGGTCGGCGCTTTGTCTCAGTGTCTGGCCTGCGCCGATAGCAAATATTTGCACTGAGACCCACGCCGATCAATGCTCTGTCTTAATCTCTAACCCACGCTGATCCTCTTTTGGAAAGTTCTTTAAAATAGAAACGAAGTTTCCACAACTAGAAGCTTCGCGAAGTGGAGAGCTAGAAGTTTGTTTTGAGGATATGGTCGAAGAATTCCCTTTTGGGCTTCTTGTTCCCATAAAATAGGAACTACTCCAAAGGATAAGCTCTTTTCCCATTATTTGAGGGCCCATATCCTCCTCCTCCATTGTTATATAAGGAGACCTCTTTCACCTTTGCTACGCTGGTTAGAGTTAGCTAGTTAGAAGCAACAATCGTAGAGAGAAGAATTAATTATTGTGCTATTATAGCTTTGGGAGAATAGAGGAGAGTGTGATTGTTTTTGTGTGTTAAGAACATAGTGAGATATTAGACCTTTGTGTATGAGGGTGTCGCAAACGTGCTTGGATACAAACCCGCCGAAGGAGAGCCTCAACATCAAGTCTTGGTTGTAAACTCCCCTTGTCTTTATCATAATAAAATGCAACTGATATTTATCTTCCACTCTTGTTTACATTTATAATGAGATTTATAGCATTCCTTGATCAGTTAGATAGGTTGTAAGTGTTTTATGTTTGTCGTGATTTTACGCTTGTCGTGGTGTCTTGACTGTTTGTACAGGTAATCAAACATTGGTAGTAGCGTATATCGAGCTTGAGAAGAGCGACACATCAAGAATCTTCGACGGAAGACGACAACATAGCATCAGAACAAGGTAGGTCATCTTCCTCACTTTGAATTTAATTTACAATCTAGGATGGTAGATGTTAGTATGTTCCTGTAGTTGCGAGACCCACCTTAGGGCTAGAGGGATCGGATTTGTCCGCAGAGGGGATTTGCCTGCTCAACATATTGGCGACTCCACTAGAGAGTTCCTTTGAGTTTGTCACTCTTTGAGGTCTTAGTCATTCGACGAGTTTATTTGAAAAACCATTTCCCTGCTTGTTCCTATGTTTTTCATCAATTACATTCTTTTAGTTTTTTCTTGAAATGGTGAGTCTGGTCCTGGTTAGGAGGAATTATTTGTTTTTTTTCTTTTTCAGAAATTGGTGCTTTTATTTGTCTAACAGTCGAGTCAATCAGGCCAATTGGCGCTAGTTATCAGTTATAAAGTCATGCCAATCGGGCTTTTGGCACTAGTTTCAACCCCAAAAGTTGCGCCCATTCCTATGTGTGTGAAAAATTAAGGTTTTTTCCATAAATCTTTGAATAGTGTGTCTTTCCCTTCTGGTCCTTTTCTCTGTATGACTTAATTTTTCTCCCATTCAATCAAGTTGGTTTGATTGGCTTGTTGGCTTGGTTTTTGATTGTTTTTTTTTTGTCTTTTCTATTGGGACGTGCATCCTAACATCCAAGGTTTTTCTAGGATTGTGCATCAATTGCATGGTTTCATGCTTCGCGGGACATCACCCTGCTGATTGAGTCAGTCTCCTTTCTTTGTGAGCCATATCTAGTTTATCACCTTTTTATTTTTGGTTGATTGAGTGATCAAGTCTCAAGTGTCTGTCCAAGTTCATTTGGTCTGCTTGTTCGCTTGTGAGCATAGTTTACATTGCTCATTGTTCAGCTGAAAAGTCTTATTTGTATGATTGCTTGATGTAAAAGGGAATGAATGCCTTATTGTGAGCCCACACTTTCGAACTCCTCTTTGTGCTTGAACTCATATGTCTTGTAGCCTTTTGAGGAAGTTCGTTACAAAGTGTTCGAAACGAGATTATATTCTTAATGTTTGGTTGCATCCTTTTTTCATTAAGAAAATTTGCATTCTTTTAGTTTTCATCTCAAAGTTTGATTTTCGTTAAAATGCATTAGATCAAGTTGCATTGAAAAGTCATGTTTGAAATTTATCATTGAACTTAGATTACATTGTTTAATGATTGAAAACTAAAGGTCGCATTGAGTGCATTCTTATTCATTCAAAAGAAAAAGGAAATTGTGCATAGATTACAATTGCATAGTTTTCAAAAAGAGAATTTTGCATATATTACATTGCATAATTCGCATATTTGAATTTGATATATTACTTTTGGACAGTGAAAGTCATATAGTTGGGAAAATTTTCGTTTGCAGTATTACTATTTGTTGCATCGTTGTTTGAGACTCTTCCCTTAACTAGATATCATTCATCAAATTGAAAATTTTGTTTTCTCATATAGCTGCATATAGGAGTTATCTGATGACAACGATAGGGCCTTGGAATTGAAACCTAATTCAAGGTAAAATTTAAAATTAATTCAATCAATCTAAGGAAGCATTTAAATTTAAATGCTCACACTTAGAGGTCTAGGCTAGTGACGTTTTCCGGCGTCGTAAAACCTAGCAACTGTTGCTCGCCATATGGCATTAGACAACACTAGTACAGACTTGTGCTCCCCGTACCGTCGCGTATATAAAGGGAGACCCTCATAGGTTGCAATCCTTTATCCATAAGAAGCTGAGTCTGCTGCCCTGTAACTGTGATACACTGAATACAAAATTCAGGGAGACTGCTTTCATGTACGTTAAGTCCTTGGTCATTTCTCTTTCATTTGATCACCAAGGTGTACATTGCAGTTCATGGGAGTTTGGTACACCCTCTTGCTTAGAGTTCCTAAGTAGTAATTTTTATCTTTCTGTGACTATTTAAAATTTGAAAATATTAGTGAGCACTTTTCCTTTCAAGCTCGTTCAAACTGAAAGTGACTAGAGTCACCTTTTGTCCTTTTCTCGACTCTTAAAACATGAAAAGGAAGAGTTTTGTTTCAGTGTCTTAAAATTAACTGCCCACGAAATATTCCCAGTTAAAGTTGTATTCCTTGGTTATTCTTAGGGTGAGGTTAATGGAAATGTTTCCTGGGTTTACCAGTCAAGTATCCCCATCCGATGGGAGTCCTGGTCCTTTTCCTTCTTTTGGAAATGTAGGTGCCCCATATATGGCAACGTTTTCCCTCCTAGTACCACTGGTTTTTCGATTTGGTTATTTTCGACCCCTGTGGTTTCGGACATCCAAATGGTTTCTCAACCAAGTTCTCCTCCGCCTGAACCATGTCAACCCCATGTTGATCTTAAGGTCGACCCCTCACCTTCTTCACCTATTTCTTCACCCCATTCTCCCTCTTCGCCTAGTGAAAGTTTGGATTCTAGTAACCAGGTGGCTAAGAAGAAGAAGAAAAAGAACTCGAAGAAGAATAAGGAAAATAAGCCAAGGGAAAAATCAACAACTATTGATACCCATGTAGCTAATATCGAGAAACCTCGCACTCTGTCTTGCAGAGTCAAATTCCCTTGCAAGCTATGTGAGGGTGACCATCTTCTTCGTGATTTTCCTGGTATTCCCAAGGTGCTATAAGTGTGGTCTGTTGGCCTGATTCATCCTTCATCATCAACCTCTAGAAATCATGCTGATGATGAGCCTTCAGTTAAAGATAATGAGACTAGTAAGAAACAAGGTAAGATCAAATTTCCTTGTAGGTTGTGTGAAGGGAACCATCCCATTCATCTCTATCCTTATATGGATGAAGCCTTTAGAGTATTGGATACCCTTTCAGCTTTTGAGTCCTGTCTTCCCATCGGTTACCAGAAGTTTTCTTCGAATCCTCCAATAGTTGATCAACCCATTGATCAAGATTCATCTCAGTTTGATTCCGATCTCTCTAAAAGTCAGTCTCTTAAGTCCATTTCCGACCAATCATTGGTTGAGAAAAAGGTCAACTTGATTCAATCTACAGCTCATCAGGTATTTTCCATCAAGAGTGGGTCTCATCCCAGTCAGGTTCTTTTTGTTTCCTCTGATTCCCCAGGATTGGAGGTCGATCCTCCCGTTTCCATGATCTAGGAGGGTGATCCTCCGATTCCTGTCGCCATAGTTCTAGAAAGTGATCCTCCTGCTCTCGTTCCCAGATTCCAGGAGGATGGTATTTCCGCTCCCATAACGCAAGGGGATAATCATCCTATTCCTATGGCCCCCCATCCATGTAGTTTTATCACTTCCTTTGATTGGAGTCGATTCACGAGATACCGTGTTCCTTATTATGTGCCCTTTGAGATCACTGTAGATGCCTACAATATGGTTGTACCAGGCACAATCATAGATGAAGGCACCTCGGTTAGTATTCTATCCTCAACTACATGGCAAGATTTGGGTTCTTCACAACTTGTGCTTGTTACTCAAAATCTGTTGGATTTTAATAGAGGAACCAATAAACCATTAGGTATCCTTCCGAAGTTTCCTATTACTTTGGGAGGGAAAACCGTCTATATAGACGTGATGGTGGTCCAAGGCCCCTTGGATTTTAATTTACTCTTGGGGCGCGACTATGCTTATACCATGGGTGCGCTTGTCGCTTCTCTCTTTCGTGTGATCTGTTTTCCACATGAAGGTCAATTCGTGACCATTGATCAGCTTTCATTCTTTGGTCCTGATGTGACATCTGGTCTACCGTCATCCCTTCCTGGTCCTTACCTGCTGGTGTTATCTTCCCCTCCATAGGTCAATTATGTGGCCACTTGTTCCATGTCCGCGTCCACTAATAATTTAGTTAGTGAGCTAGTACACAATGTACTGGGGGCATTGGATCCTAGTTTCCAGAGTGTTGTTCTCCCGTCAGATGAGAAAATATTGGAAGCCATGACTTTTTATTTGTCATGTTCAGGTCTTTCAGAGCATAGTTCATTTCCTTGGGTTAAGCTCATTAAAAAATGAAACAAGCTCGTTGGAGCACATTTCATTTGCTTGTGTCAAGCTCCTTAAAAAATGAAACAAGCTCTTATGAGGATAGTTCGTTTACTATGTCAACCTCATTAAAAAATGAATTAGGTTGTGAGGATAGTTATTCTACTATGTCAACCTCGTTAAAAAAAAGAATCGATTTCTTGTTCAATTCGAGTCTTTGATTAGATCTTGTAAAATCCAAGTGGAGTTTTTTGTCTGATCTCGCAATAGAACCTTCATTCCATCCACCTGTCAGTGATTAGCGGTCCACCTCGAATTGAGTCACCATGCTGGGGGCATGCAAACTTATTTGAAGCATAGTTTTCCATGTTTTCAATCTTGTGTAAAAATGAAACCAATCTCAAGAATAATTTGTTTCTATTTCAAGCTTGTGTAAAAATGAAACCAGTTTCAAGCATAGTTTTCTAAAAAATTTCAAGCTTGTGTAAAAATGAAACCAACTTCAAGAAGAATTTCCTGATTTCATGCTTGTGTAAAAATGAAACCATTTTTATTTTACCTCTCGTGATTTCCATTTTATCAGCTTGTTTTTCCAGATGAGCCTTGGTTTTCTCATTCCATCATTACCATCTACTCGACCGAGCATATGCCCTCACTTGATTGTTTTACCCATTCCTGAGGAACAATTGCAATTAGTGGTCTTGTTAGCCAGCCTCTTGACCTTTACTTGTTCTAAGTAGTTCCACCATCACTGGAACCAGTTGCTACCCTTAATACCACTTGTTCCTCTAGGAGGAGTCAATTTACAGCTCTTTTTTGACTCTCAAAACATGAAAATATTGTCGAGCTGTTGTCGTTTTGAACTCGTTAAAGGCTATGAAACGTCATTTATCCAGTATAAATTTACCCCTTTTTATGGCTGGGATAAAATCTTTATGAAAAAGGAATACCTTAGTCAAACATGGATAAGAGGTTCTCTCAGATATTGTTTTCTACCTTTTTGGATATGTGAGACTACCTACGAAAAGGGACCTTTTGGAGTTTTCTTTCCGCCTCTTTTCAAACTCTTGAAACATGAAAAGATGCTGAGTTTTCCCTTTTTCAAACTCGTTAAAGCTAAATGACATCGAAAATCGTCATCATGACGTTACCGAGTCCCCCCTTCCGAGGGCTCGTAAAATGTACTAGGATGGATTTTTCCAAAGGAAAAACTTATATGGCAAGCATATGCTATCCTCTTCAAGCTTGTGTAAAAATAAAAAGGTACTTGCCAGAAATGTTGGGGGACAATGGAAGCTATTCCTCAGTTGTGTCGGCAATATTTCACTCTTGAACATGACGCTTGTTTGCAGTTCGTGTCGGGTTGGGATATCTTCACTCTGCCACTTTACCTCCATGGGTTTAGGAAATCCATTTGTCTCTCATTCAATTACCAATCTTGTCAACATCACCTCTGATCCTATTTGAGTCAAATGTTGCCAAATTCCAGAGTCGTGTCGCCAATATGTTCAAGAGAAAATCCTTCTGCAGTTTGTACATTCCCTTATCCTCTGTTTTAGTATTTATTAACACTCATATTACATTCTCTGTTTCGTGTCGATGATGTGGGATTCATTATGACCCTCCTTCGATAGATCGTTTCTTGTCAACTTTAGATCATTATCCTGGAAGTCGATCTAGAGACTCTTATCTGGTACCTTAGAGCTTTCTTGCCCTAATGGTAAGTTCTTTGCATTCGAAAATAGGTTCACATCATTGGCCTTTGATCGGGTGATTTCATAGGTGTTCGACTTCAGTTCCTTATTCATATTCCGTGGATTGTACTGGCAGTACCTTTAGGACTATTGTCATCATTGGTGGTTTCTCTTGCGCTTGTTAACAATTTACATCATTGATTGGTAATTAGGCGATTTTCATGCATGTTCGACTTCAGCTCATTTATTCACATGCTTGAAATTGTACTTGATCGGGTCGTGACAGAGTGTAAGACCCTGGAATTTATTCTCTAGAGTCCAGGTTGTGAGGCAATATGATTTTTCCATGATTGGATACATGTTTCTTTCAGATGGATGGATTCAACCATACCATGAGTCCATATGTGATCCTTCTCATATGGATGGCTGCGACCATACCATTGTCTCTTTTATGGATGGATGCGTCCATACCTTGATTCGTGTATTTTCATATGAGATTCTAGTTATGTATATGTATATATGGTTGATTTTCAGGTCTCTCGAAGCCAGCATCTGGTTCCTTGTACGTACTCGTAAAGCAGTTTTCCCCTCACTCATGTTCGAACTTCATGCTTTAGGGGGTATCTATTACACAACATTTGTCACTGTCCCTGTACTCCCCGTTCCTTGATCCTAGAGGACCCATACAGTGACCCTTTTGTACTTTCCAAGCATGGAATACATACCCTTGAACCACACTTTGTCTGCCAATTCATCTCCCTTTACAACTTTTCTGGAAGATCCCTATAAAAACTTGGTTTTCAAGGTCGAAACTTTGTCTCAGTGTCTGACTCGTGCCGATAGTAGAGATTTGCACTGAGACCCACGCTGATCGACGCTCTGTCTTAATGTCTGACCCACGCCGATCCTCTTTTGGAAAGTTCTTTAAAATAGAAACGAAGTTTCCATAACTAGAAGCTTCATGAAGCGGAGAGTTGGAAGTTTGTTTTGAGGATATGGTCAAATAATTCCCTTTTGGTCTTCTTGTTCCCATAAAATAGGAAATAATCCAAAGGATAAACTCTTTTCCCATTATTTGAGGGCCCATATCCTCCTCCTCCATTGTTATATAAGGAGACCTCTTTCACCTCTGCTATGCTAGTTAGAGTTAGCTAGTTAGAAGCAGCAATCATAGAGAGAAGAAGCAATTATAGTGCTATTATAGCTTTGGGAGAATAGAGCAGAGTGTGATTGTTTTTGTGTGTTAAGAACATAGTGATATCTTAGACCTTTTTGTATGAGGGTGTCACAAATGTGCTTGGATACAGACCTGCCGAAGGAGAGCCTCAACATCAAGGCTTGGTTGGAAACTCCCCTTGTATTTATCATAATAAAATGCAACTGATGTTTATTTTCCACTCTTGTTTACATTTATAATGAGATTTCTAGCATTTATTGATCAGTTAGATAGGTTGTAATCATTTTATGTTTGTCATGGTTTTATGCTTGTCGTGGTGTCTTGACTGTTTGTATAGGTAATCGAACGTTGGTAGCAATGTGTATCGAGCTTGAGAAGAGTGAAACATCAAGAAGCTTTGACGGAAGATGAAAAAATAGAATAAGAACAAGGTAGGTCATCTTCCTTGCTCTGAATTTCATTTACAATCTAGGAACATAGATGTTAATATGTTCTTGTAGTTACTAGACCCACCTTAGGGCTGGAGGGATTGCCTCTGTCCGCAGAGGGGATTTCCCTGCTCAACACATTTCTCCTCCCTCTATCTATTTAGGGTTGATGATTTTTAGTGTTTGCATTAGTTGTAATTTCTAGTGCATAAGAATACTAATATTGCTGGTCTCTAATTAATATTATTCGTAAGATTTTATGATATTTGTTTCATGCTTTTCAAAACATATCACTACAAGGAAAATACCCTCTAGCAAAGGTTATAAAGGAGGTTTTTAGTGTTATAAAATTGGACTGAATTTTCAAAGAAACATTTGCTACATCATCCGTTTATGGTTATAGAGGTTTTGGGGGAGATTTTAATGGAAATTCAACACAACTACAATAACTGGGCAGCTAGAGGTTATTATGGATGTTTTTTTCATCGGCACACCACTAAGGTGTGAACGCACCGCTGCGTGTAATATAGAAGGTGGCCCAGGGCGGTCGAAGGTGCATGCACCGGGCCGTTAAGGTATAAAACTGCACTGGGCACAATATTGGTGATACAACGTACATGGCCATTCTAATTAGTCTTGGGATTTGTGCGGTGCCCATAGGTCATCTCAACGCACTGGTACGTAGACTTATAGAAATGCACCAGTGCGTAGTATTAGATAAATGCACTGATTGTTCTAATTCGTATTGGTATTTGTGTGGCATAGGTCGTACAAATGCACTGGTGCGTAGTCTCACATAAATGCACCAGTGCGCAGTATCACATAAATGCATTGAGATTTATAATTGGTATTGGTATTTGTGCGGTGCCCATAGGTCGTACAAATGCACCGGTGCGTAGTCTCACACAAACACACTGGTGCGCAGTATCGCAGAAATGCACCGAGATTTATAATTGGAATTTGGTATTTGTGTGGTGCCTATAGGTCGTAGAAATGCACCGGTGTATAGTAACTAACACGCACCAATGTTCATTTTGTATTTTTTGAAACATCGACCTGTGATAGTGCAATTATTGTGATTTTTTAAAATTCATTATTCATAAAAAATTGGAACATATTATAACAATATTCATATTAATTAAATTTTTATTAATGCATTTGAATGTGATGTTTGGATCAATTTGTCATATCATATCATAATTATTGTGATTTTTTAAAATTCATTATTCATCAAAAGACGACACCTATATATCTCATAACAATATTCATATGAATTAAATTTTTATTAGTGCATTTGAATGTGATGTTTGTATTAATTTGTTATATCATATCATCAAATTTCACTTCTCTTCTTTATAATATTTAATCATCCATAAATTTAATCAGTGGTGTTACATTTCACAGCGACAATGGAGAACACAATAGAATAAATTAAAACATATTTTATTATATATATATATATATATATATATATATATATATATATATATAAGACATTATTTGTCATTCAAAATGGGACATTTATTGGTATTGCTTTGTCTTTCAATTGGGACACTATGTCCATTACATTAAACAAAATGTCTGATTTCACAGACAAATATTTCAAAAAATACAACGCCTTGCTTTGATATCCAAACATAGTGATCATCATTCTTCGCTTGAATTGCTGTCACTGCTAGAGCTACTCCCATGACTTGGTTTATTTTCAGGAATGTTTTGTTCAAGATGTTGATTGTTTCCTTCTTCTTCACCTTCCATCTACAAAGATAAAAATAAAATGTAATGAGTGTATTTACATTGGTGAGAATAATGAAAATTGCAATATTATATAATATACATCAATGTAAATCGAAAAGAAATGACATACCATAGCAACAATTGAATCATGAACTATACACATTCTTTCAAAACCATGTAGTATGCCATATTTTAAGATTTCATCTGTTGGCACAGTTCCATACTTTGTTTCTTGCAAGTTTTATACCCCATAAAAAATCATATATTTAATATAATTTTTTTTTTTGTTCTATTAATTATAGATGGAGCTAAGTAAAACAAGATTGATAGATGCTTACAATTTCCACAATTAATTTATGATATGCCAACATATACTCAAAACCCATATTTAACCCAATCTCAATCAATTCGTCTAATGGTTCTTCTTTGTATGTTAGCACTTGTTTGAAGACTTTCAATGATGATTTTTGTAAAAAAACTTAAAAAATAAAAAATGAAATCTAGTTAAGTTTTTATAAGGAAGTGACATTTACTCACAAACTTAGATATTAGCCCTTTTCTTCCTTGTTGTCCTGTTTCATGTGCTGAATGGGTTCCATTTTCTTTTCTTTTCTGCAAGAAAATACTTGAAAATTAATATTTAATGCTAAACTGTTTATTTATTGTACCTAATGATCGAAAATTCAATGATTACATATTACATTTGAAGCACGTTGTTGTTGAGATGGCTCCTCCCGCGTTGCAATTTTGTCTATTTCTTTGACCATCTCCTTTTACACCTTTTTGGACATTCCTACTGGCATATTTATGATATCAGCTCGTTCATCTTTTGAGATTTTCATAATCATCCTGAAAATGTAACATGACAATAAACTATTTAATTTTTATATTGATATATGAAAAGTAAATATAACAAAAATGATATTTATAAATAATTCTAGACAAACATTTAAAGTAATATTACTTTTTCATTCCTTATTTTTTGTTGTTATATGTTTTTTCTATTAAAAGTCTGACATGTCTCATTGACCAATTCTCTGGAAACTCTTCCTGTAGTTTAGATAAAATTTGGTTCTTGGAATCATTGGATTGATTTTTGTATTGTAAGTGGAAAGAAAATCTATACATTCGTTCCACTAGATCCCTCAAACTTTTGTAAAAGTTTTCCCCCCTTTCGTTAACCTCCAACACCACTCCAGATGAGCCAAGGAGCAATTCATTTTCATTTGCATGTTTTATTTTTTTTTCCTTTTCTTAGAACAACATTCATTTTCTGAGTTGTTGGTCCATGTAGAACATTAAACATATGTGAATTAATATATTGTTTGACACATGTTATCTAATAATTTTAAGTATATTATTAATGAAAATTAAAAAAGAAACTCATATTGGATCGATAGTATTTTTTCATCACCTGATTCATCATTTTGAAAATTTTCCATCAAGATTTCACTCTCTTCTGGTCCTAGATAAAAAATAATCTTATCGAGCTTCGTCATTTTGTGGCTCTGCATGATACATAGTAAACAATACATATTAGTTAAACTTACATATAGTTCAAAAATAATTTTTTTTGTAAAGAATTTACAAAGAACTTTCCTTTTTTGCTTTTCTTGATGTGTTATCAGTATTTTTGTTACTTGATCTCTTGTTAGCCATTTCTTTATTAATATGAAACTTGTACCATGTCATTCATTAATATATTTTATAAATAAATTATCAAATTTTTTCAGGTAAAAAAAAAAATCTCAAGAAACCGGTGTGCCCTTCATGGTGTAAGCACTGACGTCGGTGCGTAGTGGTCTTATAAACGCACTGCCAAAATAGTATAACACACTGTACAATGCTCTATGCCAACAAGAAGCACCGGTGCGTTACATGTTAACCACCGCACTGATTTAAATAGAAAAAATAATAAAAATCGTCCAATGTTAGTTTTTGTACAATAATTGCCTCGCGCAAACAAGGCACCACCATACTGTGCTCTCTGTGAACTAGGAGACACGATGCAGTGCGTTATATGTTACATGGTGTACCGATTAACACAATATATATTTTTTTTTTGTGAAACAGCATGAGCGCGGTGCGCCATAATGAAATAGCGCACAAGTGCCCTATTTTACATATGGTGCACTGATTAAAAAAAAATTGTTTTTAATTTTTTTATCACACAGTACTTCCGTGGTGCGCTGGGATAATCCAGCGCACCAGTGCGCTAGGTTACGCCGGGCGCACCGATAAAAAAATTTCTGTTTTTTAAAAATTCATGCAAGGGCCGACATGGATTGGGATCCGACTATGCAAATTCGTCCCGTGGGTTGGGTGTCTTAGGCCTATATATAGCAATACAAACCCTATAAATATAAAATGAAAAGCCCTAATTCTGAAATCCCAGGAACAGGGAGAAGTAAGGGCAGAAACAAAAATAATGTAGTGTTTACGGTAAAAATTGTTTTTTTTTTTTTTTTAATATTTTGTTTTTGAAAATGAAAAATAAATTGATTTTTTTTTTCTTACTGCGTAAAAAAAATTGCAGAAAAAGTTAAAAAACAATAAAATTTAATCACGAGATCGTTTGAAATTCTATGCTACAGGTTTGAATACTTCTGTTGAAACGGATTTCACTGCTCCATAGTGCTCTTGTGCTCTATTGCTCCAGGTATGTCTCCTGCAAATCTGTGGCTGATTTTTTTTGCAAAAATAGTGAAATAATGAAAATTGTTTAGTATTTAAAAAATAGTTTTATGAAATTAGATTTTCGAAAATATTTTGTCGCCCATTTTTATATTTACCCATTTTTTTTCACTTAAAGAAAATAGAGTTGCGCTTTTTTTATTTGTGGTTATTCCTCACCGGTGCATCCGTTTATAACACGGAACCGGTGCACAGTAATGAAAATGCACCGGTGCTGTGATCTGTACATTAGCACCGATAATAAGAAGTCCATTTTTAAGGCACCGAAATTACTTTTAGGTGTGTGCACCAAAATTTATTGTTGATTTTGCTCAAATGTAGGGAGAAAATATCATAATTAGGTCAAATGGTCAATTCTTCAAAATCCAACTCGTTCCATAATATTTCTCTAAGTCCATCGCGGAGTTCTCCCTATCCATCTCGAGACGTAATATTTACTTCAGATTTTATTTATATTTTCATTATCTAATTGAATTTATGTTTTTTTATCCATGTCAATCATGCACATGCAGCTTAATTAAATTTATAATGTATACAAATTTGCAGGTTCATGCAGATTCAGAATCGAGTTCAGATGCACAAAATATTCAAACAACTCCAAAACGTTAGAAGCTCTTATCAGGAGCAGCGTACCACAAGGCGCATTTGGTATATGAAAATGGACAACCGCTTCACCCTGCCAATTGTAACAATATTGCATCTTCTAGCCACAATCCTGGGACAATGATGGTAATAATTATAATTTTTTGGTATATTGATTAATGTAATTATTTCAACGTCAAACCAATTAATCATGTAATATTTTCAACTTGGTTACTAATTGATATCATATATTTTTTACTAATCATGTTCATTTTTTTTTTTTAATTAGTAGGATTCTAGTAATGTTGAGCGACCTACCTACCATCTTCTGTTGCACCCCACGACAATGTAAAATCGAGAGAAGACTGAATTAAGAGAAAAAATCAGAGAGGAATGATACCAAGAATGGTTGAATCAACCATCGATTCAATTCCTGCTACGTCCAGATTCACCAATTAGGAATGACTACAAAATAGTAGTTCTTCACAAGCTCGCAATGGAGGCAATCAAATAGAGTTTGGTATGGATGATTTCTTAAGGGATATGATTTCCATGGAGACAATGTTGTTAGATGCATTCCAAAATGATGATCAACTAGGGGATGATGCTCATATCGTTGACAACTTTTTTGAAAGCCTTAAAATTGCTTCCACCACCCCTCTCTTTGGACTTGGTGGTCAGTCAAAGTCTACCCAGTTAGGCACAATGATGTGACTGTACAACTCGAAAGCAAAGTTTGGCTTGTCGAATCCATGTTTCTCAAAATTTTTGAGGTAATTTACCATAAAGTCCTCCCTTATATAAATTTGAGAAATATAATCAGTACATAATGAACATTACAAATGGTAAATTTTATGAACGTTAATAATTATATCGGCATTAATGTAAATTTATTAATATATTTTTCCATGATCACCAAATATAGGTTATTCAAAGATAAGGTTCTTCCGAGTGATAATGTCTTGCCTGGTAGCTGCGAAGAGGTAAAGAAATTGTTGAAAATGTTGGGTGTTAAGTACATATCATATCATGCATGTCCAAATGATTGTATTATATATAGAGGAGAATATGCAGACAAAGAGATATGTTCGAAATGTGGGCATGAAAGGTATGTTAAATAAAAAAAGAAGGGTAAATCAGATACTGGTCCTCATTTTAAGATATTGAGGCATATGCCTATAATCCCAAGGATTCAAAGGCTCTTTCGTTGCAAAGAATTAGCTATGTTGCAGGGATGGCATGCCTCACACAGAAGTGAGTTGGGAGTTATGCAAATCCCAACTAATTCAATAGCCACGAAGCATATAGAGGATACATGGCCCAAAAAATTCAAGGATGAAGTATGAAGTCTACGACTCAGCATAGCCATGGATGGTGTCAACCCAATTCCATCAAGAACACCAACTATTCTATTTGGCCTGTAGTAGTGATCAATAACAATATACCTCCATGGTTGTCCATGAAGAATGAACATCTTGTGTTGGCTCTCATAGTCCCTGGTAGAATACAAGTGAAGAATATGGTTGTCTACTTACAACCATTGGTAGATGAATTGAAGGAATTATGGGATGGGATAAATGTATAATATTTATCAAGACCCATCGTAGCAAAGAGGAGTTTTATGTTGTATGGGATATGTGCTTACATGACACATGATTATCCAGGCTTAGGAGTTTGCTCTGGTAAATTACATGTCTAATTTATTGATTTGTTTATATACGTAACAATATTATTTCACATACTATTTATTTAATTCATTGTAAATGTTCTGATCTTCATGATATTATTTAATGTGCCATGTATATTAATTTTATACAATAATCTCACAGGTCTTGTAACAAAAGGGTATTTTGGATGTAAATGTTGTGGACCTTCTATGAAAGCTAGATGGTCTAAGGACCTACGAAAGCTAGTGTATGATTGATCCAAGGTATTCCTCCCAAAAGAACACCCTTACAGAAGAGAAACATCCACTTTCAATGGTAAACAAGAGAGAACCTAAAGGCTTCCAATAACGACACCAGTTGAATGGCTTAGAGAATATGAGAGAGAGAAGGAGAAGGAGTTCATAGAAATGTTTGATTCAAATGGGGAGCCTATGTTTGATGATCCAAAATTATTCGACACCTATGTTGAGAAATTTCCCATTGGGATGAAAATGAAATCTATCTTTTATAACCTCCCATATTGGGAGCATCTTAATATTACCCACTTATTAGATCCCATGCATATATTTAAAAATGTTTCATCTTATTTATGGAGGAAAATATCATCGAAACAAAGAGACACATTGGCTGATAGGAAAGATCTTATTACTTCAAAAACTAAAAAGAAAAATTGGCCAAGACGATTAGAAAGTACAGGATAAGAGGCAAGCGATGGTCCCTCTAATTCATGGTATTTCAAAGAAGGTGATGTCCCATGGATTTAAAAAAAATATGATCTTTCTTTGGCAAAGGAAGTTATAATGGGTGTGAGGGTGCCATCTTCATACGGGTCTTCACTATGGTGCTGCTTCACCGTGGATGACCATTTGTTGGGGTTGAAATTGCATGATCATTTGAATCTTCTAAGAGTACGTATAATGTCAAAAGCATGATTTTATTATTTGTTATATTAATAATATTTATCCCATAGAGGGATCATAAAACATAACGAATTTTGTATATTATTGCACGTGTTTATAACTTTGCAGTGTCATTATCCTTTGTTCGTGTGTGGGTGTGTGAAACATGAATTCCCTCAAGCCCTAGGACGTGCCATATCTAAATTATGAGCATTTGTATGTTGGATCACGTTGAAGGAGATTCATGTGGCTAGCATTCCACGGTGGCGTCAAGAGATAGTTGATATTGTTTGTATGTTTGAGAAGGAATTGCCGAAGAGTTTCATGGACTTGCAGGTTCATCTTCTAATCCACCTAGTAGATAAGCTTGAATTATTTGGGGTGGTTTCTTGTCGTTGGATGTTCTTCTTAGAGAGGTATATGAAGAAATTGAAAGGTTTTGTTCGACAAAGGGAAAAACCCAAGGGGTCTATGGCAGAGGGGTACATACCGTATGAGTATTTATATTATGCCAGTGACTACATCAAGCAGATCAACAACAAAATAGGTGTGGTGATTTGGGACGATGAAAGGGATGAAGACAAAAGAGAAGGGGAGTTTCTCCAACTGAGTGGAAAAAAGCGCTTGATAAAGAGTATGCGACTTATAATTTTTCAAATTTACACAAAGTAAATTTCATGTTGAACTTTGATATAATGTATATTATGATCTCTATGTACTATATAATGTCGGTTTGATTTCATCAGTGAATGAAGAAATTGAAGCAATCAATAAATTCGTTCTTTACAATTCTAACGCGACACAACTATGGGTCGCATTGTACGAACAGAAGAGGATGAAATTGGATAGTGACAGGAAAGAATTCAGACGGTTGAATAGTAGAAGTGTGCCTTATCCTGATCATTTAAAAGAAAATATGCCAAAAATATGCCCCAACAATTGGGTTGCTGACCAAGTCAGAGAGAAATACGGTGCAACCGGTCGTTACCCGAGTGCTGAAGAGGATGCGCTAAACTTAGCGATTGGGTGCAGCAACTCGGTAAAAATCTATTTAATTTATATGTACATTTGAAACTTATAAGACATCTATATTTCATATTTTAACTGTTGGGTTATTATAATACACATGACCCTATGATTTTTTTTAGCTTTTTTATAATAGGTGCATTTGTTCCCATCTATGTGGGCATATGGACACCATTTTCGCACAGAAAATCCCGATGCTGGAAACATCACACAAGAATATGGAGTGGAAGTCGAGTTCGATCAATCTATTCAATCTAGTCACCATGATGAAAACCTAGTACAAGGGTTGTTAGGTTACGTCAGAAAAATAAAAGAGATCATTGAAGTGGATTTCTCTTCTTTCCAATGTGTTATTTTTAAGTGCAAGTGGTGGGACACCTTTGATTGGAATAATGTAAAGGAAGATCGCGATAGTAGGCTGATATGTATCAACTATAGAAAGATGTGGGATGAAGCTAAGGAGCCCTATGTTTTCCCCAAACATTGCAACCAAGTGTTTTTTTACCCATATGTGTTGGAGAGGGATTGGTGGTTTGTATTGAGACATGACCCTAGATCAAAAAATATTTTTGATAATAATAGTGTTATCATGCCATGCGAGCTAGAGGATAATGAGGGTGATCATGAGAACCGAGAGTGACATGGTACATGTGTTATTTCATCAATATTTATACTTTTTAAGATGAGTTTTTCGAAACATTATAACATGTATTTTGAATTAATTGGTAATTTGCATTGTGTTAATGTTAAAATCAATATTTCACTTGATAATTTGCAATTATGTTGATCTCAAAAACAATGGCGTATTGTATAAATTTTTTTTTTTTTATATGTAAGATCATAATAAAATAATGATAATTCTAAAGCACATGAATTTATTTGCATTGTTTTCTAAATTTTATTATATTTAAAATTTTACAAATTTACAAATTTAAAATTTTTAATAAAATCATTTCACATTAATACAATTAAAATTTTCACATTAATACAATTAAAATTTTACAAATATTTTACATACAAATAGAATTAGAATTAGAATTAAAAATTTACAATTCCATATACAATTACAATTAAAATTACAATTACAATTTTAGAATTTTACATACAATTACAATTACAATTACATTCATTTCACAGTAATACAATTAAAAATTTTACAAATATTTTACATAGAATTATAATTAAAATTTTACACGTACAATTACAATTACAATTTTAGAATTTTACATATATACAATTACAGTTTTACAAATTTAAAATTTACAATTACAATTACAATTACAATTTTACAAATTTATATATATACCATTACAATTACAATTTCAAAATTTTACATACAATTACAATTTTATAATTTTACATAAAATTACAATTTTATAATTTTACATACAATTAGAATTAGAATTAGAATTTTACAATTTTACATATATACAATTACAATGACAATCATTTCACAATAAAATAAATATTACAATTACAATTAAAAATTTACAAATATTTTACATATAACAATTATAATTAAAATTACAATTAATACAAATACAATTACAATTTTAGAATTTTACATACAATTAAAATTACAAATATTACAATTTTACAATATCATGATCATTTAATATTAAATTAATTAATAAACATCACGATCATGATGACCATCGTACAAACATCATATTTGAATAAAAAACACATTCAAATTCGCTAACATCATCGTGATCATGATAATCTAACAAAACACAATTAGCATTATATAACATCATCACACCACAAACATCAAATATACAACTCATGTGAAATAACTGCTATCACATACACATCTATCTGCAAGCTGCACATTAAATGAACATATCTAACATGACCTAACAATATACACATCATGATGATCACCAACATGTAAATTAAGTACAATTGCAACATGAACATAAAATATACACATCATCATGATCACCAACATGTAAATTAAGTACAATTGCAACATGAACATAAAATACATGGACCATATATATATATATATATATATATATATATATATATATATATATATATATATATATATAATGTCAAAAATATACAACTGTAATATAAATGTCATAGATTAGCTGATGGTACATCATCAATAGCACTACTAGTCGAGGTCTGCTCAGTCAATGGTGCAGTCTCGACAAGCTCAGTAGATACATGCTAATCATCACTTGCCAACTGATCTGGCACTGGTGCCTCATGCTAATCAGGATCAACTGTTGGTTGCTCATCATGATGATTAGACATAGTCGATGGTCCAGCCTGCTCATGATCATCGTGATGATTGGACATGGTCGATGGTCCAGCCAGCTCTCCATGATGACTGATGCTCGATGCTAGTGGAGGCTTCTCATCTGGCACGACGCGAGGTGAATGATGATCACTCCCTTGATCATTATCATCAGATGATGCGTCGCTTCTCGCGGACTATCAATCACGTGTTGCGTCTCGACCACGTCTATAACGTGCAATGGTCCTCCTCAGCTGCGTAACTAAGGTCGTAGCTCCTACGAAATGTCGCATCATGCTGTACATGTCACGTGGCATGCCTCTCCACATATGTAACAACCTACCATCGGCCTGTATGTCTCTCATAGTAGCGGGCCTAACTCCCGCCTCAACAATCAATGCACAGAGTTGGTCTCCCAACTCCAACCTGAATCTGCTATCAAGCCTATCACGCCTAGCCAAACGCAGTATTGGCGCACCAGCAGGAGTAGGTCTCTCTGCACTGGCCTCATGATCATTGACATCTGGCATATCCTAATCGTCATCAGGATCCACACCTAGATTATTTGGTGGCGCTGGCATGTCCTCGACATCAAAAGACCCAATGTATGCAAAATATATACAAGTACACAACAATAATTAGACAATTTCATTACACAATTTAATAAAAACAAGTTAAAGAACATGTTAGAATAAATTTAAATAAAATAGTAATATTACCTATGTCATATGGCGGCTCATCATCTGTGAAGAGGATGTTGGCACAACCTCGCTAATCCAAACAAACATAATGACAGGGACCATAATGAAGGGATGATCGTCAACACTAGCTAGCAACTCCAGTGCATCATGTGATATCCTCGCAGAAAACTCAGTCTCGCCCCTCTTGGGCATCATCTGTCCCCACATGTGCATCCATGCATGCAACATCGACCTATGGGGCTGTAAAAAAAAAGTAGGCCTTGTCTCTGGAAACCTCTCAAAAAATAAACAAAATAGCTCTGAAGCAAAAGGGAAGTTGACCCTCCCTTGTGCCTGAGCACGACATCTATCTAAGGGTGTACAGAACTATCACAAAAAAATGACAGAACACCTGACAAGTCGTGGCTCATGTACTAAAGAATTAACATAATATAGAAGCGGGAAACTAATGCGTTGTCTGTCGCTGGTGTTGTGTGAAATGGTCAAAATCAGAAGTGAGAGGCACCTCACTGCCTCACTACTAAATGAAACAATACGTAACTGCCCTCCTGAGACCTAAAAATCTAAAGGAGACAGTATATCCGCGCTAATGTCTCTCTAGGAGTACGCTAATTGACTCCCTGCTGCATAGCCAACTGGAACATCTGGGAACGAGGGAAAATCCACCCCTATCCTCGATAGCCCAGTAATGAAATAGATGTCCTCCTCAATGGGCGCATACCACTAGTTAGGACCAACCCGGAAAGCCTATAGGTGGGCATTCCACCTGCGGATAAGATGTCGCAAAAACACACCATGGCCCTTTAGGGAAGTAGCCTCTTCATAGAACTTGAGAAGGCCCACCTGCCTTAGGAGCCCTTGGGTAGCTGCTGTAATAGGGTGAGGGAACACATCTCTCTCCCTCTCTCATGCCTCCCACTCGTGAACCATGTTATACTGGTTTGCCTATTGTTGCTGATGTTCCCTCTGTTCTCTCCTTTCAAGTCTCTGAATGATTGACATATTAAATACTTTTTTTTTTGTTAAATGAGACATGTATTTAGGAATATACAAAAAACAGGAATTTACTGGTAACGATGCGTATTTTTTTGTCGCATACCGGAGGCGGTGCACCAACAAGTTTCCAGTGCACCAGAGGCAGTGCACATGAAAATTTTCAGCGCACCGCCCTCCTAGAATTGTTCATAATTCAACAGTGCAGTGGTATAACAGACTGCACCGTTTACTATGGACCGGTGTCATAGGGAAGTGCGTTGACCAAACTGTACACCCTGAGGCATATGGTTTGGTTAACGCATCACCCTCCTGACATCATTACCTAGTCAACAGTGTGGTATTTTACCAGGCTGCACTGTTGACCGTGTCGAAATGCCAGAATGCGGTGCACTGACAAAAATACCTGCCCCGGGGTGGATATTTAAGTCAACGCACCACATTTCTATTATTTATTAGGGTCAACGGTGTGGCTAGGTAACCATCACATTGCACTTGTTTTAAATTTTAAAATATCATGATGCGCCTTTCGGTATCACCTAGGTGCGGATACCGTAAGCACCGGTTGCGACGCGGCCTGTAAATTTACAGCAGCACCGCGAACCAGTGTGAGCCGATGGGCTCAAGCGCACTGCGTGATAATTATTATTATTATTTTTTTAAATGGTTAATTTTAAGTTAATTTAAAATTCTAATCCGCTAAAAGGATTAATTATGGAAAAACAAGAAAAATACCTATATATTTGGCCGTCGAGGAGGCATATTGGCTGTAGAATTTGCAAAAGTAAATTTTCCCACCATTTTGCAATATTCAAAATGCAGATTGGTGGACAATGCAGAGTATGAGTGCGTGCAATGGGTGCAATGGGAGCACCGATGTCAGGGCGGATCAGATAAGGATAACTTGCACTGGTGCTTGATAGCTCACAAGCACTGAAAAGTGAGAAATGCAATTTTTTGGCCGTAATTTTTTTTTTATTAACCCTGTTCCAGTGCACGGGGCTTTATAGGCGCACCGGTGCAGTTTCTTAAGACCACACCGGGAGGTTTCATTTTTGGCGCGGGGTTTTAGGACGCACCGGTGTAGAATCTTTGTAAAGCACTGGTGCACTATAGTAATAAGACACACCAGGGTGGGTTTGTATGGAGCGCATGGTGTTTGGTGTGCCAATGTTTTTTGCGCACCGGTGCTTTTTCTGGTTGAACGCACTAGTGCGGGTTAGGATGATAAGCGTACCGGATGAAAAACATTCGCAAAAACCTCCACCCGCCAACCTCCTCTAGGAACCTCTGCTACAAACAGATGTCTGGGGTATTTTTATAAGGGGTTCCTCAAAAAAATTCTCTAGAAGGTCTTTTCCTTGTAGTGTATTGTGTGTATTTAATATTACTTATTGTTAAGAAATCTAGGGCAACTAGATTAGGGTGATTTCTCTTACTTTGATAACTGCTTGTGATATTATTTTACTTAAATTGATGTAATTTTAATTAGCTTCTTATTTTACTTGATTATTATTGTGTTCTTACCATCAAACAACTACCAAACGATGGAGATCAATGAGACAAGAGGACACAAAATGTAGGCTGTTAGCCAAAGCCAAAAACCTCTTTCTTTGAGAGGAAAACCCACAAGAATTCTTCTCTTCTTATAGAATCTTTAAATGATGAATTCAAAGTCCTAAGATCCTTGAAAAATACCCCTCCAAGACTAAGCCAACCTCTCCTTTTAATGAGCTTGTTCTTCACAAAGTCATCCCAAGTCAAACTGCTCAATCCGCTGCAACTTTTTCTCTAGATCACAGTTTTAGACTTGCAACTTCTTGACTACAAATTCGCCCTTACTGCAGAACTCCTAACTTGCAAATTTGAGTTGAATATGGTAAGATAATTTTCCTGCTTCCCTTGCTCAAGGTGATTCTTCTTCCTCTATAATTTGGATTGAAAACTTCATTCTTTTAGTATCAAATTTTGACTTCTTAATAGGTCTGCAATTCGTTCTTGTTACAAGAAATTGATGCTCTAATTTATTTGAATGTGTGGGATATGGTAGCCCAAAAACAATCCTTAATTAACTCAATTTTTCTCTCGTTATGTTTCCCTCTCCTTCGCCGGTTATCGTTTTCTTTCTTGTGCTTCAACAAAATTTATTTTTTTGGATGCTCTCTTGATGAGGTCGAGATATTACTTATATATAGGATTTATTATGATGTTCGAACAACCCTAATGATGTCGACTTGTCATTTCTAGGTCGACTTTCCTTTTAGTAGGCCGAATTGGTCTTGGAGGAGGACATTTGACTCTTTTGACTCTAAATAAATTCCTTTTAGATGATACAACATGCCCAATAGGTTATTCACATATGAAAATGTATTCCTTCACTTTTTGACATCATGACAAAGCCATAGAAGCACTCAATGGGTGCTTGACCTATTGTAATATTACTAATAGAAAATTAGCAGCAATTCAAAGAAAATAAAGACAAAACATGCAACAATATGGAAAATGCATCAAAACACCATAAATAGAGCCAGAAACTGTTGAGCCATTTTATTAATATGGGGGTGAAAATAAAATACAACAATGCTCAAAATGACAGCACTCAAGCTGACAAATCTGGCTGGGATGGCCCTCAAGCTCTCTCACTGAAAGACTGCTCTGCTGGACTGTTCCTTTGCACTGCCTTGCTGGAAATGCTGCTACTAGCTGAATAGAGCTACGTAGATGAGGCTGTTTTGGTGCTTATAAGATGTTGGGATTTGGACATCGACCTTTACTCTCAAAACCCAGTAAAACCCAGAAAGTATTTCTTGATTGGCTGACCTCAGAAAATCACCCACCTAGGGTTTGAAAACACAGTTCTAATAGGTATGGAGAGCTATGGGCTGAACTGATAGATAAAATTTTGCAACAACTCCCCTGTAGCTCAACTATTGAAGGGATTATTCCTTCACTTGATTCCAACCTGAAGTGCCTTGGAATTTCACCCTCTCTTGAATGCCTCTGCTACTGCAATGCGTGAGTCACTGGGGCGCTGCTCTAGAGGGGGACACTAGGAATCCTCTCATGAGCGGGCACTTGAAGTCCCCCGAGGACGAGTTTGGGATCTCTTCTCGGAGACACCCATGTGCTAAACAACACTACAGACTCAGCTAAACAACTCAAGCGTGCTCAAGTTTTAAATGACAGGAAGATCAAATAACTCAGAATGCTTTCCATGGCTTCCCTCACCCCCTTCTTATTCTTGTGGAATCATCAAAACCCTGGGCCCACATCATAATTGAACTGTACTCTTGGTCCATATCCTTCACATAGACTACACTGCTCTCTTGGCCTCTTGGCCCCACCCACTATTGCGCAGTCCCACTTTCACACTAAGGAAGTGGTTTTTATTTCACTACTGGGTTTATGGGTCCCTCCACCTTTTTAGTCATCTACTTAATTAAGAAAATAAAAAATTAATATTCTAATTAGCTAAAAGCTAATTAGGAATATTACAGCCCTCCCCACTGAAATGTTACTTGTCCTCAAGCAACTGCAAAGATGGATGCTACGGAATTTTCTCCCCCTCCCAAGTGGCATCCTCATCTAGAAGGTTCCTCCATCTGATCAGATATTATTTGAATACACTTCTCCTCAGATGCCTCTCCCAAGTATCTAAAATGGACTTCGGCTATAAAACCAGATGCCCCTCATCATAAATAGGTGGGAGTTCCTCAGTGGAAACTATGGGTTGTCCAAGAGCCTTTTCATGGATGAGACATGGAAAATGTTGTGGATCCTACTCCCAGTTGGGAGCTCCAACTCATACGCTACCTCCCCAACACATCAGATCACCCTGTATGGCCCATAAAAGTGGGGCTTGAGCTTCTTAGCTCCCTTCTACTTCAGCGTAGACTGCTTGTATGACTGAAGACAGAGGTAGAACAAATCATCAAACTCAAACTGCCTCTCCACGCGACATTGATCTACATACAACTTGTGCTGGTTCTAAGCTGTAGCAATGTTGTCCTTGAGAGCACAGAGTATATCCTGGCTCTCTTGGATCCATTCCTTGGCCTTGGGGGCCTTGCTTGCTCCAAAAATCACATCAGAAAATGTTAAAGCATCATAACCATATAAAGCACAAAATAGAGACATACTGATTGACATATGAAATTTTGTGTTGTAGCAGTATTTTCCCAGATGAAGCCAATGTAACCATGCCTTCTGATTCCCCGAGACATAGTTCCACAAGTATCTTTCCAGTCACTTATTTACTATCTCTATTTGTCCATCTGTCCGTGGGTGATAACTAGTACTGGGTGTGAACTCGGTACCCACCAAACAAAAAATTTCCTGACAAAAGCCGCCCATGAAACGACTGTCCCTATCATTGACTATGGTCTTGGGAGACCATGAAGCCTATAAACATCCCAAAAAAATAGGTCAACCACCTGTGAAGAAATGTACAATGTGGAGATGGCGAAGAAGTATGCATACTTCATCAGCCGATAAAAAACGACATAGATACAATCCTTACCCTGTACCATTGGCAACCCTGTGATAACATCCATGGAAATGCTCTCCCACTTCCCCTCTAGAATGGGAAGCGGTTGTAACAAACCCGTGGGATGGCTCAACTCTCCTTTGTTCTTCTGGAAAAATTCACAGTCTCTGACATGCCAGAGTACATACTCCTTGAGGCCTCTCCATGAGAACCTCTCTCTGATGGCTCGATATGTTTTGGTGAATCCCTGATGGCCTGAAAGTGATGAATCATGCGCTACGTGTAAGATCTTCTCCTTGAGCTGAGAGGCTCTTGTCAAGAAAATCATATCCCGGTAATAGATGACCTCATCCATCACCCGATACATGTCATTGGTCACCTGCCCATCCAATATCTCACATGCGAAGTGGTCCTTATAATACTCGACTAACAGTTGATCCCTCTAGTCTGTATGAATGCTCATTAAGGACAACACTGCTGGTCTCTGTGATAAGGCATCCACCACCACATTGTTCTTCTATTTGACATACTCAATGTCAAATTCATAAGCCTAGATTTTGTTGACCCACTTCTGCTGCCTCTCTTGCAATTTCTTCTGCTCAAGAAAAAACGAGAGACTGTTGTGGTTAGTCCTCACCCAAAATATGTTACCCACCAAATATTGCCGGAACTTGGCCAATGCATGCATGATGAACAACATATCTTTGTCATATATCGAATACAACCTCATGCGGCAAGAGCTTATGAATCTCAAAAGTTATAGGATGACCCCCCTGCATCAAAACTGCACCAACTCCCTCTCCTGAAGTATCACACTCTAGTACAAAGGGCTGCGTGAAATCCGACAATTCCAACATTGAAAAACTGCTCATTACCTCCTTTAGTCTTTCAAAGGCCCTCTGCACAGTGTCTTCCCACCCAAAGTCTCATTTCTTGGTGAGATCCGTGAGGGGTGCTACCAACTGTGAAAACCCCTTGAAAAACTTCCTATAGTAGGTGCAAATGCCTACAAAGCCCCGAAGTTCTTTCACATTCTTTGGTACTGGTCAATCCTGAATGGCCTAGATCTTCTCCTCATGGACCCTTACTCCATATAATCCAATGATATGCCCTAGTTAGAGCATCTCTGTAAGTCCAAATTCACACTTGGATAGTTTGGCATAAAAATGTTGTTCCTCCAAGATGCACAATACCGCCTTAATATGCTGCAAGTGCTCCTCCCAAGTGCAGCTGTAAATGAGAATGTCGTCAAAGAAAACCAACATAAACTTCCTCAAATGAACATGGAAGATGTGGTTCATACAAGACTAGAAAGTGGCCGGAGCATTGGTTAGTCCAAAGGGCATCACTAAGAACTCGAAGTGGCCATAGTGGCTTCTGAATGCTTTCTTTGGAACGTCTTGGTCCCTCACCTTGATCTGATGGTACCCCAACCTCAGATCGATATTTGAAAAGAACTTTGATCCACTTAGCTCATCCACCAGCTCATCAATCTTGGGGATGTGGTATCGGTTCTCATTGTCTTCTTATTCATAGCCCTATAATCGATGCAGATACGCAAAGTGCCATCCTTCTTCTTCACCAACACCACGGAATAAGCAAAGGGGCTAGTGCTGGGTCAGATGTGTCCTAGTGCCAAGAACACCTGGATGGCTCTTTTAATATCATCCTGTAGGCCTTAGGGTGCCTATAGGGTGTGGTGATCACTGCCTGGATCCCCTATTCTAACTCAATAGTGTGCTTGAACCCTTGGTCCGGTGGCCACCCTGGTAGTATGTCCCCAAGATTGAAGGGTAGCGATCTAATATCGATTGCACATCGGGGTGTACAGACTGACCTGTGACTCCTACCTCTGAAATACACAGCTCCACTGCCCACTCTATGTTCCCCTTCCAGAAATCTGCCTCCATCTGGTGTGCCAAGACTGTGTGGGGTGGATATGTGTGCATTCTTTTGATCAACTAGCACTTCCCGCTCTTCTTATCTGTCCACTCCATCTCCAATGTCTCCCAATATGTAGTGACCTTTCCCAGCATAATCAGCCACTGTACACCCAATATCACATTGGTTTTTTGAATTTCGACTATACAGAAATGATCCGTCACTGTATAGGTTCCCATGGTTACAACTAAAATTGGAACATACTTCAAGTACTGCATGGTTTTGGCACCTGGAACTAATACAGAAAATCCATCAAAACTTTCGGTTGGTATGCCCTTCCTCTACACTAGTTGAGTATCAATGAAATTATGTGTGGCCCCATTTTCCACCATTACTGTAACACAATGTCCTTGGACCGTGCCTCAGACTCTCAATGTAAAATACTTGGGAACCCCTCGCAAAGATGCAAGGACTCCTCCAGTAGGTGCAAATGATCCTCCCCTTGGTGGTGGTGGTGGTGGAGGTGGATGATCTCCCCCTGGTGCATCAGCATTTGTATCTCCCTCCAACTCTTCATATGCTTCCTCTTCTCCCTCATTGTTGGAGAATACCTTAATGTATTTTTCCTTCCTCGTGACACATCGATGACCCGGTGCTCGTGAATCTTGGAAAGTGAAGCATAATTTATTTTGTCTTAAATCCCTCCGGGTATCATCATCCAAAGGCCCTTAGCCCTGCTTACCCTTTGGGGGTGGAATCCCCATGTCTTTCTCCTTCGGTTGAAATGCTAGTTTCTAGGGAAATGAAGCTCTCGCCCCAAGTAAGGCATCCTGTAGATCCCCGGTCCTCCTAAATGTGTCTTGAAGTCTAGCCAGTCTAGTGGATCTGACTAATCCACGCAGAGGCTCCATCAATCTATCAACAAACATATGCACCCTCCTGGCCACAGAGAGATCTGGAACCATTACCGATAACTTCAAGAACTCAGAGATATAAGTCTTCGGGTGCCCTGTCTGCTTGAGTTTGGCTAACTCAACGAAATTCTCCTCTGGCTCCCTTCGGTCAGATATCTCTATTAGCCTCTTGGTGAACTCTGCATATGTGGTCACCCCTGCATGACCCAATGTGGACATCCCATGGAACCACCAGTCATGAGCTTCTCCTTCAAGGTGCAGCGCTACCACCTTGATGGATTCTACCTCCACCATTTGATTATGCTGAAAATAAATGTCTAACTTCTCCACCCAAGTTTTTGCCGTACTCTTGGAAGAAAAATCAAAATTAGGCAGAAAAATTCTACCCATAGTACACTGTAGGTCATTGCCCTACGTGTAATCTCCTCCTCTGTTATAGCTATGGGGTCTTCGGTTATCCTTAATTTGAAAAAATTCCTGGAAATTCAGATGATATCTGAAATCTTGGGTATGAGATTTGTACTTCGTGAAATAATCACCCAGATCCTCCTACTCCCATACCAATTGCTAAGAAAGCGGGCATGTTGGAGTGATGCTTGTGGCACCACTGGTTGCTTCGCCCAATGGTGAGAAGTCCCCGATCCTTCTCCATTTTGGAACCCCCGTGGGATTTCCCTTTGTCTGTATGTTCTCATTTATTTAATTTCTCTAGCTAGCTCTTGCACTGATTTGAGGAGGATATTTCCAAAATCCTTCCCATCATATTCTTATGCCATTGGAGCTTTCCCTTTATCCTCCTCCACTGGAACGCAATCCCCTTCACCGGATGTGACATCAACCCTCTGTTCTATATTTATTTACCTCCTTGTCTAGTCCGTAATGTATTCTCTATCTTCGGATGTCATAGACCAGTTACTCCACATGCTTAGCCAAGTCTATGAGCTCTGATACCAATGTAATATTCCTAATAGGAAATTAGCAACAATTCAAAGAAAACAAAGACAACATGCAACAATATGGAAAATGCATCAAAACGCCATAAATAGAGCCAGAACATGTTGAGCCATTTTATTAATATTGAGGTGAAAATAAAAAAAAACAGTGCTCAAAATGATATCACTCAAGCCGACAAAGCTGGTTGGGATGACCCTCAAGTTCTCTCACTGAAACATTGCTGTGCTAGACTCTTCCTTTGTGCTTCCCTATTGGAAATGCTGCTGCTGGCTAAATAGGGCTGCGTAGATGAAGCTATTCTGTTTCTTAGAAAATGCCTAGATTTGGACACCAACCTCTACTCTCAAAACCCATAAAATCCCAAAATGGATTTTCGGATTGGTTGACCCCAGAAAATCACCCATTTAGGGTTTGAAAACGCAGTTCTGCTGGGTATGTAAAGCTATGGGTTGAACTGAAAGATAAAAGTTGCAAAAACTCCCTTGTAGTTGAATTATTGAAGGGCTGATCCCTTCACTTGATTCCAAGCTGAAGGGCCTTGGAATTTTACCCTCACTTGAATGCCTCTACTGCTGGACTGCATGAGTCACTGGGTGACTACGCTGCTCCAAAGGGGTTGTAACTGGTCTGCTTTCCAGATAATGAATTTTTCTCTCAAGGAAAGTAGGAATCCTCTCCTTAGCGGGCACTTGAAGTCCCCGAGGACAAGGTTGGGATCTCCGCTCAGAGACACCCATGTGCTAAACAACACTGTAGACTCGGCTAAACAACTCAAGCATGCTCAAGTCATAAACGACAAGAAAATAAAATAACTCAAAATACTTTCCATGGCTGCCCTCACCCCCTTCTTATTCTTGTGGAACCCTCACACCCCTGGGCCCACATCGTAACTGTGCTATATTCTTAGTCCATATCCTCCACATAGACTATGCTTCTCTTTTGGCCTCTTGGCCCCACCTACTACTGCGCTTTTCCACTTTCACACTAAGGAAGTGGTTTTTATTCCACTACTGGGTTTATGGGTCCCTCCACCCTTTTATTCATTTACTTATTTACTAAAATAAAAAATTAATATTCTGATTAGCTAAAATCTAATTAGGAATATTACACTTATAAATAAATTAACCTAGAGCATGGAATCCATACTATAAATAATACTAATAAATTTTATTTTCTCATTTGCATCAAATACATAAAATCAAGATTACATAAGACATTATGAAGACCGAACCATGTACATTTTCCAACACTCCCTCTTAACTAGGGAGGTATTTATAATACATAGATGATACATGGAAATTCTCATATAAGCTATCTATTCAGCTTATAATAGTGCATCTCATCATATCAACGAGCATTGTCACATAATAAGGCCTTGACTAACAACTCTATCTCTCCTTCATCATTGTCTCTTAAGGCACATACCCCATCTGGAGGTTCAAGGTATATCCTTTTGGGACCATTCTTGTCTTGGATTTCCACATCCTTAAGGAACTTCCTCTTCAACTACTCTTGCCTATTGGATGCCCTACCTCATTCTCAAAGAGTATCAAAATTTAGATGCTTACCCAATCCTTTATTCTTTCTTCATGACATGAAGACAATAATTATGTGTTTATTGCTCCCTCTCAACTAGGGAGGATCTACTCATTCCTATAAATGGAATATAATACCTAAGCTCCCTATTAAATAAGGAGTTGTTACCAACAACAACGATCTGATTTTCGGTGGAGATCATGGTACTATCAGTTGCTTGCAGGGCTCCTCCTTTCATTATCATGTCATGGATGAAATTCAAATTTTTCATCATGGATCCATCTTCTTCATAACTTCTTTGTAGGGATTTGGCCATCTTCTACATTACTTCCCTTCAACGAACCATAATTTTGAACCACGAGTCATGTCATTCTTCTCTTCATCAGGAAGTGACATTCTTCGTCATCATCTAGCTATCCTTTATATTGCTAGCTCTTTCCAAGTCATGTCCCTTCCAAGAATTTCCATCCAAGTCTATGTGATTTAGTTGTAGTTGAATATCTACAACCTTATTTCGGTAGCCCTTGTTCCAACCCAACCAGATGCTCGCTTTCAAAAATAAAAAAGTGAACTTTAGGAATATAATTACCTCTTTATGATGGCCTTTCATCATATAAACTTCTGCAACATAAACATCCCACATATTGTACAAATCCATCTCCAAGACATTTCTTATCAAGGTTCTCCTTCTTCCTTCATACTTATCAAGGTCTTCACACTTTTTCCATGAAGATTTCATAGCTAATCCTTCACAACGTCATCAGATGTTGATTACTCATCGTATCATTTCTCATCTTATCTCAAGTGATTATAGGTACATATTCACGATTTTTTCTTCCAATTTCATCAAATACTACTTCCTCGGGATCTCAATACATAGTTCCTTCATCACAGGAACCATGGTTGGAAGCCACCAAATATTCTTTATGAGGTCATATAATGTTGTTTTCATCTTGTCAATATGTAGAATAATTTGAGGCACATTGTATTTATGCCTTCATGCATCATTCATAAGGAAGAGTCCCCTTCTTCAATCATGCTCATAATATAGAGCATTCTAATCATTATATCTACAATCAAGTGATGACATGAATTTATCCATCTATCAAAGCTAACAAATATATGCATACCTCTTCCTTCATGTGATCATTTAGAATTCCTTTAGCAACTCCTTTTCCTTGCTTGAAGATGAAAATGCTTCAACCAACTTGACATGTTTCACTTCTATGTCATCATACCTTCATCCTTCTAAACTCTGGATTCCACACTAGGTGGAATGTAGACCCTCTACGTGACACTTGCTTCTTCAGGTGAGCTTTCTAACAAAGATTCCAAAGGAGGATTTTTTTTTTTTTTTTTTTTTTTTTTATTTATTTTTAATCAAAATTTATTTGATTTTATTATACAAACTATTACTACAATTATCCTTCCATCCAGAATAGTGATGTTCTGAGCTACTTCCTTTCTATTATGTGAGATGATCGCTTCAACCATATCCTTTTCATGCTTCTAGAATGATGTCATCTCAATTCTGCTATGATGCATCTTATCATGACTGTAATTATTTCTACCATGACTTGCTAACTTCTATATATTGAAAGATAAAGTAAATGTATGTGAAAGACCTTTTAGTAGTAGATTTATTTGACCTCTTCCTTCTTTTCCTTCATCTCTTCTGGTTCTTCTACTTCTTCAATCAAATGGGATTCATTTCTTTAAGTTTATTTTCTTGTTGCCCTTCTTGAGTTTAGGGAAATTCCTTTTGAAGTGACCATATTCATTACATTCATATCATTGCATTTTAGACATATCAATTTTCTCTTGAAAATTCTTTCGATGCTCAAACTTTCCAAATTTCCCTTTCCTCCTTGTCATCACCGCATATGCTTGTGTTTTCTCATTTGATCCAACATCACTATTTGATTTTAATTTGGTTTCTTCAATATTACATAGTGACCACATATCACTGAATGGAGTGGCTTCCTTCTTTCCATAGATTCTTGATACAAAGTTTCCCCATTCATCTGGTAATGCATTGAGCACTAGGGTGGTCATTTATGGATCAAACATTGTTTCTCCTAGCTCTTGTAGTTGATATCTTATTTGAGATACCTTCATGAGATATGAAGCTACCCCTTCTTCTCTTGATACTTTCATATTGTATGGTTCAGTTCTTAACGATATGATTTCCCCTAAAATGCTTACAGAAAACAACTCCACCAACTTGTCATAGATCTCTTTAAATGTATTCAAATTTTCTAGAGAACGGATGAGAGAATCCTTGATTGATTCAATGAGGATTATTTGGGCACTGATTTCTCCTTTCATGTACTAAGATAATGCTTTATATTTATCTTGAGGAGGTTTGGTGATTGAGCCCTTGACATATTCTATAACTTCATTCTCCATGAGAATTAAATCTATTCTCTTCTTCCACGCAAGGTAGTTCGAGGTCCCAATAATTTTATTATTTCCTTGCAAAAATAAGTCATTTGGTTTGTAGATTGAGACATAAAGTATAAAGTACTTACTTGTCAAATGAAGATACCTCCTTGATGGTGTTTTCCACTAGATGCTTATTTGATGATGTCTTCCTCCTTCAAAGAAGACAATGCCCCTTATTCAAGATAAGAGAATATGAACTTCTTCAATGTTGTTTGAGATGAGATCCTTTCTTCCATAAG
Source organism: Pinus albicaulis (assembly GCA_034641835.2). Classification (NCBI taxonomy): domain Eukaryota; kingdom Viridiplantae; phylum Streptophyta; class Pinopsida; order Pinales; family Pinaceae; genus Pinus; species Pinus albicaulis. The sequence goes on from CM076578.1 coordinate 422,675,011, forward strand.
AGGGAGATCTCTTTGATTTTCATGATGAAGTGTTCTTTTTTCTTCCTGTTAAGTCTGAACTTTACCCTATTTTTGAACCCTTTTCGCTCTTTAATTATACCTAGTTCGACTATGTTATCTACTTTTGGGTAAAAAGGGTAGCATAAGTCTAAGGTATGTTAAATTTGTTGAACCCTTAGTTAAACTGAGAGGGGGGGGGGGTGAATCAGTTTAACACATACATGGAATTTTAATACTTTTCTTTTAAATCTTATTTACACCTTCATTTCATGGTCAACTTAATATGTGAGCAATCTTAATCTGTGAGCAACAAGTATTACTATCAAATAGATTTGTTAATGTAATAGCAGATTGAATATGAGAGCAGCAAGTATTAAGCAGATGAGATAAACCACATCAACACATAAACATCATGCACAGAGACACCAGATATAAGTGGAAATCCATAAAGGGAGAAAACCACATCTTATTATTGTTGTGATGCAAAGGCAAGCTCCAACTCCCTCTCACCACTGTTTTCTGCAGGCACCAACCTACAGGAGGCTCTATCCTCAATTCCACAAGCTACAACTTGCAAGGAAGCTCCAACTCCCATCAATTTTCTGGCTGTGCACCAACCTGCTGTGAGGCTCCAACCCCGCCGCCCACAACTCGATGTGGAAGCACCAACTCCCCATCTATTTTCCGCAGTGCACCAACCTACAGGAGGCTCCAACCTCAGTCAGCTACAACTGACATTTTATCAAGCTACAACTTGATGTGGAAGCACCAACTCCCATCTATTTTCTGCAGGCACCAACCTACAGGAGGCTCCTACCTCAGTCAGCTACAAATGACATCTATCAAGCTACAACTTGATAGGCAAGCTCCAACTTCCTTACTCTTTCAAAAGAAAAACACTTGCTGATTTACCTTGGATATCAGCTCTGTTTTGTACCTTCTTCTCTGCTGTTCATCAACTCTTATATCAGACCTGCATCATCTCTGCTTAGCCCCTTCTTCTTCTTTGCTCAGCTCCTCCTTATTCACATTCTTCTTGCAGCTTGCTTATTTTCTTCAACTATCTTCAATTCTGCTGCACACTCTCTCCTCTTCTCATTCTCTTTTTCATCAACACTATTCCCTTGGATATTACCCTGTTTTATACAAAAACAGCTTCATGGCTATTTGTATTCCACTGGGAATTCGAAATGGATGGCCATGTCTCTTTGCCTTCTGCCTTCTCATCTCTTTTCAGCTCACTCAGAAAAATGTAACTGTAGGTGCTTATTTTAATATGATAGTGGGATATTTGCTCTCTTTTGGAGACTTGCCAATGCATCACAACAATATAAATTTAAATAAAACATTTACATTCAAATTTAAATGAGAACTCCAGCTCATTCGTTTTGTCTCTTGGCTTGCTGGATTTTGTCCTTTTCTACTGTTGTCGAGTGGCTGTTATATATCTTGGTTCATCTCTGTATTTATTTATCTGTTCACTGGACTTGTGTGCATTACCATTTCTGTTCTCGGGCGACCTGTCAACATTCTCTGTTCATACATGATTTTTCGCATAATTGTTTGAAGTTCACATTATAATTTTAGTTCAATTTTTATTTTGTTCCATATTTCTACTGATGTCTCTAGTTCTTTTGTTCCCGCATGCTCCTTAATAAACTAATCTTGAAGGGCTTTTGTAATAAACCAATATTATTACATATATGTTCAATTTCTTTGTCGTCTTTGTAACATATCAATGTATATAAAACAGTCTTGAACTATATCCAAACCTTTGGATATATTAACCATTCCTTTCAGATTCCACGAGGGTTGATGACTAACTCTTGAACCGATATACGAGGCCTCCGGAATTACAGACTCATGCGCCTTATCATATATATATATATATATATATATATATATATATATATATACCAATCATATCACAGCGCTCGTATTATAAATTGAACCATTCCTTAATTCCGCGGGGGTAGCAGACTCGGGCGGGAATGGAAGGGCCCTGGAATGTATTACACCTCACTCTCCCACTTATATATTATCACGATTATGACGAGTTCGCGGGAGTATACTCGGGCGGTCTGACGGAGGGGACCTTTCAGGAACAAATGACGTCATGCATAATTTGGGCCCATGCTGCTTTAGATACTCCAATATATATATATGTATGTATTAAGGAACTCAATAGTTATGTATATTTCCTTCGCGATTTGCGATTGGGTGAAGTCGCAATCGCTTTTTATTTTATTTCACTTTGTTTACCTCCGATCCGATTGGGAAGGGGTCCCACCATATAAAACTTCGTTTTGTGCGCTCCATATATATACCTTGGACCTTTGGTTATATGCTCTGGGCTTCATTGTATTCGCAAATTCTCTGTTTATTTAAGTTCCAAGATTTATCAATTGCGGTTTATAGACCCATCGGGTCCGGATTCTCATCGCAATCACAATTTCCTGTGGGTTACATATTACGCTGCTCTTGTGATCTCCGATTGCGATTGGGTGAGGGTCCCAATTTATATTACTTCCTTTCCATTGATCATAACACGCTCCAGTTAAATATATATCAATGTATATGCCTTGGACCATTGCAGACTATGAAATGCGTGACATTTATATGTATTGTGATGGATATTATATATATATATATATGTGTGTGTGTGTGTATGTGTGTCCGCCAGCGGGTTAGGCGATTCCCGGAATAATGTTTATGAATTATGTTAAATATATAACGCCGGTTGGAGTGTGTGATTCCCAAAATTTGGTTTTGCATTATATGTGTAACGCCCGGCTTGGGGTATGATTCTCGGAATTATATATCTGTCCTCCGGGTTGGGTGATTCTCGGAATTATAACAGCTCTACCTCTGCCTCAGTCTCTGCTGCTCCTGTCGCTTTGCCTCTGCCTCTGCCTCTGCTGCTGTTACTGTGATAACGACACTGCCAGATAGGTGCCTCTGTTATATTCGTTTCCTCTACCAGATAGGTGTCTCTGTTATATTCGTTTCTTCTGCCTTTACTTGCTTCTTTGCTGCCTCTATTATATTTGCTGCTTCAACATTGCCTCCTTTGCCTGTCTCTGCTATCTTTTTGCTGCCCTGCTTCTTCTTTTTGCTGCTTCTGATACTCGACTTCTGCCTCTGCCTTTGTCTGCTGCCTCAGTTCCTTATCTATCTTGCTTCTTTTGCTGCATTGCTACCTCTTCTTATGCTCTCTCTACTCCTTGGCTGATGTTTTAAGTGCTCCTCCTTTGTCATCTCCTTTGCCTTATTGTTGGTTCAGGTGCTGCTCCTTTGTGCTCCTTTGCCATCAATGACAACATTTCCAACAGTCTCCCCCTTTGGCATTGATGGCAACACCTCCACCAATAATCCTATGCTTCTTCTGCTTTCCTTTTAGAAGCCCCTTTTTGTTTTTCCTCCCCCTTTGATATCAATGGCAAAGGGTTGCTCATTTCCTAGTTTTCTTTCTGCATTTCCTCTCTCTAAATTATGTTTAGGACCTCTTCTGCTGACTTTGTAACATGCTGCTCCAAAATGATGTACAAGACTTGTTGAGAGAACACTTTTGAGATTATTTGAACTTGTATATACACATTAAGTCGATATCATTTCAAAGCATAGACTTCTTGCACTTGTATAGAGAGTAGGTGATGACAGCCATATATAATTAGACTTGTATAATGCGAACTGAATTATTGGATCAAGACTTAAGGATTGTGAATGCTCCATGTGACATATAAATCTTGCTTCAGCTATATTATAATCTTCATTTGAAATCCATATCTGTTGAGGAAATTGTAGTTGGAGTATGTCTTCTTCTGCAATACTCATCTGCAGTACAATATTTGTTCATTTGTCATGAAGCTAATATGTCTTTTATAGCTGCGGTTCACTTTCCTTGCCTGTTGGTGATGATTTGAGCTAGGATGCTGATAATAATCTTGCATTAAATAGCTACAGATCCTTGTTACTGATATGAATCAACCAAAATTTGATCTAAGAAATCAACTCCCTTTACTGCTTCCATAATGTACTTTCACAACAAAACCTTGAGGCTAGATACATTCAATTTATTGTTTAGACTTACTTATCAACCAAGCACTTTTCTTTATGACATAAGGAGTTATGTATGTCAGTGATCAATCTCTTTTCAATGGTGAGATGTTAGCAAATCCTTTCTGCTGAAGTATGTTCGTGATAAATCAATAACAGATTTTTGAGCTTCAGCTGTCACAACTCATCCTTCATACTTTCGATACTTTAATTGTTCCATCATGATGATCTTTCACACGTATATATTCAAGTTGTTTACTTGAGATTTTAGCCAACAGGCTTCACCCAATTTGTGAACAATCTTCAAAAACAGGTCTTGAAGATATCTGTACTAACTTCAGGAGGGCATGCAATTATATATATAGAGACAGATGCTGCTTCAATGCATAATATATTTCTTCAAATGTAAACCTAACGCTGATCCTTTAGCACTGCTGCTGACCTTTTCATGCTGAATGCAGACAATACTGGGAATACTACTTTGATGCACTTTTGCCATAATCCTTTGATCCTGAGGACCTGTACCATACTGCTGCTTCACTGATAACACTGGATATTCTGTTCGATAGGCATGTTGCTTGTACCAAGTACCAATTGATATTACTTTGATAAGATATGCTGAGATTTCACTTTTAGCTTGCACATTTATCCTTAATTAAGACATCCTTCATAAATTCTACTATAGAGCTTTCAATTGTTCACACCAACAGTTATCGATATCCTGAAATTTATCGTGACATATTTAACCATTTGCTTATTCTGCCATTCTATTCAAAGGAATGCCACTGCATTTTGTTTTCTAGGACTGCTCCAGAAGCATTGCTACTTTTCATACAATTCAACTATTTTAACATAATGAACTTCAGGAAGAAATCTTCAATTTCTTTGCTTGGAATCTTCATGGGCAGATCACTCAGAGGTTTTTCACTCACTTAACTGCATTTCTTCAAGGAGACTTTTCATAGATGAAATATGTAATGATATAATGATGATAGGCTCTTCTCTTATTCCTCCTTCTTAAAGTGGTTCACTTGTTCATTCTGGCTGTATGATGCACACTGTGATCATCAATTATGTGCTGGTGTCTTCTTAGCTTACATGCTCATGGCTGATGTTCTCTCTACCACTAAGGCTTCTTGTTGTCTTCTCTTCTTCCATCAATCTGTTAGCTATTTAATATTTCAGATGATCTTCTTTCTCTATAGTTCTCTGTTAGAGAAATTGTCCTGTGCATTCCTGATCTTATAGCTATCCTCATTTCAAGGAGCTCTTCTTAGACTACTTTCATGGGGAATTTTTATGAACTGCTCTCCCCCTGGGATGTTGCTTCATATTTGTCACTGATTAGATATTTTCTTTTCTTCCTAGAGCAGCTCCCCCTGAGACTATGATGTTTTACATTATGTTATTGAGATGATAGGCTCCGCCTTTCTCTTTTCTTTCCATACTTTATTGGGGTTCTTCATAATGTCTGCACTCCTTTCCGATTCATAATTTTGTTTGATTGGATTGGATTTCATCATCTGTCTGGAGTTCTTTAATATATGGGGCAGGTTACAGTCCTTTTCTTTGTGGCCAAGCTTGAGGCATATATAACATCTTATTTTATCAAAGTATATTTGAGCTGATGCATAATATTTCATTCCCCTTTTTGAACATAATTTACAATCAACATATTTATGTCCAAATTCATTGCATGCATAACAGTAGCCATGGAAATGATTTGTATACTTGGTGGAAGATTGTCTTTTCCCTTTGCTTGCTTGAGGGGTTCTTCTCTTTTGCTGCATCTTTTGTTGGTTGGAGTTGATAGACCTTCTCTTACATTGTGCTGCATTATGTCCTGGTTTATGACAAGAGAAACATGTGCTATTTTTCATAGGAGGAAGGAACCTCCTTTGACAACTTCCAAATTTATTCACTTCATCCTTAGGAGCATGTGAGCCTTTAGTAGCTGATTGTTTCATCCCTTCATTCTTTGTCTTCTCATGTTGTTGCTTGTTTATGTTTGTTTCTTTACAAATCTTGTTCTTGCTGGCTTCTTCTTCAATGGGAATCTTCTGAGCTGCTTCATCTTCCTTTGCTGCCTTTACAAAAATGACATTCCTTTTATCTTCAATCTTGGACTTGCTGGTTTCCCCTTCATATCCTATCCCAGCCTTTATGTGAGGTGGTCTTTGAGCATTGAGAATTTGGTCCAGCTGTCTAGAGCTTTTCATTAGAGGTGTATTCATTAGTAGTTCTCTTTGGGCTTTTTCTAAGTTCTTTCTTAGGCTCATCACTTCTTCTTCCAATCTTTCACATTCTTGACTTTTCTTTCTCATTTGTTGCAGCAGAGTGTCTTCTATCTTCCTTGCTTCTTCAAGGTGTGTCTTCAGGCCAACAATTTCTTTCTTATCTTCAAATTCTCTCTCATCACATATTTGCATCACTGTCTTAAGGTCTTTGTTTTCATTCTTCAATCTTTCTATTTCGGTCAAAGCAGTGTCAAGTTTGGCCCTTTCTTCAGCTGCAATTTCTTCATGGTTCTTACTACCATTCACACTAGCAGGTACTTCATTTGATTGAGAATCTTCTTTTTGACATGAATTTCTCTTTTTCTTAATTCTCTTATCCTTCTTGTCAGTGCAGTCCTTAGTGTCTACTCCATGTATGAAGTGCAGTCTATCCCAGATTTCTTTTACAGAGGTTAAATCCATTATCAACTCAAGGTCCTTGTTATGAAGATTGTCATATATCACACATTTTGCCTTAGAATTCCTCTGTTGTTCTTTCACAGTGGGTGAGTCTGTGCAGTAACCATCACAAACGAGCTTCCATACATCTGGATCATCAGTCATAAATCCTGTCTTAACTTTATCTCTCCATTCAGGAAAGTTAGTTGTATTTAGCATAGGTACATTTTGATAGTCCATGACTCAACCAGATCTCCTTCAAGCTATTAAGCTTACACCAAAGGAACAGGCTCTGATACCAATTGTTGAACCCTTAGTTAAACTGAGAGGGGGGGGGGGTGAATCAGTTTAACACATACATGGAATTTTAAAACTTTTCTTTTAAATCTTATTTACACCTTCATTTCATGGTCAACTTAATATGTGAGCAACAAGTATTACTATCAAACGAATTTGTTAATGTAATAGCAGATTGAATATGAGAGCAGCAAGTATTAAGCAGATGAGATAAATCACATCAACACATAAACATCATGCACAGAGGCACCAGATATAAGTGGAAACCCATAAAGGGAGAAAACCACATCTCATTATTGTTGTGATGCAAAGGCAAGCTCCAACTCCCTCTCTGCCCCCTTGTTTTGCGAGGCACCAACCTACGAGTCTACATCCTCCAAATTCGCATAGCTACAACTTAACGAGAAGCCCTAACTCCCAACAATTTTACGCGAGTACCCGACCTACGGGGAGGCTCCAACCTCAATTATGCAAGCTACAACTTGCAAGGAAGCTCCAACTCCCATCAATTTTCTGCAGGCACCAACCTACAGGAGGCTCCAACCTCGGTCAGCTACAACTGACATTTTATCAAGCTACAACTTGATGTGGAAGCACCAACTCCCATCTATTTTTTGCAGGCACCAACCTATAGGAGGCTCCTACCTCAGTCAGCTACAACTGACATCTATCAAGCTACAACTTGATAGGGAAGCTCCAACTTCCTTACTCTTTCAAAAGAAAAACACTTGTTGATTTACCTTGGATATCAGCTCTATTTTGTACCTTCTTCTCTGCTGTTCATCAACTCTTATATCAGACCTGCATCATCTCTGCTCAGCCCCTTCTTCTTCTTTGCTCAGCTCCTCCTTATTCACATTCTTCTTGCAGCTTGCTTATTTTCTTCAACTATCTTCAATTCTGCTGCACACTCTCTCCTCTTCTCATTCTCTTTTTCATCAACACTATTCCCTTGGATATTACCCTGTTTTATACAAAAACAGCTTCATGGCTATTTGTATTCCACTGGGAATTCGAAATGGACGGCCATGTCTCTTTGCCTTTTGCCTTCTCATCTCTTTTCAGCTCACTCAGAAAAATGTAACTGTAGGTGCTTATTTTAATATGACAGTGGGATATTTGCTCTCTTCTGGAGACTTGCCAATGCATCACAACAATATAAATTTAAATAAAACATTTACATTCAAATTTAAATGAGAACTCCAGCTCATTCGTTTTGTCTCTTGGCTTGCTGGATTTTGTCCTTTTCTACTGTTGTCGAGTGGCTGTTATATATCTTGGTTCATCTCTGTATTTATTTATCTGTTCACTGGACTTGTGTGCATTACTATTTCTGTTCTCGGGCGACCTGTCAACATTCTCTGTTCATACATGAGTTTAAGCATAATTGTTTGAAGTTCACATTATAATTTCAGTTCAATTTTTCTTTTGTTCCATATTTCTGCTGTTGTCTCTAGTTCTTTTGTTCCCGCATGCTCTTGTAATAAACCCAATCTTCAAGCTTTTGTAATAAACCCAATATTATTACATATATGTTTCGATTTTCTTTATGCGTACTGTAACATATCAATGTATATAAAACAGTCTTGAACTATATCCAAACCTTTGGATATATTAACCATTCCTTTCAGATTCCACGGGGGTTGATGACTAACTCTTGAACCAATATACGAGGCCTCCGGAATTACGGACTCATGCGCCTTATCATATATATATATATATATATATATATACCAATCATATCACAGCGCTCGTATTATAAATTGAACCATTCCTTAATTCCGCGGGGGTAGCAGACTCGGGCAGATAAGGGAAGGAGACCCCCTCGGAATGCATTACACATATCTCCCACTTATATATTATCACAGCGTTAACAGAGTTCCGCGGGGGTAGCATACTCGGGCCGATAGCGGAGGGGGACCCCCTCGGAATAAATGACGTCATCCTCAGCTGGGCCCATGCTTTACATACTCCATTATATATATATATCTATGTGTTAACAGAACTCAATAGTTTATATATATATTTCCGCCCCTTGCGATTTCCGATTGCGATTGATCGCAATCGCAACTTTGAGTTGCAAGCCCCTCTGCTTTGTTTACCTCCGATGCGATTGGGAAGGGGTCCCACCATATAAAACTTCGTTTTGTGCGCTCCATATATATACCTTGGACCTTTGGTTATATGCTTTGGGCTTCATTGTATTCGCAAATTATCTGTTTATTTAAGTTCCGAGATTTATCAATTGCGGTTTATAGACCCATCGGGTCCGGATTCTCATCGCAATTGCAATTTCCTGTGGGTTACATATTACGCTGCTCTTGTGATCTCCGATTGTGATTGGGTGAGGGTCCCACTTTATATTACTTCCTTTCCATTGATCATAACACGCTCCACTTAAATATATATCAATGTATATGCCTTGGACCATTGCAGACTATGAAATGCGTGACATTTATATGTATTGTGATGGATATTATATATATATATATATATATATGTGTGTGTGTGTGTGTGTGTGTGTGTGTCCGCCAGCGGGTTAGGCGATTCCCGGAATAATGTTTATGAATTATGTTAAATCTATAACGCCGGTTGGAGTGTGCGATTCCCAGAATTTGGTTTTGCATTATATGCGTAACGCCCGGCTTGGGGTATGATTCTCGGAATTATATATCTGTCCTCCGGGTTGGGCGATTCTCGGAATTATAACAGCTCTACCTCTGCCTTTGTCTCTGCTGCTCCTGTCGCTTTGCCTCTGCCTCTGCCTCTGCTGCTGTTACTGTGATAACGGCACTGCCAGATAGGTGCCTCTGTTATATTCGTTTCCTCTGCCAGATAGGTGCCTCTGTTATATTCGTTTCTTCTGCCTTTACTTGCTTCTTTGCTGCCTCTATTATATTTGCTGCTTCAACGCTGCCTCCTTTGCCTGTCTCTGCTATCTTTTTGCTGCCCTGCTTCTTCTTTTTGCTGCTTCTACTACTTGACTTCTGCCTCTGCCTTTGTCTGCTGCCTCAGTTCCTTATCTATCTTGCTTCTTTTGCTGCATTGCTACCTCTTCTTATGCTTTCTCTGCTCCTTGGCTGATGTTTCAAGTGCTCCTCCTTTGTCATCTCCTTTGCCTTATTGTTGGTTCAGGTGCTGCTCCTTTGTGCTCCTTTGCCATCAATGACAACATTTCCAACAAAATTATCATAAGAAGTGTCATTTTATCTAAATTTGAGTATTCTTTGATCTAGCCGTGTCTTTATTGCATTACTACTCTAACTAGTCTAGAACTGGTGTGCATAGATTTGCTAGATTCAAATAGTTCCGCAAATCCTGCAAATGGCTCATGCGGCCGAGATTCCTACACATGTTCCGCATTTCCTGAAGATACACCAATTTCCTACAACCGTCTTGGTTTCCTGCAACTAGATCGATGGTTGACCATGTTCCACTCATCTCCAGATCGAGTAAAGACATGGGCTTTGGAGGGAATTTTCTGCATATGGAAGCTATCCTATTCATTGTTTCGAATCCTCTTTTGCAACCACCCAAACCTACAGACCTTCTCTCGTGCCCACATGGAGAAACAACTTCAGCCGTGCAATGAAAATCGTCTAATCCTTGCTTCCAGTCATGGATTAGACTCAAAAAAAGTTTACTTTGTCAATTTCTATATGTGTCATTGGCTGTAGGCTTAGATTAGTGATCTACTTTGTTCAAGCCAAATATGGGCTTTGAGAAATGTATAAATCTTATATATTTCGCTTTGTAAAGGAGGTTGGGTTGGGATTGCTGTTGATAGGAAGATATCAGACTGTACTTGACTATAATTTCCAGATTAATAAAATAGTCTATGTTCTATTTACCTTTCTGAGCAGCTTCTTCGACTTTTGAAGGATTTGTGAGTTAGGGAGGGCCCCCTTTGCTCACAACTCCCGCAACATAGTGTGTGTTTTATTTCTATTTCATTTATGCATTAATAATTCCTGTACACAGCTAGTGCTTTCTTTTTTCATTTCCTGCAGAAAACTGTTAATTAGTTAAGTGATTTAATTCTTTATGTTAATGAGTTCTTTTCATTTGATCAATGTTTGGATTCATGCTCTTTAAGTTGGATTCTTGATTGTGGTTGATATTTTATCTTTTGCTGCACCAATATCAACAAACCCAAGTGTTGTAGAGGGATGTTATAAGCCACTCCATAGCCATTGCTGCTAAAGTATTGATATAAGAAAGAAGCATGAGTTGTTGATTGTTGTTTGATCTTTATCTTTTCATGGTCAATATCAGCAATCCTAAGTGCTGTAGAGGGATGATATATGCCACTCCATAGCCATTGCTTCCAAGTATTGACATAGGAAAGAAGCATTAGTTGGCATGTGTATAATTTATTAACACTTGAAGTAATCGACCTGCATATACTTTTCTCTGCATCTCATCAGTTTACCTTCCTCGGTTGATAATTTATGATTGGAAAATTATAAGCATATAATTTGACTCAACATTTTGGCCCCATTGTCGGGGAGGTGCTAAGGGATGGTACCGAAAGTGTTTTAGTTTGATTTTGCTGATTTTGTTTTTCATGACTGGGGGAGTCGAAGTGAAAAGACAAAGGGAAAAGCCCACACACCCACAAAGGTCAGACACTCGCCAAAGCTGTGTTCTGATTGCTTGGTAAGTTTTTTTAATTTTTTTTGAATACTAGATGAATAGGGTCCAATATTTTCTATATTTTTCGTGGTGGTGTGAGCACCACTTCATTTACTAATACACTAGAAAGAGAAAGGAAGTCTGCAAGAAACAAGGCAATAAAGGAAGAATAATCCGAACAAGAGGTTTGCAGTCCGAAGAAAATTGACACTTCCATAGCAGAACACTCTATTGGAGAATATTCTATTGCTGCCCATCTAGAATATCCCCTTTCAAGGAAGACAAAAACCCTGCTCAGTGGTCAGCCTGAAGAAGAGTTCCTTATGAAGCATGTTAAAGAACTAGAGTTCCATACCATTGACTTTGAGGAATCTATAGTCTTCAAAGGTCCCACTCTTTCTTGGACTGATATGTCTCATGAAGAAGGTACTGGTAATACCCATGGAGGCTTTGATGAGAAGGAGGAGAAACTGGTCACATTTGAATTTCCTATTAGGGAGACTGGTGGAGCTAATCAGATGAAAAATATCCCTCCTGCGGCCTTGCCTAATTTTCGTGGTACTTCTAATGAGGATCCGGATGTCTTCCTATTCAAATTTGATGTGTTGTGTCAGAGCTATGACTATTAATCCAATGCTCAAAAGTTGAAGTTGTTTCCTGCTACATTGAAGATGCAACTCTCAGGTGGTTTATGGGGTTGGAGTCAAACTCCATTGAAACTTGGTATGAAATGAAGAAGGTATTCCTGAGAAAGTACCAAGACTACTGTAAGACCAGAGACTTAAGAGAAGATATTTTTGGGATGAATTAGAAGGAAGGGGAGAGCCTTGGAGATTTGGTAGAAATATTCCAATACAATTTGCAGAGATCTAATATGAATCAATTGGATAAAGAGACCAAGAGAACCATTTTTCTTAGGGAAATCAGACCAGAATATCTGGAGGTCTTAAATCTAATGGGAGTAGGTGATGTCGAAGCTGAGTTATGATGATGTGTGTGAGCTTTATAAAATATCTTCAAGAGGAAATTCCAAGGTTGGAGGAGGACCAAGAGATCCTTCTTCCAAGCTTGTCAAATTAGTTGCCGGAGATGGAGTAAGCAGAGCTGAAATGGGTAATTTATTTGAAAATTTTAAAACCGATATTCTTAGCACTTTATCTTCACAATTGCATGTTTTGCAGGCTAATCAGAAACAAGAGAAACAAGAGGAACTGGAGAAAGCCTTGGCGGTGTTCTGCTCCAAATGAAAGAAGAAACATGCTCTACAGGAATGCCTTGCTAATAGTATCGAGGTATGTCAAATTTGTGAGGCTGAGCATTCCACTAATAAATGTCCTTCTCTGCCTAAAATTAAAGCAACATACATAGCAGATAAGGGAGCTGTCAATGCACTTTATGCAATGGCACCTCAGAGACCATGGTAGCCACGTCCTGTAGGTATGCCACAGTCAAATTTTCAATTTCCTTATGCTCAAAATCAGATGTGGAATGTTCCAATGCCCTGGCAGCCTTGGCCTCCTCAACAGCCTTGGCAGGGGAACTATTCTTATCCTACTACACAAATTTTCCCAACTAAAAATTTTTATTCACATCCCACACCACAACAAATGATACAACCACAAAAACAACTTCAATTGACTGCCCCACCAAATGAACCTCATCCCACACAGCTTCGTGCTCAACCAGTGTCTAATCCCAACAATAACACCATCCGATCGGCTCACAACATTGGATTGGTCACTTATCCCACTTTTCCTACCTACTATATTGCACCTCAACTGTTGCAGAGTTCCTGACCCTGTGTTACAGGAATTTCTTGCATCTCTGCAGGAAATGTCTATTCCTGTACAGTTGCAGGAATTACCTGTGCAGCTTTAGAAAATCAACCTTAGGTCGGGAAAAGTGGTGACTCAACCCGAAATAATTGAGGAGATTGTAGAGGAAGATACCTTAGAGATTCTTGAAGAGGAAATCACACCTGAACCAGCAAAACCATCCACCTCAAGGCCATAAGAACCTTCCTCATCTCATATAGTCTAGCCTCCTTTTCTAGAGAGGCTGGAAATGGAAATTAAAACCAAACAGTCTGAATTTGGTCTTGTGTTTGAAATGAGAAATATGTGCATCAAGATCCAAATATTGCAAGAAATAAAGGACATCCCAATATATGCCAAAATAGTGAGGGAAATATGTACCAAGAAACTAGGGAGACAAAAGAAAGAACCCTCAACAATTCAAGTAGGTGGAAAGCTTGCAAGTTTAATGTCTACCAGATTTGTTACTGAAAAATATGTGGATCTCGGAATCCCTGTGGTGACCACCTTCATCAATGGATACCCCATAAAGAACACTTTGATTGATTTAGGTGCAACCATCAATGTGATGACTATGGAAAATTTATCTCATATAGGATCCTTTGACTTATTACCCACTCCTCCCATGTTAGAATTAGCAGATATGTCTAAGGTAAAGCCAGAGGGGGTTTTAGAAGACATTGTCATCTCGTTAGATTCTTGGGATTGCCCTGCATATTTTTATGTTATTCAACCTAAAAAAACTTGGGAGGGCACCCATTGATCTTGGGTAGACCGTGGCTAGCCACAAATGATGCCTACATAGGGTGTAGATCTGGAAACATGAATATCACTTATGGGGCTGAAACAAAACATATCAACTTGTATCCCCCCGCTAAACCCCTCTTGAGATCAGAAAAAATGCATTGGGTTGAATAAGAAGAAGAACATGATTTGGAAGATACCCAAACATTTTTAACAATAGCCCAAGACATGTGTCTGAAGGAAAATTTTGAGGAAAATCTGATAAATTGTTGTATTTCTAATCTTGATTTCCCGCAGCATTTATAAGGACAGTCTAGTCATAATTTAGATATCATTACTGATCTGCAGGATTTTTATGAACATAGTTCAGCTTATGAATTACATTTAGCCCTCTTATTTTCATTTCTTGCATATTCAATGTCTGAATGGGGGAGTAAGGTAGTGGAAATTTTTCCTGAAAAATATTTAAACGTTAATTCCGCCTTAACTCATGAACAAGAAAAGCAATTAATTCAAACATAGATTTTTTTTTTTTTAGATACATTTGCATGGGAATACAATGATATGAGAGGCATTCACACAAACACATGAATTCATCACATTTATATAGAAGAAAATTCTAGGCCTGTGAGACAACCACAAAGGAGGATGAACCCTGCTTTAAGGGAAATTGTAAAATATGAATTACAAAAATTGTTAAATGTAGGATTCATCTATCCTATCTCAAATAGGCAATGGGTATCCCCACTAATCATTGTACCCAAGAAAAATGGTAAATGGTGAGTGTGTGTAGATTATAGGGAATTAAACAAAGCTACATTAAAAGACCATTTCCCTTTACCGTTTATAGACCAAGTACTGGATACTTTAGCAGAGGAAAAGTACTTTTCCTTCGTAGATGGATTCAACGGATACAATCAGATTAGGATAGCCCCTGAGGATTAGGAAAAGCAACGTTTACATGTCCTTGGGGTACCTATGTATACAAATTATTACCATTTGGTTTATGCAATACACCAGCCACATTTCAACGGGCAGTCCTTGGTATTTTCTCTGATATTTTGCATGATTGCGTAGAAGTTTATATGGATGATTTTCTAGTTATGGGTGATACTTTTGAAGAAGCTTTACATAATCTTGAAATTTTTTTTGTAGAGATGTAGAGAAACTAATATTTCATGAAGTAATGAAAAATGTTTTATGATTATGACTGAAGGTATTGTTTTGGGTCATCATGTTTCTGCTGCAGGAATTAAGGTCGATCCAGTAAAGATTGAGGATATTGTAAAGATTCCCCCACCAACCAATCAAAAGGGAGTTCGTAGTTTTCTTGGACATGCAAGTTACTACAGAAGGTTTGTTGAAAAATTTACAAAGGTAGCCTCTCCGTTGTTTAATTATTGACCAAAGAATCTGAATTTCATTGGAATGATGATTGTCAAGCTGCATTTGATAAAATCAAGGAAAATATTTCTTCAACACCTGCCTTGAGAGCCCCAAATTGGAATTTGCCTTTTCATATTTCCACTGATGCCTATGATTCAACCATAGGAGTAGTATTTGGTCAAAAGATGGATCCTGTAACCCATGCCATTTATTTTATTAGTAAAAACTTGACTCTTGCAGAACTGAATTACACAGTAACTAAAAAATAATTCCTTGTTGTGATTTATGCTATTAACAAGTTTAGACATTACATCTTGGGTTATGAAGTTTTTGTACACGTAGATCATTTTGCTATTCGTTATATCATGAATAAACCAGTCACTAATGGCAGACTACTAGGTGGCTGTTGCTGCTGCAGGAATTTGACATCACGATATTGGATAGACCGGGAAAAGAAAATCAGGTAGTTGATTTCTTGTCTAGGCTCAACCATGTAGGTGAGGATGTTCCTGTTAATGATAACTTTCCAGATGAATTTTTTTTTCCATCTCTATTAAAATACCTTGGTTTGCAAACATGGCCAATTATCTTGCTACAGGAAAGTTTCCACCTTAATTTTCATCTAATAAGAAAAAGAGAATCATTAGGAAAAGTGATGATTATTCTTGGATTAGGGGAGATCTCTTTTTTACTGGACCTGATTTGATTATCCACAGGTGTGTCAGAGAAGATGGGATCTATGACATCCTAAGAGTCTGTCATGATGAACTGTGTGGGGGACACTTTTTAGACAAACATACAGCTTATAAGATCCTTCACTTAGGTTATTACTGGCCAAATCTCTTCAAGGATGCAAAGGAGTATGTTTGGAAGTGTGATAGCTGCCAGAGAATGGGGTGGCCCGTAAAATCAGATGAGATGCCTTTGCAGCCACAGGTTCTCATAGAACCATTCGAGAGGTGGGCTCTTGATTTTGTAGGTCCCATTAATTCTATATCCAAAGGTAAGAAGTATATTTTGGTTTGTACTGATTATGTGACAAATTGGGTGGAGGCAAGAGCACTACCTAGAGCAACGGAAAAAGTAGTGGTAGATTTTATTTTCTCTGATATTTTTGTAAGATTTGGAGTACCTATGGAAATAGTTACTGATCAGGGTGCTAAGTTTTTGTATAATCTTATGTAGGAAATTGTGAAAAAATATTAGATTACCCACCGGAAGTCCACCCCTTATCATCCATAGGCCAATGGGTAGGTGGAATCAACCAACAAGGTGTTGGAAACAATCCTTACTAAGACAGTGCAATTACACAAGAAGGATTGGTATGAAAAACTTCTTGAGGCCTTGTGGGCTTACCAGATTACATGGAGGGGTACCATTAGCTTCTCTCCGTATTAACTATTATATGGAAACAAGTTTTGTTTCTCGTCAAATTTCAGATCAAAACCTTTAAAATGGCATCAGATTTGGGTATACACCTTGATGAAGCACAACAACAGAGAATCTTGCAGCTCAATGAGTTAGATGAGATTAGGCAGGATGATTTTAAACATACTGACTTGATCCAACAACAAAGGGCTAAATGGTAGGATAGATACATCAAGAAGAAGAATTCAAAGAGGGAGATTGGGCATTGTTGTATGATTCTAAATTTAAAAACTTCGAAGGGATATTTAACACACATTGGCTAGGCCCCTATGAGATTGAGAAACCTTAATCTTTTTAGATTAAAAGTATTAACGATGACAATGTTACCTTCTTGGTGAATGGGCACAGACTTAAGCTATATCAAAAAACCCAATCTAAGGAGGAATTTGTGGAAGAAATTGTGAAGAAGAAAGAGCTAGAGATGGTAAGGGAAGGGATTCTTCCTTCCACTGTTTCTTCTTGATTTCCCTACTGAGAAAATGAGATCACTCTATTCCTCCTCGTGCTCAATAAACCATGAGAGGAATTTCTATTGGGTATAGTTTTATTTGTTTTTTTGGGCCCAATGGACTACTTACGGAAAAGGAAGCCCTTGGAGTCTTCTTTTTCAATATTTAAGACTCTCTAAAATTGAAATATGGCGAGCATGGACTACCCTAGGCTCGTTAAAAACACAGGTTAGTATATCCCTTGGGATCCTTTCAATAGAATTTTTTTTTTAGTTAATTTATGTATTTCTCATGTTGGACTAATGTGGGATTTCTTAAGGCTCTCCTTCCAAAAATTCTGGCCCATCGACATCAGCAAATTATCTGGGTGCAAGATTAGAGCCTTGTGATGCCTTGAAGCTTGTATGCCCCAATGATAGGCTATCTCGCCAGTGGTAATGTAGAATCATCATGGCTTCTTTACGACTGGATCCTATAGGGGGTTCGACAACAACTCATATATTCACACCTGATAGGATGCATCAGGGTACCTTGGTCCAAATCACTCTCATTAATGGTGATGGACCTCACATTGGTTAATATTTGACCTCAATGGCTGGTAATCCAATGAGGCCATTGCACATTCGACATCGACACATTCATTCATGTGAAATGGACTGTACACAATGGGTGGAGAAAGCAGTTCCTGCAGATTTAGCTTCAATTCCTGCAGAGTGTTCAATAGTTGCAGTATTTAATTCCTGAAGAATGTTCACAGTTATTTTAATTCCTGCAGAAGGTTCATCAGTTGCAGTTCAATTCCTGAAGAGTATTTAACAATTATTTCTACATAATGTTCAACAGTTGTAGTTTTAATTCCTAAAAAATGTTCGATAGACAGTTTTAAATTCCTGTAGAACATTTGTTAGGCACAACAACACCTGGGTTTCCTGAAAAGACAAAAGAAAAGAAAATTCATTAAACAGAACATTAGATTAAAATCATGTAATAAAGTACTAACAATCATTATTTTGTTAAGGTCATGGACTATATGTTTGATATAATAGGTTATCATTGCAATAGAAAGCTATGTCATCAAGGATAGGACCGTTGGAGGTAAGCGGTAAAGTACAACTGGTGATAAGATATTCGAGGTAAAGGTATAGTGACGCTTTAATTTTTTTTAAAAATCACATAATTAAGGCTATTTTGACCCTTGCGGTCGTGAGCTGTTGCGGCATTAATCCAATGACCTGTCATCATCACACCGATGGTGGTTGTACTTCCGAGGTCTGTCCTGCAGGTTGGATCATGATGGAAATCATGATCATGAATTGCCGCCGAAAAGCCCCGTATTTCCTATTTAGTTCCTTCTACTGTCGAAACCATTGCATAAGTCTCAGACTATATTCTTGCAACCCGCATTTTCTCTATTCCTTCTATCCTAAATTTCCCTGTCCATTTCCTCACTTGCCTTTCCATTTTCTCCTCCGCCATGTCTAAGCTTCGAGCCCCCATCCGATTCGAGCCACAGAGCCTTGTGCTGCTGAAAGTTGATCCTCACAGCAAGGTGAGAATATAAAAGGTGGGATGGTTTCCTTTCTTCTAGAGATTCAACGGCCATAACTCTGAAGTAACAAAATATTTTGCCCTGAACCTGAATGGGGATAAAGCACAGGTTGGAAACATATAGTTCAAGTTGACGGAAGACTTGGTGGTGCGGGCATGTAGAATTCTGCAAGATGGAGATTGATGGTTTAAAAACCACCGCTTCAACAAAGAAATGTGTGCATCTTTCCTGCAGAAGGATCACTCAAACCCCGACTGGAGTAAGGGGATTTCTAAGGAGTTTTTAAGGAGTAAGTATCATTAGTTACTGTTTTTCCTACATACGTATGTTACATGTGAGGGTCGATTTTGCCTCGCATTCCTATTTCATATTAGGCTTCTCGGACAGTTACGAGACAAGCCCCTAAATTTGCCCCATTATTTAAAAATGTCATTGATCAAAATATCCATGGCCACGAAAGAGAGGGTTTCCCACATAGAGGAAAACCTCTACAATCATGAGCTGGTGAAGATTATTCTGGCCGAAGTCCTATAGAAACAAAAAAAGGCATGGGAGGAATTTCTGACAGAAAACCATTTTGTGGATGTTGGAGATTCTGACTCCTTAAAAGTCAGGGAGGAAAATCCCACAGAGAAACCGAAGAAGAAATTGCGGACCCATGGACCAAAGGTGAAAGAATATGATGGGGATGATGAAGTTATGGTGACCGGTGAAACTACTGTGAAGGGATCCCAGTAGAAGAGGCCTTCTAGCCCCGCTAAACGATATACCAGAAGCCAGGCTACTCGGTTGGTCAATAAAGATACAACAAAAGAAGAGACACCACCCAAAAAGTTTACCAAGAAGATAGAGAAGTCCTGTGGCCAGAACAAGGGAAAGGAGAAGGTAAACCTTGCTACATTCATTGACAAGGACACTGTGTCCTTTCAGGATCCTTCACTGGAGGAAAGTCAAAATGAAGCCGTGAAAGTGCAGGAGGATTTGAGTGTGCCCCAATTCTCACAGGGGTATCATGAGGGAGAGGTGACTCCATTGAAGAAATGATCTCGAAATATGTTGGAAGAGACCATGGAAGAGACCATTACTGAACTTGCCCTTTCAGAATGAGCCTTGAAAGCAGAGAACGCGACCCTGAAGGAAAATAGCCTTAAGATGAAAAAAGAGCATGAAGAGTGGCATGAGAAAGAAACCCGCATCACGAAAAAGAAGCAGACCCAGATCGACCACTTGAAGAGGAAGAATGAAATGTACAGGGGACAAATTCAAGCAGAATCTAGTTTGGCCTAGCTAGATTATTTGGCTGTAGTAGCTGTAGCCCAGGAGAAAAGTTGATTTTCTATTTGAGGACTGCCTCAATTTTGCTTTCATAGGGACATGCGAGAGTTTTAGTGTGGGGGAGATGTTAAGTCTGAACTTTACCCATTTTTGACACCTATCCTAGGCCTTGCCTCCCCTATTTTTGAACCCTTTTCGCTCTTTAATTATACCTAGTTCGACTATGTTATCTTGTTTAGAATAAAAAGGGTACCATAAGCCTAAGGTATGATAAATTATCATAAGAAGTGTCATTTTATCTAAATTCGAGTATTCTTTGATCTAGTTGTGTCTTTATTGCATTACTACTCTAACTAGTCTAGAACTCGTGCACATATGTACTATATACGAATAGTTCCGAAAATCCTGCACACAACTCATGCGGCCGAGATTCCTGCAGACGTTCTGGATTTCCTGTAGGTACGCCGATTTCCTGCAACCGTATTTATTTCCTACAGTGAGATCAATGGTTGACCATGTTACACTCATCTCCAGATCAATTAAGGACATGGGTTTTGAAGGGAATTTGCTGCGTATGGAAGTTGTCCTATTCACTGTTCTGAATCCTCTTTTGTAACCACCCAAACCTCCAAATCTTCTCTTGTGCCCACATGGAGAAACAACTTCAGCCATGCAACGAAAATCATCTAATCCTTGCTTCTAGTCATGGATTAGACTCAAAAAAAGTTTACTTTGTCAATTTGTATCTGTATCATTGGATGTAGGCTTAGATTAGTGATCTACTTTGTTCAAGCCAAATATGGGCTTTGAGAAATGTGTAAATCTAATTTTTTTCGCTTTGTAAAGGAGGTTGGGTTGGGATTGTTGTTGATAGAAAGATATTAGACTGTACTTGACTGTAATTTCCAGATTAATAAAATAGTCTATGTTCTGTTTACCTTTCTGAGCAGCTTCTTCAACTTTTGAAGGAGTTGTGAGTGAGGGAGGGCCCCCTTCGCTCACAATTCCTTCAACATAGTGTGTGTTTTATTTATGTTTCATTTATGAATTAATAATTCCTATACACAACTAGTGCTTTCTTTCTACATTTCCTACATCAAACTGTTAATTGGTTAAGTGATTTAATTCTTTATGTTAATGAGTTCTTTTCATTTGATCAATGTTTGGATTCATGCTCTTTAAGTTGGATTCTTGATTGTGGTTGATCTTTTATCTTTTCCTGCATCAATATCAACAATCCCAAGTGTTGTAGATGGATGTTATAAGCCACTCCATAGCCATTTCTCCTAAAGTATTGATACGGGAAAGAAGCATTATTTGTTGATTGTTGTTTGATCTTTATCTTTTCATGGTCAATATCAACAATCCTAAGTGTTGTAGAGGGATGATATATGCCACTCCATAGTGATTGCTGCAAAGTATTGACATAGGAAAGAAGCATTAGTTGATGTGTGTATAATTTATTAACACTTGAAGTAATAAGCGTGCATATACTTTGCACTGCATCTCATCATTTTACCTTCCTGGGTTGAAAATTTATGATTGGAAAATTATAAGCATATAATTTGACTCAACACTTCCTTTGAAGATTGTAGAATGTGGAGATGTCCAAGTGTGCTTCAAGTGCGTAGAGTCCTTTCTTTGAGTGGTGGTAGGGTCCTTGAGGTCTTCTTCTTCTTCTAAGAGTTCCAATGATATGATCCTTGTGATAGATGGATAGTCCTCCTTTCTTAGAGAATCAGAAAGGCAGAAATATTCTCTTATTATTGATTGTTTACTTGTGATATTATTTAGTTTTTATTATTTTCTTCTTATATTATTTCTTATTAGATCAAGCAAATATCAAAGAAAATTCACATAGATCAATGACACCAGAGGTAGGCCAACAACCTGGGAAAAAACCCACTGTCGAGGAAAACCCAATCAGTAATTCTTCCTTCAATAGTAATTCTTGAGACTCTAAACCTTGACTCAGACTTCCTCCACACCAAGTCAACCTTCCTTTTGATCCTTCCTTAATATGGAAACATGTTGTACTATACAAAACCCCCCCATTTATTTTCACTTAATGGGGACCCTTTAAAATAAATAGGAAATTCATTTGTTTGATTTTATCTTAGCCTAAGTCTAAAAACGTTAGGAAATAAAGTTCTTTCCCTTTTCGCTTTGATTTCTTAGTGCTCATCCCAAATCGCATAGCTTACAAGCCTAACAACTTAAAACGTATTAAGTGTTGCGAGCTGCGACATGCGCTAAAACTTTTCTGAGTCATATAAAACTCCCGTCATAAAATTTACACACTTCTTAAAAAGGAAATCACATCGCACCTTGTAAAACGATCAACTTATGACAATTTGGTAAGAGTTGTGATGATCCAGACTTGACGAATTAATAAAGAAACAATCATAGAACTTTAAAATGTACGATAAAGCACATTAGTGTGATTCCATAGCGCTCTTTGCATTTCGCAGCAAATAACCAAATGAAAGTTTTATTACTGTATAGAAATTTCGCTCTACGATTTGCGCAGATCACATTTCGCGAAATTCATCGGTAACAGAAAATTAACTAATATAAATTTTTTTGAGTTGTGATATGTGATATTGATAGTTATTACTCAAGTGCACAAAATGATTCATATCTAATCAACCAGATATAAGATCTAATGTCTTAAGTTGATCGAATATACATTTCATGTAAAGGTGTGTAAGATATTTGATTGGAAGAATTATGGGTGATTAATGACATTTAATGGGAGTAAGGTTTGAAAGATTCATATCTACTTCGAGCTTGTTTTGAATGATTGAATGCCAGATTTTTAATTATATCATTTAACTCTATCCTTATCTCCATTTACCTCAGATATAAAGTTTGCTCTGTTCACTTGAATTCAAGAAACCTCTTAACGGAGCAAGGATAACAGGGATGAACAAGAAAGGCAAGGAAATTTCCCAAGAATCATCTACTGAAGACTAAGATATGTCTGCCTTATTCTAAAATACCACCTGCAACAAGTATTGTCGTAGTTCCTCATGGGAGGAAATGTACCAACTCTTCGAGAATGAACAAGCAAGGGTAATACCTAAAGTTGCTACAACAGGCACGTTAGTTTCTTCAGAACTGTCTTATTTTGACGTTGCATGCTCATTCCTTCATAAAGTAGCAGCGAGGCCAAAGATTCTCCCCTATAAAAATATGGTTAAGTGGGTAATTGATCACCTGAACATAGTAGATAGGACATTTGAGAATTCAAAGCACGAGAATATCGGTTCATTCACGATAGAAGGTTTGAGGACAATGTACCACTTACCCATCCCACAGAAGAACTATGACAGAGCTTTTGTCCAAAGCTTTACAAAGAAACATCCAGACTTGATGAAAGTTATAAAGGAATGGAAGGATGGCCAAGGAAATCTGAAATAGGACAAACTCGGTATGTACCTGATAGCACAAATTCCTTTCCCTTATTGATATGCTGTTGGAATGTTATGTATATTATTTTCAAATCCTGATACTACTAGGTTTTCTGTAGATTGGGTCCCATTAATTGATGCAATCGTCAATTTTTTTATTCTGAATTGGGAAAATATCCCATCTGATAATATGGCTAGAAGTATCATGGAGTATAGAAGTAAAAGAAGTGTTTCCTCTGGGGAAATACCCCCCTTTTACATGAGTGCCTATGTCATGGATGTAATTTTCTTTTGTTTGATTTTTCCTACCATGGGATGGAAGTGGACGACCCAAGACCCCACTCCAATCCACATTTACCACAGAGCACTTTGGGAGTCAGATTTTCATCTACATTTTTATAAAATTTTCCATAGAGTCATACTACCTATGCACCAGATTATACTTAACGAGAAAGCCCCTAGGATTTCCAGAGAGGCTAGTATAGACATTTTTCCCATTTCCAGATGGTTTGTTGAAGAAAGTTTCACCTATGTCAGAGTTTTTTGGAGTTATGATTCTCCCCACGTCTTGCCATATTATGTTCCTGACAATCTACTTGCTAGAGATATTGCTTACCAACTTGTGGTAAATGGTATTTCGAAGCAACTCAAAGATGCCAAGAAGGCCATTTGGCCTAATTTCCATTTACAGTGTGGTAGTTTGCACTTTTTGATATTGGTCATACCTTAAAGGAAGTTTCAAATGTTAATTTATTGAATTTGGCTGTAATGCCAAAGTGGCCATATGACCCCAATGATGTGATTAAGAATTTCACCACAGAGCTGAAATTGAAGCCTTTTTTGAAAGAGATATATAGATTTAATGATTTATTTCAAGGTATTGAAAATTTTACAGATGTAATAAATATTGCATCTAGTCTGCTCAATCAAGATGAGTTTGAAGCCTTCCAAGCATATAGAAACAAGAGACTCGAAAGTATTCCTTTGGATTTATTGATTATTGAAGATGTCAACAGACCGACTCCAAGTATTAGCTTGGATAATGAAGCTAAAGACATGTCTGAAGATGAGTTAGGGCAATCAAAACATCAATATTAGAATTCAGATCATTCTGATAATGAATTTGAATACAAAAATGAGAGCCCAGAAAAATTAATTGATAAAGTAATCGAAGAGATTTAAATGAAGAGAAAGGAGGAATTAATGGAATTGGATCATCTTCCCAAGAAATTCTGCACAGCCAAAATACACTTGATCAGGAAGAAAAAGCTCAGCGAAAGGATTTGAATAATGAATGGGAAAAATTTTCTAAGGCACTGCAAACGTCACAACCAAATTATAATACTGATCAATCTACTATTTTTCAGATGCCAGAGAATTCTCAGAAATTAGTGTAAACTGCTACTCCACTACAACAAGTACCTGAAAATCATGATCAAGAGATCATTCCAAACTACCCCACAGAGCATATAGTTTTACAGATTGAAGAAATTCCTTCACTGGATGTCTTCTACAGTCCTAGTCATAAGGTTGTAGTCAAGAGAAGAAAAAGGACAAGAATCGATGATATAGTTTCAAATCTTACAAATGAATCTGTTGACGTTCTATGGAAATATCCTCTAGCTGATCCTACTGAACGTTTAACTAAGCTATCACAATTTTCAGGGGCATATGCTACCGCCACTATTGAAAAGGCCACTGAAGTTCAATTTTTATTGAAGAAGAGAGAAGACAAAATACAATATATAGAGAGAATGTTAGAGCAAGAAAAGTCTAACTCCAGAAGGAAAATGGAATTGAAAATTTCTCATTTTAAAAAAGATTTTGAAAGATTAACTTTGCAGCATCAGGTGCAACTTATAGAAAATCAAACACAACTAGAAGCAACAATAAACAAATTAAAAATCCAGCCATAAGTAGAGCAATTCATAAGAGAAGCATTGGAAGTGAATGCTAAGCTAAAGCAACAACAAGAAGTATTTTTCCAACAAGCTTCAATCACTAGCTCTTATTATGATTCAAGTTAAATCCTGATCCATCAAGTGGCTATCATGAAATTTGAGTGTGAGAAAATCGAGAAGAA
Organism: Pinus albicaulis; assembly: GCA_034641835.2. Lineage (NCBI taxonomy): Eukaryota > Viridiplantae > Streptophyta > Pinopsida > Pinales > Pinaceae > Pinus > Pinus albicaulis. The sequence goes on from CM076578.1 coordinate 422,700,815, forward strand.
TATCAATGAATACATTCAATTACAAGCATCAGACTCAAGAAAGGAAGCTGATCTACCGTAGGTAGATAAATTTCACAAGGAAATTTTATTTAACGATTGGGAAGCAAAACTAAGACAAGCAGACAAAAAAACAATAAAAGCATCAAGGTTAACAAAGGAAATTACGGAATATGTTTGTGAACATCTTTTGAAAGCTAAGCTTATCAAAGAGTCCACATCTAAAGTGCTCTAAGAAATCAATCCGTTAGAAGCACAGTGGAAATAAAGGACAAAAATGCAGGAAGAAATTATTAAAAAAGTAAATAAAATTGATTAAGAAAATTATTGAATTTTTTTGATCAAACCTTATCATTAGTACCAAACCATGAAATAATTAACCGATTCAACAAAAAGGTCGTAACTTACACTTTGAAATGCAGTATTCAAGGGCCAGGTCAGATCAAGAATTTTTCAGCCAGCTCATCTTAAAATTATGCTAGATATTTGTCAACTTTGGGATCAAATCCAAAAGGAGGATCAACACTCATAGTTATATTGTTACTTTATTTTATATATTGTAGTTGATGTTTTCTCGTTACGAGGATGGTTGTTTGAAACCTCATATATTTCTATGTAATAATGTATTTTTAAACATATTTTAGTTTATTATTTAAACCCTTCTCATGCATTTAGAGAAGGGTCCAGAAATTTGTTAAAAATATTTGCAAAGAATGCACTTCTATAATTTTGTAAATGCTTTGATGGATTAATGGAACATGATCTGTTATCTTTTGACATTTGAAGCTGTTTAACTGATGTTGCACTATTGAACTCTTTAAATTGCTTGAAAGTGAATAGGAACAAAAAATCTACTGTAATTTTATATGAGTAGGACTTCGTATATATGGTACTTACATTCATTTGTCTTAAGTTTTTCCTTCTATATTGACAATTATATTTTACTTGTATTATATATTTGAACTGTTATCATAAATAAATGTTAAATGCACTTATGAACTAATATTTGTCTATGATTTCTTATCTGATATCTAATCACACATATGAATGCGATACACTTTTCACAATTATTTTAATCAAACTATTTTGTTAAAAGAATCATCTTTACAAAATTTTCATCTCTTTCAACTATTAAATAATCTTCATTACTAATAGTTGGAGGATATCTCTTTAGATCGCATAAAGGAAGAAACACCCTGGGTATATAGTAGAATATATAAGTGTTAGATAAATGCATGTGATAGATTAAAATCATTTCCCATTGCATGTTATATAAACAAAACACACCCAAAAATCATCCTTATTGGGAAACTGATCCCTTTATCCCCAGTCAGAGCCACCACACCAAAAACTTGCTCTAAGGTCCAGACCGGGTGGTTTTCCCCCATGTTGTGGCAACAGAATTCCGAGGCCTCAAAATTTTGGCACTAGAAGGAGGGCCAATTGTGAATGGCAAGAAGATATGATCAATCTAAAAGTCAATCTAAGAGTCTCTCTCCCTCTAAATCCCCTTCAACTTCTAGAGCATTAGATAGATCTAAATATTTAAGATCTGAATTTGAACATCCTTCTCCAAAGTCTCCTAGTGATACTCAACCCATAATATCTCATGATTTTCATCAAAATTCCTTTGAAGTCCAGTCTTTGATAGAAAATTTAGAGAGAGTATCCATTTCTGCTAAAAAGTTTGAAACTTCTCAATCATCCGAGATTAGTGTTTCATCCTCTTTATAACCTAGAAGAATATTAACTCGATTAGAAACTCAAAAGATAGGTATTCCTCCTTTTGAATTTCCCATTGATACTTCTCGAAGGAAAATAAGGAGGAATGAATCAGAGTTAATCACTAGCGAGGTCTTATCTAATAATCCACCCCATTCACCTCCATTACCTCCATTCACTTCCACAACTTCCATTCCAACAATCAGTGTTACTTTAACTAGTTCCAGTACTCAGACTACTATTCCTTCAACTAGTTCTAGCACTCAACATGCCTCTTCTTCAACTCAAACTCAATCCATCACATCCACTCAAGGTCCAATGGAAGGTCAAGCACCTCCACCAAATGTACAACCATGGAACAATCTAGGGGTTGTAAAAATTCCTTCTCCTCTTCATCTTCTCCCAAAATACCCTGAAAGATGATTACCTAAATTTAATCTTGATGATGGTCTTCCAGCTGAAGAACACATCCATAATGACATGTTAGCCATTAATTTAAAAGAGGTAGTTGAAGAATATTGTGTTGTAAGATTATTTCCATATACTCTCATAGGATCTGTGGGATCCTAGTATTTTTCATTACCTACCTACTCTATAACTAGCTAGAATATGTTCGAAGAACAATTTTTATCTAAGTTTGGAGATGATAGAACCACTGCATCGCTCATCAATGATTTATCAAATCTAAAGGATAAAACAGGGTAGAAAATATAAGTTTTTAATTCAATATTTAATAAATTTCTCAATAAAATTCCTGCTACAACAGTTAAATTGAGTGGTATATTTCGTCTCTCCCATCTAATATTGCCATTTTTGTTGATAGAGAAAAATTTCCTACATTGGCAGAAAATATGAAGGAATCTTTATCTGTAGAGAAACGCATAATCACTCTTGAAAAGAATAATTCCCAAGAATATAGGAAATCAAAGAAAGTATCCTTCAAAGATGATTAAAAAATAAGCCATCCAAAGACCCTTTTGATGTAGACGGTATTCAAAAAGTTTTAAAGACTATGACAAATAAGATGGAAAATATCGAGAAACAAGTTGCTAAAAGTTCTAGCTCAAAAAAGAATTTCAGATCCTTCAAGAAAATTCAATCTTCTAATTCTCAACTGCCAAATATCATATCTAATGTTGAGTCTGATCAAGATACATATCAGGAGCAAACAAAGGAAGAAGAAAATGAAGAAGAAGAAGAAGTTGAAATAAATGGAATATGGGTTTTATCCTACCAAATGAGGAACAACAAGAAGCTTTACCTGTGAGTACAAGGAGAAAAAATACTACTGAAGCAACACAGCCAAATTAGAAAAAGAAGAATTTAACAGCTGTTAAAGATAAAACAATAGTAAAAAGTCTACATCTAAGGCTACACAAAGAAACCCTGCTACTTCAGGTACTCCACCTACATCAAAGACAATGGTAGCCTTTGACACTATTGAGTATAATGTAGTTGATGATATGAAAAAGTCCGGGCCAATATTTCAATTCACGAACTTACTAAGTTAAAGCAACAACATAAAATATCACTTAGAGATTTAAATGCAGTTCCTGCTTTAGCCTTACCTGCTCTAGTAGTAGTCCAATCTACTAATCAAATGGGTAAACCTCCTCCGCCTTCAACTAAAATAGATGCTACAGATTTGATTATGATAGGTGACCAATCCATCTGTCATACTGTTATCACAAAATTTTACTTGATTGGCTGCTTATCAAACAACTCATTGTAACTATTTCAAACCATCTTTTGACTAAAGCTTAGCCTCTTCAGTCTGAGAGGGCTCTCTCAAGGGGGTTTAGGATATTTAATAATGATAGTACAAGATGGTTAACTCTGTGGGAAATTTAATTTGTTTTTTATGTTTGCAGTTTGAAAATAATGAAGGCTTGCTACCATTGATCTTATGGAGTAAAAAATCAGTAGTTTCAGTGGCAAGGTTTCTTGACATGGAAGATGAGGCAGATAGAGGTATTTGACAAAGGCAACTCACACATAAAAAATAGGAAAAGACAGTCATTTCATCACTAAAGGAAGTCAGGGCATAAAATTATGAATTATGAATAATAGAGATGAAATCTACTGCAAGTGGTAAACATAAAGATATAGATCAATGAAACATTAAAAACCTCATGAGAATATTAGGCCTGTCAAGAAGAAAGTCACTCTGTATTACTGATATAAGTCAAATACATAAAAGCAGTCGTTTAGTGCAAAACATCTCCAACCCCTCACTACTTCAATGCTTTTTCTTTAAATAGACCTTATTTACAGAAAATATGATCTTCCTGGTGGCTAGACCATTGAATTCTCCTATGACACATTTCATAACTGAAAGACACAACTCCTAACAGAAAACTGACAACTATACCTTAAAGAAATAATCTCCTAATAAGACTCTAACTCCTATTTATTACATAACTCTACCTTATCTTGTGAAACAATTACATGTCAGTAAAAAAATAAGCATCACATGCTCGGAATATACATGATAGGTTCATTACCACTTTACATATTTAAGACTCTCCTAGACATGTGGAACATAACCTTGTTTTTCAGGAATGCATAACCCTTATCTTCAAAGAGTGTTTTCGCTGATGACCTGTCTCCACAACACTTCGAGTCATAAATATTTGATGTTGAGCTCCCTTGACATGTTGGAGGAGTCCAAATATCCAAAACTGCCATTAAGATGCTCCAAAACCTTCAAAAATAGCTCGCTATGAAAACATGATAGTTGGTAGTGAGATTTGGTAGCGTTGAAAAAGAAGCTTCTGCACCCAAAAAATCTGCTCCTTTGCTATTCCATGGTGTCAATCAAGTCATGACACATCATCTCCATCAATCTCCCTCCTTAAAAACTGCAAAAAGTGACTTTAGAGGCAAAAAGGCTGCTACAGGTTTTTTCGTAGCATTTTCCTGGCATTAAGCCTAGGAAACGCTACGAAACTGTGTAAAAGTGCAGAAATTTCACATTTCAAAACTGTTTCCCAAAAAGTGATTTCCAGCTGCAAAAACCTGATTTTCTGCATGTAATGAACCCTCTAAAGCATATTCAATCTCATTTTATGGCTCCTGTGGTGTTTCCTCCTCATTTATGATCAATTGAGCAATGGGCTCTTCAAACACAGTCATCTTCAAACCCTTCTTTTCCAGCTCTTCATGAATCAGGTATAGTTGTTCTTGAAGGTCTTTGACTTGTTCCTTCAGTGTCATGTTCTTATATTGTAAGTGCAGGTTTACCTTTTTAATGTGCTTTACCTCTTTTCTTAGTGGTTGAGTCCACTTTATTAGTTTTTCTGTGTTTTCCAAGGTCTTTGAGACACTTGTGTCTTGATCCTCCCAAATCTTCCTCATCTGTTCAAACTGCACTCTTTCAGCTCTATGTTTCTTTGCCTCTTTCCTCAAGACTGATATATCTTCACTTGCATCTTTTAGCTGCTCCTTAAGGACTTCAAACTTTGACTTTTCAGTGATTTTCTCTTTGCCCTTCTTTTGTTTGATGAATAGATCTTCTTTTGTAGGTGAAGAGAGGTCTATGATGTTTGGTGGTGGCTGAATAGTTTCACTAACCTTATGAGTTTCTTTGTTGCATTCCAAGACTTTTCTGGCATGTCTTGTAATTGGTTTTCTAGCTTGAAACATGAATCCTGCATCATCACCTGCAAACCCTAAATTCTTAGCCGTTTTTCCTTTCTTAAGCTTCCTTCCTCCCTCATCTATGTCTTCAGCTTGGACAATGGGAGTTTCTTCAATATCAATGGCATGCAAGATGTCCTCCAAGTTACCCTTAGCCACTATTTGGCTCCTTGTAACCCTCTTGCTACCATGTTTTCTCACTGTTGGCTTTTCTTTTGTAGGTGTAGCTTTGGCTGTATCAACCTTTTGCAAAGGCTCGGTCTGCATGATCACTGGCTCAACTTGCTCTGCTACTGTAGGTGATGAAACATCTCTAGGTTTGGTAAATCTTTTAGGAGTGAAAAAATATATTTCAAAACCACTGATGAACAAAAAATATGTCCAATCTCTGCCTAATATTTTTAACTCCTTTAACACCAGCAACTTCATCAAACCATGATGAAAAAGAGAAGTTTCATTTCCTTCTTTTTTAACTTGGACCTTATATGACATTTTAGCTAAGCTTCTGTATAAATAAAAAGGCAAGTCAAGAGACCTCTTACCCACAAAATGCAGTATAAGCCTAAGGTGGAAGGAATAGACCATGTGAAACGTCCCTTCACAGGTGAAGTACTTCTGAATAATTAGTAATAGCTTTGAGAAGTTGTCTTTCATGTAGCTCCTTGGGATAGCATTTGTGAGATCAATTTCATTATGCTTTGGCTTGATGAATTCTTTGCAGTCCTGCATGGTGAACTTGATGCCTTTGAACCACTGTTACCCTTCCCTAGGGATTCCTGTTGCTGCTACAATGGTCTCTAGTGTTACTATGATGTTTAACATTCCCACCTTTGAAGTTGTCCCATTGAAACTGATAGCAAACTCCATAGAAACCTGCAAATGGAAACCCTGCAGCCTTTGGAAGAACTCCAAACAACCTGTTCTTCTGAATATCTCCAAGGAAGTTGGGTTTTCATTTAAAAAATTCATGTCCATGGGTTCATATCTGAGGTAGTGACCACCTTTTTTAGTCTTCTTTCTTGCAACCATGGTGAATTTATGTCTTCTCCGCCTCGCTTGATTATTGACACCTACAACTTTTGAAAATGCCAACAACCAGCTTGGCTCGGTGAAGCAGCTCTCCAGCAACTCAATAACATGCAAGGATAAAATAGAGAAATGACAAAAATACTTAATTGGGTAATGGTTTATGGTTTTGATGACAACTCATTCCCTAATCATGACTCATGCATGATAAAAAAGGTAATGATGACCTCAGGCATGACCTTGTACCTTTGAAATAACCCTAACTGAATCGAATGACATCCACCCTATCTCCTCTAATCATGAGCTGACACCTTGCACAATATTTGATAAGACAAATAGAAAAACTGATTTTCGTAGCGAATCTAGTTCAATTTCTGAAAGTTTCTCTACAAAACTATTAGGCAGTTTCGTAGCGAAAACTGCTTTTTTACAGTGTAAAATGCTACAAAAAGAGGAAAAACTGGCTAAAGTGTCCTTTTCGGATTTAAACGCTTGGGAGATGGAATCTGACACCTAATGATGACTGATGAGACATGATGTGACCTATATGGAGGTGGGTTTGAACCTTAGGATAATTTTTGTTGGGGTCCTGTGATTTAGGAGATTGGCATACTAAATGACAAGGCAACATCAGAACCACTTTGGAATCCTAGGATCTAGCCCTCCTGGATTCAGAGAGGGATCTCTCTATATGTGTTTTAGAATGATATGCTTTTAAAGCTTGTGATATGATATTAGGCTAGTTATGAAGTACAAGGGATTTGTTTGTTTTTGGTTGGGAATCATCAAATGAGAAGGTCATGTGAAGTGTGAAGGAGGGAATAAATTGAAGGATATTTCAACATGGGAAGATAGGTGAAAAAACAACGCTAAAACATTGGGCTATGGAGTCATAAAATGGTTTCCATAGGGTAATTCATCTATATCACAAAATATTTTAAGTTTAGTTTATGGTATGGAACATTAAGAAGTGTGGTGAAAGAAGAAAACATAGAAGAAAAAAAAGGGCAGCCTAAGATCAGGTAAGGACTTTTAACCTATCCTGCTTTGGCATACTCTTAAGAATAGAAAACATATAAGAAAACAAAGGGAAGTCTAAGATCAGGTAAGGACTTTTAACCTATCCCGCTTTTGACATACTCTTAAGAATAGAAAACATATAAGATAAACATAAAAAGTAACCTAAGATTAGGTAAAGACTTTTAACCTAGCATAATTTTGGCATTCTCTTAAGGGAAATATTCAAAACAACTGTTTAAGACTAAACAAGGGACAGGGCTAACCATAAACTTCCTTGATTAGGACTCTACTTAGCATGCAGTGAAAATATCATTCAAGAACAACATCTCAAGACATGGGATCACCAACATCCATTGACTGGTTATACTCTATAGAAATCATTCCCAAACACACATTTAGAAGAAAACATAAAGATAAAGCTTATCAGTCAGAATTAGGGTACTTTTAGAAGTAAATCCTAATCTATGATTGCTGTTATTTATCAGAGAATATGAACACAGTGGAAACATAAGGAGAATAAAAATTATAGTAAGAATAACATCACCAATGATTTAGATCAGGATCCAGTGAATCTACTTGTTTATTGATGTGCAAAACCAGTCACATACTTTGAGTCCAATAGATTTTACAGTCTGATACTTCTCTTCCCAGCCTACTATATTACAACTACTCAGCAACTCTTACTCAATAACAGTTCAACAATTTACAATTTCCCAACCCCTTTACAATGAGTTTCTGTGAATACATATAGGTGAGAGAGGAAGAGTGTTGAAGGAAAGATCATAAATGTCATTTAAGATAGAGGGGAAAAGGTATTCGAATTCCCATTCTGCTTAATGACCATAGCATTAACTGATTGTACCCTTTTAGCAATTTTTTCTATCTTTGAGGCATATCTGGTAGGCTGGTAATAAATCTGAAGTGTGTTCATTGAAACTAACTGTAGCTGAAGTACTCTGTTTGACCTCTGTGACAAGTAACTATCATATTTCAGTTCTGAGGCCTCCCATGACTGTGTAATAACTGTGCTGACAGTTTTAAAGAGGTTCTGTCATTAGGATGGCTGTCACGGTGTATTTGAAAGGTGAAGTAGATTATGGGTGTCCTTTCGAGTTGCTGAGGAGGAAATAACCTCGCTGATGTGTCCTTTGGAGGCTTTCTTTAGCTGATTTTTCTCTGGCCAATTGATTTATCTTTGTTCTTCACGGGTTAAGCTCTTGATCTTTCGGGCTTTATGCTTTAACCTTTAATCTTTAATCTCTGAACATCTTCACTGTTTTGGTGTACAGGTGGTTGCTTGGAGGGTTTGATTAAAAATACGATATCATGATTTATCGACTAAAACATGGAAATCATCTCCCTTTGTCCCTTTTCTGCATTAGTTAGGCCACAGAGGATCGACACCCTCAGCCTTTGCCAACATTTCTGTTGTGGGACAGATTTATAACTTAACCACCATGAAAACCTGCAACAAACCTTAAACATATTATATAAAACTTGTGTGGGGGCTTAACTGCTTCAGAGGGCTTTGGCGGAGGTGGAGGAGCTTTGCAGAGAGGTGGAATGTAGGTGGAGGAGGTTTCCATGGAAAAAACCACGAAGACCAAGGTTCAAAACCGAGTTGGGCACGAATAACAGGATTGGCAGTTTTAGGAATACCAGAGAAGATATTCGCGCGGGCTTGAAGAGGTAAGTAGTATTGGGCCAGAGGGACACGACACAGGTGGGTGGGTGACGTGTGTCCCTTGAAAACTTCCTATTTCGCGTTGAAAATGGGTTTTGGACAGCTCTGAAAAAACGAGCGCGAAAACGCCTGTGGGCTGTTGGATCTGGGGGGGGCAGATCAACGGTTGAGATCATGATGAAACAAGATGAAAGGGACTAGCGTGGTCGGGTGGGGCCAGCGAGATTATATGAAAAATCGAAAGACAATACACATAGCGGGGGCAGTTGAGGTACATACAAGTTTGTGGGCCGGGTGCCTCCGTAGTAAATCTGGACCATTGGATGAAGATCTCCCATAGTTAATGGAGTCAACTGTGGGGGCACTCATATAGTTGACCTTTGTGCTGAAAGTGTCCGCGGGTGGAAGAAGAGGTGAATCAATGTGGGCCGTCGGATCTGTGATATGGACGATCATGATTAACTTTGACGGATCGACGATCAGTGGAGAAGAGGATCCGGGAAGGAGGTTTTTGGAACTGCGATGTGTCGATGGGAGAGACAAATGCGATGGACAGAGGACCGTCGGATCGGGATTGAGATCGACGGTGAAGACGTGATCGGAGCTTCTCATATCGACGATCCAGGCAAGCGGGATGAGGAATTGTGGAAGGAGCGATTGCGAGGTGCTGATGCGATGGAGGGGAGCGCAGACCGTCCGATTTGAGAGAGATCAACGGTCGAGATCTTATCGGCAAGGGATTCCATCGGAGGGGGAGATCATCGACATGGAATTGTGATGTGTCGATGCGATGTGGTGGAGCGATGCGATGTGCGATAGCCGTCGGATCTTGGGGAATGGACAACTGCGATCTCATCGGAGGATCAACCATCGACGAGAAAAAGAAAATGGAAGCGGGGACTTGGAATCGCCGATGTGTGATGGCCGATGGACTTAGCGCTCGGTCACGAAGCGTGGTATTATGGTGGAAAAGGGGCTCAGGCTCAACCCAGCGGGGGCTTAAAGGTCCGCTTTATGAAAAAGTTGACTTTTAAGGCAGAAATAGGGTTTTTTGAAGGTTTTTAAAGGTTCCGATAGAGTAAAATAAGGGTTTTAAAACCAAATAAAGGGGATTAATATGGTTTTAAAGGGAATTTTGAAGGAAGTGGAGGGATTTTTTAACAGGAAAATATGAATGGAAGAGGGTTTCAGAGAAGTTTTCTTCAAGACAACAACAGGGTTTTGTGAAGATGGATCCCTTGGACAAATGGACATAGCAAGGCTTCAAGAAGTCACAGATTTTCTTGAAATTTGTTTCTTGAAGACTAATAGAACTGTTTTAGCCATCATAGTTTATGAAAAATTTATAGATGGCTAACAACGACTCCACTTGGGGATGACAGCTCCTTGGAGGTGTCAAGAACCTCAAAAATTTTGTCTCTGGAATGTAGATCAATGTCCTGTACTTTGACAATCCTCTTTCTTCTTTGATCATGCTACTTGAAAAGATGACCAATCATTTCATCAATACAAATCAACTTTCCCCAAACAACTACCTACACAGCTTACTTTCCTAACATTTTTTATTCATAAGGTGCACTTGGACTTGCAAACCTTTGACATCAACATTTTATTCTTTTATTGAAAGCAGGAAAACTAATCTAAATCTACCCTTATAAATTCCATGAGTCCAGATTAAACAGTTGGAATTAAAAATTCTCCACCTAATCTACTATCTGCCAGGATTAAACTATCTGACAGATTTGCATTCTCTACAATCTAAAACAGAAATTGAAAACAGAGTCAAACTAGGATTAAGCTGTCTGATTTGCTGTGATGGTTATGACATCAAAAACAAACTGCTCATAGAAATTTATTTGCAGAAGAAAAACAAAACTTGGAAGGCTTAAGATCTAAAAACAATGGGAGTCCTTTTCTTCTTTCTTTCAACTCTCATTTGATCTTTTAGAGCTGTCTTATCCTTCTTTACCTGGTTCAAGTTTTCAACATGTTACAACTAGTCTTCTTTGTATCTTTGGCTCAGGTTTTGATCTGATTAGAGCCATTCTTCATCAAACTTACAAGTTCAGGATTTAAGATTATTTGAACCTTTGTTTTTCTATCCTAATCTAATCTACTGATAAGCCAAGATTAAACAGTTTGGAAAATCTGATTCACTAACCTGTTAGCAGTAAATTGAAATTTATCTAGTCATGATTAGGCTATATGACTAAATAGCAGTGCTCTTTCAAGTAGTGGCATTTAAGCTTGCACACTTTCAGATTTTTTTTTTCTTTTTTTTGGTATGGGGCTGTACCTTTCTTGTTTTCAATCTGCCCTCTTCTATTGTTTGTATATATATTTTTTTAAACTAAAAGAAAAAAATAAAAAACAAACTAAATTCTCACAGGCTGAGCTTTATTGACATTCCTACCTACCCTAATCTATCTTGGAAAACTTTGCTTTTTTATATGATACAATAGTGCCAGTGCAACCAGTTAAGCAGTAACAAAAATGGGTAGAAAATTTGACTGCTTTTCAGAGATAACCACAAGGTACTTTGAATGTGGGTCTTCAAAACCAAGGCCACCATCGGTGGTGACCACTCTTGATGTATCTGGCTCTTGCAAAGGATCAATGCTTGGGAACTTGAGCCAATCAGGGCCTCCATATACTCTGTCACAGGATCAATAAAAACATGATATAAACTTTCTTATTTTGGGCCTTCCATGACTGGTAGGCTATCTGCATCCTTGAAAAATTTGATCACTGCATCTTCAGTGTGGCTCTTGAAAGCACAACCATATGTTTCCTGCACATCAAAAGGCAGTGGAATTTATTCTTGCTTTGGGGGAGGGATACTTTCCAAAAATTCTCTAGGGTCTCTGAATTGATATGATTGTTCTTGTGAATTCAATATTTCAATTTTATTTTCATATCTTTCAACTACCAATTCTAGAAAAATTTTTAGGACCTTAGGGTTCCTATTTTGTGTCCTTGAAATGAGGAGAACAACCTTTGGATGGTCATCATTTTGCCACGTTGATAACATTTTTGACATCTCATAGCGAAGTGCTGCTCTTACCTTTGGCTGCATGTTTATAAAGTGTTCAGAGTTTTCTATTAGTGGAGTGATTTGGTCTTTGCTATGTTGGGATGTGGAGCAACAACTATGTTGAGTATGAAAGTGTTGAATGGCTTCCAACAGATCTTCGGGATGCATGTTTACCAAATCCTCATAATTTTCTATAAGGTATTGAATGATATTCTAAGATTGATCACAACAATTTTCAACCCATAATAAGGATGGATAGTTTTCGTTATATTTTTCATAAAATACTTGGTGCATATCCTTTAAAGAAAACAAGATCTTAGGTTCTAAACTTTCATACCAATCCCTTGCCTTTCCTTCTAATGTTAACATGAACATTTTCATAAGGCAGTCTTCATGCCATTCAATCTTTATCTTCCATACATGTATATGAAATCTGATGAGATGTAACAATGGGTCATCAAAATTTTCACCTTGAAAAACAGGAAGGTTATCATCCCAAAACACCTGGGGCATCTTATGTGGGAACCCATGGATACGATCTCTACTCATTGGGGAATATATTCGTTGTATCCTTGGAATCATGTTTGTGAATCAGAAAAAAGGTCACTGTGTCTATTCAACTAGTTCAAGGTCTTCTACCAGTGGAGTCATTTGTGAAACCAGGGGTAATCAGTAGGCCTATTGATCACCATTGGAGTCTTTTGGTCTTTTAGGAGTTGTGGAGTCGCCAGGTGGAGGATTTCAAAAATTTAACATGGGTTGCTGTCCACCATCAGCAATTGAATACCAATATAGGGAGGTTTTGGGTCTTCTGAGCTCTTAAGGATGTATAAGATGTAATTCACTCATAATTTCCCAGCAGAGTCGCCATTATGTTGGCGATCACGGTGGGAATCTGAGGGATAAACAAACCTAGACCTTCCTAAACCTTTCAAAATGTCCCCAGTATGGTCACCATTATGTTGGGGTCCTGTGATTTAGCAGATTGGCATACTAAATGACAAGGCAACATCATAACCACTTTGGAATCATGGGATTATCCCTCCTGGATTTAGAGAGGGATCTCTCTATATGTTTTTTAGAATGATATGCTTTTAAAGCTTGTGATATGATATTAGGCTAGTTATGAAGTACAAGGGATTTGTTTGTTTTTGGTTGGGAATCATCAAATGAGAAGGTCATGTGAAGTGTGAAGGAGGGAATAAATTGAAGGATATTTCAGCATGGGAAAATAGGTCAAAAAACAGTGCTAAACCATTGCGCTATGGAGTCATAAAAGAGTTTACTTGCACAACAAATATTCAAGGGTTTCCATAGGGTAAGTCATCTATATCAGAAGATCTTTTAAGTTGAGTTTATGGTATGGAACATTAAGAAGTGTGGTGAAAGAAGCAAACATAGAAGAAAACAAAGGGAAGCCTAAGATCAGGTAAGGAATTTTAACCTATTCTGCTTTGTCATACTCTTACGAATAGAAAACATATAAGAAAACAAAGGGCAGTCTAAGATTAGGTAAGGAATTTTAACCTATCCTACTTTTGACATACTCTTAAGAATAGAAAACATATAAGATAAACATAAAAAGTAACCTAAGATCAGGTAAGGACTTTTAACCTAGCCTGCTTTTGGCATTCTCTTAAAAGAAATCTTCAAAACAACTATTTAAGACTAAACAAGGGACAAGGCTAACCATAAAATTCCTTGATTAGGACTCTACTTAGCATGCAGTGAAAATATCATTCAAGAACAACATCTCAAGTTCTACTCAGCAAGACATGGGATCACCAACATCCATTGACTGGTTATACTCTATTGAAATCATTCCCAAACACACATTTAGAAGAAAACATAAATATAAATATTATCAGTCAGAATTAGGGTACTTTTAGAAGTAAATCCTAATCTATGCTTGCTGTTCTTTATCAGATAATATGAACACAGTGGAAACATAAGGAGAATAAAAATTACAGTAAGAATAACATCGCCAATGATTTAGATAAGGATCCAATGAATCTGCTTGTTTATTGATGTGCAAAAACAGTCACATACTTTGAGTCCAATAGCTTTTACAGTCTGATACTTCTCTTCCCAGCCTACTATATTACAACTACTTAGCAACTCTTACTCAATAACAGTTCAACAATTTACAATTTCCCAACCCCTTTACAATGAGTTTTCTATGAATACATATATGTGAGAGAGGAAGAGTTTTGAAGGAAAGATCATAAATGTCAATTAAGACAGAGGAGAAAAGGTATTCGAATTCCCATTCTGCTTAATGAACATAGCATTAACTGATTGTACCCTTTTAGTAGTTTTTTCTGTCTTTGAGGCATATCTGGTAGGCTGGTAATAACTCCAAAGTGTGTTATTTGAAACTAACTGTAGCTAAAGTACTCTGTTTGACCTCTGTGACAATTAACTATCATATTTTGGTTCTGAGGCCTCCCATGACTGCGTAATAACTGCGCTGACAATTTTAAAGAGGTTCTGTCATTAGGATGGATGTCACGGTGTCTTTGAAAGGTGGAGTAGATTACGGGTGTCCTTTCGGGTTGCTGAGGAGGAAATAGCCTTGCTGATGTGTCCTTTGGAGGCTTTCTTTGGATGATTTGTCTCTGACTGACTGATTTATCTTTGATCTTCACGGGTTAAGCTCTTGATCTTTTGGGCTTTATCCTTTAACCTTTAATCTTTAATCTCTGAACATCTTCACTGTTTTGGTGTACAGGTGGCTGCTTGGAGGGTTTGATTGAAAAGCTGATATCATGATTTATCGACTAAAACATGGAAATCATCTTCCTTTGTCCCTTTTCTGCATTAGTTAGGCCATAGAGGATCATCACCCTCGGCCTCTGTCAACATTTCTGCTGTGGGACGACTTTATAACTTAACCGCCATGAAAACTTGCAACAAACATTAAAAATATTATATAAAACCTGCGTGGGGGCTTAACTGCTTCAGAGGGCTTCAGCGGAGGTGGAGGAGCTTTGCAGAGAGGTGGAATGCAGGTAGAGGAGGTTTCCATGGTGAAAACCACGAAGACCAAGGTTCAAAACCGAGTTGGGTGCGAATAACAAGATTGGAAGTTTCAGGAATACTGGAGATGGTATTCACGCGGGCCTAAAGAGGTAAGCAGTATTGGGCCTGAGGGACGTGACACAGGTGGGTGGGTGACACGTGTCCCTTGAAAACTGCCTATTTCGCGTTGAAAATGGGTTTTGGACAACTCTGAAAAAACGGGCGCGAAAATGCCTGTGGGCCATTGGATATGGGGGGGCGGGGAGATCAACGGTGGAGATCATGAGGAAACATGATGAAAGGGCCCACCGTGGTCGGGTGGGACCAGCGGGATTATATGGAAAATCTAAAGAAAATACACATAGCGGAGGCATTTGAGGTATGGATGGGTTTTTGGGCCGGGTGCCTCTGTAGTAAATCTGGACCGTTGGATGAAGATCTCCCATATTCAATGGATTCAACTGCGGGGGAAATCATATAGTTGACCTTTGTGCTGAAAGTGCCCGTAGGTGGAAAAAGAGTGAATCAATGAGGGCCGTCGGATCTATGATATGGATGGTCAGGATAAACTTCGGCAGATCGGTGATCGGCGGAGAAGAGGATCCGAGAAGGAGGTTTTTAGAACTGCGATGTGCCGATGGGCGGAGGACCATCGGATCGGGATTGAGATCGATGGTGGAGATGTGATCAGAGCTTCGCATATCGACGATCCAGGTAGGTAGGATGAGGAATTGTGGAAGGAGCGAATGCGAGGTGTTGATGCGATGGAGGGGAGCGCAGACCATCCGAACTGAGAGAGATCAATGGTCGAGATCTTATTGGCAGGGGATTCCATCAGAGGGGAGATCATTGGCATGGAATTTCAATGCACCGATGCGATGCGATGGAGCAATAGTCGTCGGATGTTGGGGAATGGACGGCTGCGGTCTCATCAGAGGATCGGCCATCGACGAGAAAAAGAAAATGGAAGCGGGGACTTGGAATCGCCGATGTGCGATGGCCGATGGACTTAGCACTCGGTCACGGAGCGTGGCCTTATGGTGGAAAAGGGGCTCAGGTTCAACCCAGCGGGGGCTTAAAGGTCTGATTTATGAAAAAGTTGACTTTTAAGGCCAGAATGGGGTTTTTTGAAGGTTTTTAAAGGTTTCGGTAGAGTAAAAGAAGGGTTTTAAAACCAAATAAAGGGGATTCATATGGTTTTAAAGGGAATTTTGAAGGAAGTGGAGGGATTTTTTAACAGGAAAATATGAATGGAAGAGGGTTTCAGAGCAGTTTTCTTCAAGACAACAACATGGTTTTGTGAAGATGGATCCCTTGGATAAATGGACATAGTAAGGCTTCAAGAAGTCACAGATTTGCTTGAAATTTGTTTCTTTAAGACTAATAGACCTGTTTTAGCCATCATAGTATATGAAAAATTTATAGATGGCTAACAAGTTTAAAGATGTAAACTTTAATTTTTCCTATATCAACTTGTGACAAATGAACTCTATGACCATGTCAATAATGTTTCACTTTTTCTGAGTGACAACAGTGGCTCCATTTGGGATGTTGTGCCCCTGTGGTACACTAAAGAACCTCTAGTTCCAGTGCTATCCATCTTCTTCGAAATAAAAATTTGAAATTTTCCAAGCTTCCTTCAAACTCTAATGGCCTTCACCTCAGGCTCAAGCTTGATGATCAAATTGTCTTTATTAGCATAAAAACATATGAAAATGGAATATATACAATGGAATGAAAGATCAATAGAACTTAAGAGGAATAGTGCTTCAAAAAACTGCCATTGACAGGGCCTCCAACACAAGGTTGTCCATCCATCTCCTGCAGTATGTAAGTGTTGTTTCCATGGAATGCAACTACTATGAATGGACCTTTCCAAATATTCTCAAACTTACCATGTTTCCCCTTCTCTTCAATTCTTTCCTCCCACTTCAATACCACATCTTGAACTTGAAAGTTTTCCTCTTTGACCTTCCTGTCAAATGTCTTCTTAATTCTGTTTTGAGATAGCTAATTGTTGTTATAGACTTCCTCCCTTTTTTCTTGCAAGGCTATCAACTGATTTATTCTCCTCTGAATTGCATTTGGCTCCTCCTCTAATCCTTGCAGCAGCTTCATGATAGGCACTCCCAAGGATGTAGGAGAAATAGCTTCAGCCCCATATACCAACTCATAAGGTGAAGTTCCAATTTACCTTTTTGTGTACACTCTATCAGCCCATAGAGCATATTTCAGCTTCAAATTCCATGAATTTTTGTTTTCCTGCAACACCTTCTTAATAATATTGACAATACTTTTGTTATAAGATTCAACACGACCATTACCTTGTGGATAATAAGCAGTAGAGTGCCCATGTGTAATGTGATATTGATGACAGAAACTGATCAACCTCTTGGATTTGAATGCGTGTGATTTGTTAGTGATGATCTTCATAGGACAACCAAATCTAAACAATATGTTATTCTCCAAAAATGAAATGATAACTAAATCATTTTCTTGCCTAGTTGGGATTACCTCAATCCACTTGGTGAAAAAATGAGTTGCTGTTAGGATACAACGATGATGACTTGAAGATGATGGATGAATCTCACCAATAAAATCTAGCCCCCACTGTTGGAATGACGCCTCAACATAGATAGGCATCAAGGGTAAAGGAACAAGCTTTTTCTTACCATAAAAAATCTAGCATTCATGGCCGACAACAATATTTTTGTAAACATCTTTGAACATAGTAGGCCAGTAGTACCTTGCTCTGAAAATCTTCTTTGTTGTGGCCTTCCAATAATGATGACCTCCAAAATCTCCTTTGTGAAACTCCTCAATCAATTTTTCAGCCTCTTCTTCCAGCAAACAATTCAAAAGAATACCACCAGTATCTTTCCAATACAAATTTTTATCTATGATGTAGTACCTCAGAGATTTTAGCTTCACAAACCTTGCTTTAGATTTTTTCAATATAACAGGAGCTCTATGATGATGTAAGACAAAAACAATGTGTCTGTAACAATAAGATAGGATGTACTCTTCTTCAATGGGAATCAACTCTTCATCTTCATCTGATAATTTTGAAATTTCTGCAATTAAATTCATATCAAGACAATCAAAATTGGACTGTGCCATTAGCTTTGCTAGCCCCTGACCTTTCACCAATTTTGCAGGTCTGATCTCTATATCATATTCCAAAAATTTTGCTATCGAATTCCCTCACCATCAGGATCAACTTGAGTCAATATGTCTTTCAAAACAACATTAGGAACAAATACTATGACGTGAGAATGCAAAATGTAAATTATGAAATCTTTGATGGCTTTGACCAAAGCATATGCCTGTTTCTCAAGGATATTGTACTTCAACTCTGGATTAGCAAGAGTCATGCTGTTGTGTAACCAACTCCAAAAATAGAAGAAAAGAGATATGAGCGCCTTATAAATAAGCCACTTCGAGGGGGCAACCTCCAATACATTACATAAATGAACAATTCTTGGATGATACAATTCACAAAACCTCCTTTCTATATGATCCCTTAGGGGCCATAATGTAATCCTAGTGGGCCATAATGTAATCCTAGCCGACCTAACAATAATAATGTAAGGGCACAATAATAACAATATGTGGGTTACATGGGTACAATAATAACAATAAGGGGGGCTAAAATAACATAATAAGGGGCTATACTATTTAATATAGGGACTTAACATGCCCCTCTCCTTCAAATAAGTGTTTTCCTCAATGCTTGATTATTTCTTGATGCTTCTGTATAAAATTCTCATCCTCCCATGTGAAATATTTTACAGGAAAGTTCTTCCACTTGCTGAGATACACTGAAATTGATCGTACTTGTCGAGTTCTTGTTTCTATGACTACTTCATAACTTCTTTCGATGTGATGTTGATCTTTGTGTTGTTTCATTAGATTCTGCACCAAAGTTGGGTTATCCTTTGAGAGTTGGAGAACTTGTTGTTGATGCTCGATGTCATATTCCACTAATTTATCATCCATATTATTTGATCCTTCAAACCATCCAACTTAGCCTCCATTTCTGCTTTTAAACCATCTATTTCATCTTCAATTGCTCTTCGTAAGATCGAAACTTGTTGCACTTGGTATCGTAATTTTGATATCTCATATTGCAACTCTTCCTCTTCATGCGTCATAGTATAGCTTTCTAAGAGCTTAATGGGTATGGAATTATTTTTTGGATCCATTATAGAACCCAAATACTGATACAAATTCTAAAATATTCCTTTGGAATCGCTTCAATAGCTTTTTCAAACAAACGTTATGCAATTTTAAAAACCGGATACACACCTTTTACTTGCTTTGAGGAGCTCGATATTGAAATTGTATTATATCTGTGATTGCAGATCTTCAATATCTGAAATTCAGCACTGTGGTAGCTCTCTGAAGCTTCTTTCAAATGCCACAGGTCTGACCTGATTTTGATGCTCCAAGACAAAGTTGTGTCCAATCTCCCACAATGACCTAATTCTGGACTGGTTCAGTAGAGCGAACTTGTATGACTTGCCACGTGTCACTGTTTTGTCCTTTGTTTCTGAAATTGATAGCAAAGAAACTAAAAGCCGTGTACTTGTGAATAATTTTGACGGCACTCCAATCCAATCTTCAGAGAGAGAGTTATTGAACTTTTCCCACGATCACCTCTTTGAGATGAAATTCAGGAGCCTGAAAAAGCACTACCTTCCACAGATCATATCTCCAAAAATATTGCGAACCAAGCTCTGAAATTTTTTTGATGAATTTCCTCAGGATTTCAGCTTCGCACCCTATGAATTTCAGATTCCGAACCTTCGTAGAAAAAAATTTATAGCGCAAATTCCACGATGACCTGTTTAGGAGCCTGAAAAAATACCTGACTTCCACAGATCATATCTCCGAAATTATTGCGAACCAAACTCTGAAATTTTTATACGAGCTTCCTCAGGATGTTTTCTTCGCACCCTAAAAATTTCAGCTTCTGAAACTTCGTAGAAAAAAAGTTATAGCGAAAATGCCACGATGACCTGTTTGAAGCAGCGAAACCCTAGAATCCAAAGCTCTGATACCAAATGTTGTGTAACCAGCTCCAAAAATAGAAGAAAAGAGATATGAACGCCTTAGAAATAAGCCACTTCGAGGGGGCAACCTCCAATACATTACATAAATGAACAATTCTTGGATGATACAATTCACAAAACCTTCTTTCTATATATAGGAGTCCATGGGGCCATAATGTAATCCTAGTGGGCCACAATGTAATCCTAGCCGACCTAACAATAATAATTTAAGGGCACAATAATAACAAAATGGGGGTTACAGGGGTACAATAATAACAATAAGGGGGGCTACACTAACATAATAAGGGGCTATACTATTTAATATAGGGACTTAACATGCCCCTCACCTTCAAACAAGTGTTGTCCTCAACGCTTGATTATTTCTTGATGCTTCTGTATAAAATTCTCGTCCTCCCATGTGAAATATTTTACAGGAAAGTTCTTCCACTTGCTGAGATACTCTGAAATTGATCGTACTTGTCGAGTTCTTGTTTCTATGACTGCTTCATAACTTCTTTCGATGTGATGTTGATCTTCCTGTTGTTTCATTAGATTCCGCACCAAAGTTGGGTTATCCTTTGAGAGTTGGAGAACTTGTTGTTGATGCTCGATGTGATCTTCCACTAATTTATCATCCATATTTGCTATTATTTGATCCTTCAAACCATCCAACTTAGCCTCCATTTATGCTTTTAAACCATCTATTTCATCTTCAATTTCTCTTCGTAAGATCGAAACTTGTTGCACTTGGTACCGTAATTTTGATATCTCATACTGCAACTCTTCCTCTTCATGCGTCATAGTATAGCTTTTTGAGGGATTAATGGGTATGGAATTATTTTTAGGAGGCATTTCAGAATTCAAATACTGATACAAATTCTAAAATATTCCTTTGGAATCGCTTCAATTGCTTTTTCAAACAAACGTTATGCAATTTTAAAAACCGGATACACACTTTTTTCTTGCTTTTAAGGAGCTCGATATTGCAATTGAATTATCTCTGTAATTGAAAATATTAAATAACTGAAATTCAGCCCTATAGTATTCCTCTGAAGCTTCTTTCAAATGCCACAGGTCGGATCTAATTTTGATTCTCCAAGACAAAGTTGTGTCCAATCTCCCACAATGACCTAATTCTGGACTGTTTCAGTAGAGTGAATTTGTACGACTTTCCATGTGTCACTGTTTTGTCCTTTGTTTCTGAAATTGATAGCAAAGAAACTACAGGCCATGTAATTATGACCACTTTTGATGGCACTCCAATCCAATCTTCAGAGAGAGAGTTATTGAACTTTTCCCACGATCACCTCTTTGAGATGAAATTCAGGAGCCTGAAAAAGCACTACCTTCCACAGATCATATCTCCAAAAATATTGCGAACCAAGCTCTGAAATTTTTTGATGAATTTCCTCCGGATTTCAGCTTCGCACCATATGAATTTCAGATTCTGAACCTTCGTAGAAAAAAATTTATAGCGCAAATTCCACGATGACCTGTTTAGGAGCCTGAAAAAATACCTGACTTCCACAGATCATATCTCCGAAATTATTGCGAACCAAACTCTGAAATTTTTATACGAGCTTCCTCAGGATTTTTTCTTCGCACCCTAAAAATTTCAGCTTCTGAAACTTCGTAGAAAAAAAAGTTATAGCGAAAATGCCACGATGACCTGTTTGGAGCAGCGAAACCCTAGAATCCAAAGCTCTGATACCAAATGTTGTGTAACCAGCTCCAAAAATAGAAGAAAAGAGATATGAGCGCCTTAGAAATAAGCCACTTCGAGGGGGCAACCTCCAATACATTACATAAATGAACAATTCTTGGATGATACAATTTACAAAACCTCCTTTCTATATATAGGAGTCATGGGGCCATAATGTAATCCTAGTGGGCCACAATGTAATCCTAGCCGACCTAACAATAATAATTTAAGGGCACAATAATAACAAAATGGGGGTTACAGGGGTAAAATAATAACAATAAGGGGGGCTACACTAACATAATAAGGGGCTATACTATTTAATATAGGGACTTAACACATGCTAAAAAATGAAATGGGCTACTCAGTACCTTGCTGTCATTTATGCAGCAAAACTCTAAAAATTGTATTTTCTGATGAAAATGTAAAAAACAAAAATTCCTTTGAAAAATTAGGGCTAATCAAGACTGGGGCTTGAATGAGTGGCTTCTTGATTTTCTCAAATGAGTGCTTTGCCTCCACCTTCCATTTTATGTCAGCTCCTTTCTTCAGCATCTCGGTTATGTCTTTGACAATCTCAACAAAGTTGGGAATAAACCTTCTCACAAAATTCACCCTTCCAAGGAAAGACTAAATTTCCTTCTTGATTATAGGAAAATCCACTTTCTGAATGGCATTTACCCTGCTCAGATCAATCTTTATCCCATATTTAGATATAATTTTCCCAAGTAACTTTCAAAAAGTTAAAGCAAAAATACTCTTAGTGGGATTAAGAGAAATACCAAACCTTCTACACTTCAGCAGAACCTTCTCCAAATGCTTCAAGTGGTCTTCCTTTCTCCTTGAGAATACAGTTATGTCATCCAGATAGACAACCACCAACTTATCCTTCTCCTTAGAAAAGGCAATGTCCATTTCTCTTTGAAAGGTTTCTCCTACATTCATTAGACCAAAGGGCATCTTGGCATACATGAAAGTTCCCCATGGTGTGGTAAAGGCAGTTTTCTCCTGATCTTTTGGGTGCACTAGTATCTGATTGTATCCTGAAAAACCATCCAACATAGAAATCCTTTGGGAACAAACAATGTTCTGCAGAATTTGGTCCATCTTTGGGAGAGGGTAGTTGTCCTTCAGATAAGCTTTGTTCAAGTTTTTGAAGTCAATGCAGATTCCGATTTCTCCACTCTTTTTTCTGACTGGAACCAAGTTTTCAATCCATTTTAAGAATCTGATTGGAACAATAATTTTGGCATCAAAGAGCTTCTTGATTTCCTTCTCAATCAGAGGCATGAGAAGTGGATTAATCCTCCTTAGTTTCTGTTTGAAAGGCTTTTCATTTTCTTTAATAGGAATGGTATGCTGAATAATAGTAGGATCATATTTCTTCAAATCAACATAACTCCATGCAAAAACATCTATGAACCTTTTCATCATCTCAATATATTTATGTTTCATATCTGCAAAAATAAACTTAGAAAGTTTGATCATTTTTGGCATTGCTACTGTACCAAGGTTACAACTCTCTACCTCTTCATCATCAGCTTGTATCCTAGGAGACTTGAACACATCATTTTGGTCAAAAATATTTTCAAGTGGGATTAGGCCTTTAGGTATAGAATTATTATTCAGCTGCAACACTTCAGAATTACCCTTAGTTTTGGAAAACATGTTTTGCTGATCTACTTTTGTGTTTTCAAACTCCTCTTTCAATTCTATGAAGTTTTTGACTTGCTGGTCACTCTCAAAAACTTGCTAGTGAATTATGTTGTCAGGGATAGCAGGCCTATGAAGAACTTCAACCTCATATCTTTCAGTGGAATGTGTAGGAATAATAAACAGACTTGCAGAAACAGCTAGGGAGTTAGCTACTGAGTTTTGGTCCCTAGTCTTCACAATAAAGGAACATTCTTGAAAATTCTCTAACATCTCCATGATCAAATTTCTGTATGCTCTCATTCTCACATCCTTGGTTTGATATACACCCTCAACTTTTTTAATAACTAATTCAGAATCTCCACAAACAGAAATATTTTGGGCACCCAATTTTTTCAAAATTTCTAAACCCAAAAATAGAGATTCATACTCATCCATATTATTTGTGCAATCAAAGTTCATTTTGAAGGAATATAACTTACTTTCATCCTCTGGAGTTGTGATCCAAATGACTGCTCCAACCCCCTCTCTTCCTGTTGATCCATCAAAGTGTAACAACCACCAACCTTCTGCCTTATCTTCACTGATTTGCTGATTTTAAACCTCCTGAATTTCTGCTTTCTTTTCATCTTCTGCTTCATCAGTTAGTTCATTGAAAAGTATAGCAGATCCTAATTCATTTTCAACATCATAGTTTGGGAAATTTTGAGGTTTTTCCTTGCTACTTACCATATAAGACATTCTTGTTTCTCTGTATAGTCTTCTTTTCTCACCAAAAATAGGAATGGTGGGATAAGTTAGGTACATCTGCATGGTGCCTTTGATCTTTGCTGCCTAAGACCTTGATAGTAGCATGCCAAACTTATGTGGAATGTCTGCTGCCACAATTTCCATTACCACTTTCTTGGCAAGGACTTGTGTAAGACCAAAAACAACATATTTTATCAAACCAATGCACTGAACTCTTTTTGAATCAAAATAAAACAAATACTTATATGTCCTAGTGATTTCTAATCCCATCCTTTCAATGATTACTTTATGCATGAGGTTATGAGAGGCCCCTGAATTCAACATGGCATTGTGTAATGTCATGTCATGAATACTAAGGCTGACATAGAAAGGAGGCACCTCTTCATTCTGCTCATCTTCCAATCTTGGTCATAAGTAAATGGTTGGATTTCATCTGCTCCTAGTTGGGAATTCAACATTTTTACAATTTTACTTCTATATTCATTCACCTTAAGAATTTCTCCAAAAGGGACTGGGATCTTGATTTTGGAAATCTCATTCTCCAAACTAAAAACATAAGTAATTTTCTCAATCTCTTTGACAAGAGGAGGAGGTGGTGGATCTTTTCTAACCTGAGTAGCTTTAGTGGCATCTTTCTTAGGCTGTGTTTTATTTGCAGTAATTGGAACATTTTTTGTTTGTGAGGTTGTATTGTTTCTGCATCTCAAATATTGCATGTTGATATCCTTTAAGGTGATCAGATGGTTCCTCACCTTTGTTTACATCATGATCTAACTCATCATGCTTTTCCTTAGTAAAAAAAATTCCAGACATGTTTTCATCTATGCAATGAATGGAGTCTTCTGGCATTTCATGCTGATCTTCTTCATCAACTAAATTTTGCTGAAAATGAGGCCTTACTTGAGGGTCAGGATGATTTCTATTTTCCCTTGGTCTTTTTTGATTTTGAGGTCTTCTGAACTAAGGATTTATAAACTGTGGTTCATGTTGTGTAGGAGGTGTAAAGCATTCCCAAGGGCAAGCCTATCCATCAATTTTTCCATTGTTTTCATCATGGAGTCAAATTTTTCATTTGAGGTGGAAGGCTTATCTTCTTCTTTCAATTTTGTCTTTCCCATCTTGGAATTTTTAGCTGCTATCATATTGACCTCCACCTTCACAACATCATTTTTCATTTCAACTAGTGAAGGGGATTCTCTTTCTCTTAGCAGGATAGAAAATTCATAATCAAAGGCCTCAACATATCTCAGTTGAGCTGCTCCTGGTGGAGGCTTAATATGGGCAGGGATGGAATCATAAAATTTGTTAAATATCTTGGAGAAATTTTGGACAGTTCATCAACAACTCTTTTCAAACTATTATACTCAATGAGGGCCTGCATAGGTTTTGTTCTATTTCCCCACTTTCTCAAGAAGCTATCTTCAAATTCATTCCAATTATGCAGGCTTCCTGTAGCAAGGGCTTTGAACCACTTTCTGACCTCACTAGTAAAGCTCTGAGAAAATAATCTCATCTTGATATCCTCATGGTCAACCTCCTCCCTATCTATAAAGTCATTAAACTGGTCTACATGCTCTTCAGCTGTAATATCTTCATCACTTCCCCAAGTTTTGATTCTAGCAAAATATTTGTTGGGAAGGGCATTAAGCAAAACTGAGAGAATGAGAGGGGCATACCTAGCAGGTGCAGTAGCAGGTGGAGGTGGAAAATTTTTAGCCATGATGACAGGAATTGTGGTAGTTTTAGCGACATTAGTAGTAGAGGAAGAGGAACTGTTAGGAGGTGGACTGATTGGTGTTTGTAGTCCAGTTACAAATATACTCTAGTCAGGTAAAGGAAAAGCCGATTTAATTCTTAACAATATTTCAAATGGGTCTAGTTCCTTCAACCTATCCAAATATTCCCTCTCTAACAATAACTCTGATGTGACTTCTTCCCAAAATTCTTCTTTATCTTTTTGGGTCACTAAGGATGAGGTATCAATACCTCTTCTTTGTAGGTCTAAAACAATATCAGTCAATTCTTTTTCATTTTCAGACCAAAACAAGAATTCCTGAATTTTATCATCAAAATTTTTATCTTCAGGACTTCTTAAAACTTCATAGGACAGGGCTTTTATCTGTAATGGAGTACCTGATTGTGTAGAAATGCCTTGAATGCCTCTAGAAATTGTGTTTGGATTATCCATAATTGTAGGTGGATTTCGGTCAGGATTACTCCTCGTATATCTCCTTTTCGAAGCCACCTTTGAACATTAGAATTTTGAATGGAGTCACCAAGGTAGTTGCAGCCTCAAACAGATTCTGAGCTCCTTCTACCTTCAAGAGTTTAGCTTCAAAATTTTTGGAAAAGTATATCTTCAGTCTCCCGGCAGACGCACCAAAATATTATCACAAAATTATACTTGATTGGCTGCTTATCAAACAAATCAATGTAACTATTTCAAACTAGCTTCTGACTGAAGCTTAGCCTCTTCAGTTTGAGAGGGCTCTCTCAAGGGGGTTTATGATATTGAATAATGATAGTACTAGATGGCTAACTCTATGGGAAATGTAATTTTTTTTTTTATGTTTGCAGGTTGAAAAGAATGCAGGCTTGCTACCATTTGGCTTATGGAGTCAACAATCAGTAGTTTCAGTGGAAAGGTTTCTTGACATGGAAACTGAGGTAGATAGAGGTCTTTAAAAAATGAAACTCACATATAAAACATAGGAAAACATAGTCATTTAATCACTAAAGGAAGTCAGAGCATAAACTTATGAATTATGAGTAATAGAGATGAAATATACTGCAAGTGGTAAACATAAAGATATAGATCAATGAAACATTAAAAACCTCATGAGAATCTCAGGTTTGTCAAGAAGAAAGTCACTCTGTATTACTGATATAATTCAAATACATAAAAGCAACAGTTTAGTGCAAAACATCTCCAACCCCTCACTACTTCGATTCTTTTTCTTTAAATAGAGCTTCTTTACAACAAAGATGATCTGCCTGGTGGCTAGACCATCGAATTCACCTATGACACATTTCATAACTGAAAGACATAACTTCTAACAGAAAACTGACAGCTATAACTTAAAGAAATCATCTCCTAATAGGACTCTAACTCCTATTTATTACATATCTCTACCTTATCTTGAAACAATTACATGTCAGTTACGAAATAAGCATCACATGCTCGAAAGATACATGATAGGTTCATTACCACTTTACATATTTAAGACTCTCCTAGACATGTGGAACATAACCCTATTTTTCAGGAATGCATAACCCTTATCTTCAAATAGTGTTTTGGTTGATGACCTGTCTCCACAACACTTCCTTCGAGTCATAAATATTTGATGTTGAGCTCCCTTGACATGTTGGAGGAGTCCAACTGTCCAATTTCATAGCGAGCTTTGGTAGCGTTGAAAAAGTAGCTTCTACACCCAAAAAATCTGCTCCTTTGCTATTCCATGGTGTCAATCAAGTCATGAAACATCACCACCATCAATCTCCCTCCTTGAAAACTTAAAAAAGTGACTTTAGAGGAAAAAAGGCTGCTACAAGTTTTTTCGTAGCATTTTCCTGGCGTTAAGCCTAGGAAATGCTACGAAACTTTTTAAAAGTGCAGAAATTTCACATTTCAAAACTATCTCCAAAAAGTGATTTCTAGCTGAAAAAACCTGATTTTCTGCATGTAATGAACCCTATGAAGCATATTCAATCTCATTTTATGGCTCCTATGGTATTTCCTCCTCATTTATGATCAGTTGAGAAATGGGATCTTCAACCACAGTCATCTTCAAACCCTTCTTTTCCAGCTCTTCATGAATAAGGTCTAATTGTTCTTGAAGGTCTTTGACTTGGTTCGTCAGTGTCTTGTTCTTAGATTGTAAGTGCAGGTTTACCTTTTCAATGCGCTTTACCTCTTTTCTTAGTGGCTGAGTCCACTTTATTAGTTTTTTTGTGTTGTCCAAGGTCTTTGAGACACTTGTGACTTGATCCTCCCAAATCTTCCTCTTCTGTTCAAACTGCATTCTTTCAGCTCTATGTTTCTTTGCCTCTTTCCTCAAGACTGATATCTCTTCACTTGCATCTTTCAACTTCTCCTTAAGTACTTAAACTTCTAACTTTTCAATGGTTTTCTCTTTGCCATTATTTTTTTTGATGACTAGATCTTCTTTTGCAGGTGAAGAGAGGTATATGATGCTTGGTGGTGGATGAACAATTTCATTGACCTTTTGAGTTTCTTCGCTGCTTTCCAAGATATTTCTGGCATGTATTGTCATTGGTTTTCTAGCTTGAAACATGAATCCTGCATCATCACCTGAAAACTCTAACTTCTTAGATGTTTTTCCTTTCTTAAGCTTCCTTCCTCCCTCATCTATGTCTTCTGCTTGGACAATGGGAGTTTCTTCAATATCAATGGTATGCAAGATGTCCTCCAAGTTACCCTTAGCCACTGTTTGGCTCCTTGTAACCGTCTTGCTACCATTTTTGCTCACTGCTGAATTTTGTTTTGCATGTGTAGCTTTGGGTGTATCAACCTTCTGCAAAGGCTCTGTCTCCATGATCACTGGCTCAACTTGCTCTGCTACTGTAGGTGATGAAACATCTCTAGGTTTGGGAACTCTTTTAGGGGTGACAACATCTATTTCAAAACCACTGATGAACATAAAATATGTCCAATATCTGCCTAATATTTTTAACTCCTCTAACACTAGTAACTTGATCAAACCATGATGAAAGAAGTTTCATTTCCTTATTTTTTAACTTTTACCTTATCTGAAATTTTAGATAAGCTTCTGTATAAGTAAAAAGGCAAGTCAAGACACCTCTTATAAGCATACAGTGGTAGGAATAAACCATGTGAAACCTCCCTTTACAGGTGAAGTACTTCTGAATAATAGCAGCAACTTTGAGAAGTTGTCTTTCATGTAGCTCTTTGGGATAGCATTTGGGAGATCAATTTCACTATGCTCTTGCTTGATGAATTCTTTGTAGTCATGCATGGTGAACTTGATGCCTTTGAACCACTGTTCCCCTCCCCTAGGGATTCTTGTTGTTTCAATGGTATATAGTGCTACTGTGATGTTTAAAATTCCCACCTTTGAAGCTGTCCCATTGAAACTAATAGAAAACTCCTTATAAACCTGCAAATGGAAACCCTGCAGCCTTTGGAAGAACTGCAAACAACCTGTTCTTATGAATATATCCAAGGAAGTTGGGTCTTCATTTAACAAATTCATGTCCATGGGTTCATATCCGAGGAAGTGACCACCTTTGTTAGTCTTCTTTCTTGCATCCATGGTGAATTTATGTCTTCTCATCATTGCTTGATTAGTGACACCTCCAACTTTTGAAAATGCCAACAACCAGCTTCGCTCGGTGAAGCAACTCTCCAGCAACTCAATAACATGCAAGGATAAAACAAAGAAATGAAAAAAAGACTCAATTGGGTAATGTATTATGGTTTCGATGACAACAAATGCCCTAATCATGACTCATGCAAGCTAAAAACAGTAATGATGACCTCAGGCATGACCTTGTACCTTTGAAATAACCCTAACTGACTTGAATGACATCCACCCTATCTCCTCTAATCATGAACTGAAACCTTGCACCATATTTGACAAGACAGACAGAAAAATTGACTTTCGTAGTGAATCTATTTCAATTTCTAACAGTTTCACTACGAAATTATTAGGCAGTTTCGTAGCGAAAACTGCTTTTTTACAGTGTAAAACGCCACGAAAAGAGGAAAAACTGGCTAAAGTGTCCTTTTCAGATTTAAACGCTTGGGAGATGGAATATGACACCTAATGATGACTGATGAGACATGATGTGACCTATATGGAGGTGGGTTTGAACCTTAGGATATGTTTAAAGATGAAAAATTTAAATTTTCCTATATCAACTTGTGACAAATGAACTCTATGACCATGTCAATAATTTTTCACTTTTTCTGAGTGATATCACATAATCTTCCATTTATGTTAACCTATGATATCTTAAATAAAAATGTCTATAATTGTTTAATAGGCTCAGGGGCTTCCTCTAATATCATGCCAAAATCAGTATGTGCTAAGTTGAACATAACTCCTTAGAGTTCCCCTGTTCATATAGTACAACTTGATAGAACTAAAGCAAAGGTTGTACGAGAAACAAATTCTATCTCTATCAGATTGTCATCAAACACTAAGGTTTCTCAGATAATTGATATATTGGTGGATGATATTCCTGAGTTTTACGGTTTAGTGTTAAGCAGAGATTGGTCTGAAAAAATTCATGCATATTTTGCAACAAACTAGTCACATATGTGGCTACCACACAATGGAAAACCAAATCAAATCCGAGTAGATCGAGAGAAATTCATGAAGCATACAGTCACCGATCTTGAACGAATAAACAAGCCAGTAGCATTCAATAATAATATTATTGGAAACTACTCGGCAGAATCATTTCTTGGAAATTTTAATGCTCAACCATCACATTTTTTTGATAATGCATTTATCTCTCAAATCGAGAATTTTTCCCAGACAGACACTTCTAAATGTAAAATTTTTGTAGATAAACCAATAGTTAATTCTTTGTTTTGGATTATTTATTTTGATGGCTCTAAATTAGAAGATGGTGCAGGAGCTGGCTATATTTTAATAAGCCTAGAAGGAGAACAAATCATGTTAGCCTGCAAAATTGAATTTGATTGCACAAACAATATAGCAGAGTACAAAGCATTAATCCAAGGTTTGTACAAAGCAATTGATCTTGACATCAAATATTTGAAAGTCATAGGAGATTCAGAAATCATTGTTAAACAGGTAAGAAATATGATCCATTGTCATTCTGGACATTTAAAGCATTACTAATCATTAGTCCAAGAATTGACCATTCATTTCTTAGCTTTCAATATTTCTTCCATACCTAGAATAAAAAATGCTAGTGCATATTTATTGGATAATGTAGCATCAAAATTAATTCCATCTCAAGAATTTAGTCCCGATAGATTTTCCGTTGAATTTATTTTTAGACCATATGTTCCTGACAATATTACCAATTGGAGAGTATTTAATAATGATACAGATATCATAGATTTCCTTACATCTGAAGGATCTTATGATAATCAAATTTTAGATGAAAATGAACATGACACTCAGATAAAGGACGAATTAGATGAAAATCCAATTTCTAAGTCAGTTGTCAAATTAGAAGACCTTTATGATCTAAAATATAGGTTTAAAAGAGTTACTAACTCTAAAACTCAAAATTCTACCTTAAGATTTGAGTTAGTAAATCTCAGAACTGATAAGAAAATCTCATTTATTTATGAACTCTTGATGAGCAAATGATAAAATCAACATAAGAAAAGATTATGAATCTTAGTTGATGAAACGACCATATAATTCTTCATTGTACTTAAATGTTGCATCTATTATACATAATATTTTGAGGAAGCATTTAATAAGATCACGGTAAACCACACGAATGATATATTTGTCCTTATTACATATTTTCTTCATTGAATTTGGAGTGCTGAATTATCTTTAAGAGAAGCAGTGCATTATTAACTTGAATCTTTTTAAAGCTTTTGATTGTTTCCTTAGATTAGTTGGAATGAAGTTGCATTGTGATTTCTAGTTTGATTTCATGATTTTCATCTCTGAAACATAGCAGTAATTTTTAAGAGATTTTGTTTCCTGAATCACATTCTTTACGGTTTTTCAGTTTGAATAGGGGCCTACATTCCTTTGTCCCCTAGACAACTAAGGAAGACTTTATGCAAGAGTCAACTCAACCTAGAAGAGGAGCTAGAAGTAGATTCCCGAAGTTCGTTTATTTTTCTTTGAAGAGTCTTGTTCATTTTTCTAGAATGATGCCCTTTTGAATTTATTGCAAGAGTTTAGTTTTTATTTGATAGATCCCTGAGCTTATATTCTGGCATATATTTTTCTACACCTCTAAGTTTACTTAACCGGATTGAAAAATTAAATGTTGGGGTAAATATTGTATTTATACCACCTGACAGACATAATTACAATCTCCTGCTTGATGGAGGTGGAAGAGGAAGGAGTATTGGTCATACTTTTGGCTAGCTCTGCCTTTCTTCCTAGTTGTCCTAGAATGGTTCTTGAGGACCATTTTGATTGTATCTTAAGGAAGTTGGTAGATATCTCCTCCTGATAAAATATTAAGGGTTTCTATCACCTCCTCCCTGATCCCTTAGAGAAGTTCTAGTTTAAGTGATTCAGGATCAAGGGTACAATTGGATCTGTTATAGTTTAACTGGAACCTCTCTTCATAGTCCTCTAGGGATTCATCAGGCTGTAGAGTTTAGTTTCCTTGGACCTACAGTAGTCACTGTACTTGTTTTTGAAGGCCTCTTGCATCTGTGCCCAGGTAGTGATGTTGTTCCCAAGTAGACCCGTGAACCAGCGCAAGGCTGCATTATTAAGGGTAGATGGAATAGCTTCAAATTTTGATCATATGAGGCATAGTCATAGGTCCTACATACAACAAAAAATTCAAACATGAATGTGTTAGGGTCCTCAGAGGTAAGTCCATGGAAATGTGGAAGGGCTGAGGGGTTGATGTTCTTCATTTTAGTTTCCCCATCTGCCTCTCTAATGGGAAAGACTCCCTGGGCTTCAGTTTCAACCATGGTTTGAATAGGTGAAGTAGGATCCTCTGGTGAAACAAGTTGTTCTTCTTCCCAATAGGTTCCTCAAAAATTTCAAAAGGCTCACCTATGGTGTGTTCAAGCTCACAATCACTGAAGAAGGGTGAAGGGTGACTATGTGGGGATGTGGGGGTTTTTGGTAAAACATTTCCTTGAATATCCCTACTCCTACGAGGCATGAAAATCATATTTTTTGTATTTTTTAATATTTTTGAAAAAACATGTAAAATTGAAGCAGAAAAGAATGTTAAAACATAATCAAAGCATCTACTAGACACCTCCCTGGAAATATCGCCAAAATGTGGTGAGACTTGGTATTGCACCAAGAATGTTGCAACTCCCAGAGGCTACTCTACTTTAATTTATCAACCCAGGGTTCGTAGAAAATTGGAGTTGACAGTGCTATATACACAACAGATGCATTCTACTCATGTCATCCTCTTCTAAGTCCTACGAAAGGGTGCTATTTCTAGAGTTTCTGAATGAATTTTGTTACACTTCTAAATTTAGACCTAGGGCTACAAGTGATTCAAATCCATTACTCTATCATCAATCAAAGAGCTATTCTACAGCAAGAAAGTACATCTAGCTACTTTACAATGGAAGAAAGCTACAAATTAAGCTATGGAAAGAAATGGAAGCAAACTAGGCATCTTTCATGAAGTAAATTGCTGAATTGAAATTAAAGAAAGAAGACTAACCTAATCACACATTGCTGGGAAAAATGGTTAAAAAGAGTCTGTCTATTCATGTTTTAACTATCATTCTTTTACTCATGCATCTAATCATGGCTTAATTATGCTTGTAATTACATTTTTTGCAGTAAGGAGGAGAAAGCGCTAAGGTGGTTTAGGAAGGTCATGAAATCATGGGTGCAGGGCTGAAGGTGGTTGGGTGGTTTTGGTAGGTCTGGATGAGGTGCATGATGGTTTCTGGGCTTAAGGAGAGGCCCATTGGTACTGATGTAGAAGATGCTACAGGTTTCCTGTAGTGCTACAGGAAATAGTCTGAGGGAAATTTGAGGCCAAAAATGGTGGAGAAAAGAATAGGGGAGGTGGAATGAAGGTGTGTTTGGATGAATGGAGGGTGGCCAACCCATTTTCCAAGCTCATAACCTCTTGAGAATCCCATCTTGCACTTCTAGGGTTGCTCACGGTATGAAGGTGAAAAATATGAAAAACATGGCTAATGGTGATTTGATGGAAAGAAGACTGATGATGGGTGAGAAATGAAGCTAAGGGTGCTGGTGAAGTCCCCCTTTGTTGCGTCACTTAAACCTGCAAGAAAACTACCTGTTAATGCAACAAAAATTGGAAAATTCATGATGAAGGAAATTGAAAAGATGAGTTGAATTTGGAGAGAAAACCTACTTTAGCCTTCAAAAAAAAATCTAACTCAGTATTCTAGATATGTTCATGACACTACAACAACCTAACTATTGTTTCCAAGAAATCATAAACTAAAGAGAAAATTTGGCCTGTGGGGAAGGTCCACCCTCCTCTAGATCCAATGAAAGAGATGACAGAGGGAGGTTTGACACACAAATTTCTGAGTTTATCAATTATTCTACCAACATTTATGCAAGCTTAACTACAACAAAATCAAAATGGAAGCAAACTAAAAACAATGAATTGAAATGTAAACTAACTAGCTAAAAACTCATAAAGCAAACTAGCTACAATGACATAAAAATAAGCATGAATACACAAGAGAGACTAAGGTCAATGGATTGGGCTCTAACCCACAAGCCTAGCCCTCTGAAACTTAATCAATGAAGGAAAATTTGAATACTCATCTTATTACAAAAAATAGTATCATTACATAATCATAAAAGTCTCAAAAACTTATTACAAGAGCTAAGAGTCTATTAGATTCCTTCAAAGTTCAAATCCTAATGAGCTCTTGCTTAGCCCTATTTAACCTAGAGGGTAGCTACCAACAACTCCCTAAAAAGTAGGTGATGTGTCCCCTTTGATTGTAAGATAAGTGGAGCTTTGGTGCACTTGATCTCCCACTTTCTTGGATGCCTTTGATTTCGAGCTTTTGGAGGGAATATCAAGGATCCCTTCGCTACCATTGGGAGTTAAGGAGGTGGGCAATCCCCTAGAATCTCTCCTTGCTATCTACTCCAAGATTTAATTGCAAAATCTTCATCAAAAGTGAAATATCTTCATGATTATCCTGAATTTAACTCGTGTTAGGAATTAAAAGTATCACAAGCCTTAAGAACCATATACACTAGCAACATAAGACCAAAATATAATTTAAATGTGAGAAAAAAGGACTTAATAAGGATAAAAAGGTGACAATTAACCCCTCCAATTATACCTAATGATGGAGCTCATCAAGTAAATCAAATAAAAATGGGATGGGACAATTTTTTTTATTAAGTATGATGTCTTAGTTCTCAATTCCATGGGGAATCACTCCAAAATACCCTTGTTCACACGTGCTAAAAAATAATAGAAAATTACTACTCTAAAAACTCGAAATTCAAGAACTAGTGAGCTAGTTAACGTATCAAATGCCTAACATAATCAAGTTAAAATGAAATGTGGCAAATTTTATTATTAAATTGAATGTTTTTAGGAACTAATCCAAGTGTAATCAACTCAAATGAAGTTCATTAACCCATTCTAAAAAATAGAATAAAATTACTACTATTTCGCTACAAGGCATTTCCATAAATCTTGTATTTGCGAACTAGTAACCAGATCCAAGTAGCTTAATGATGAAGATGTTCTTACAAAGTTATTATAGGGATGAATAATTCTTGTGAATCTATAAACAACATGAAAAATAACTTACTTCAATAATTTAACTCAATCCTACAACAAGAAAAGAAACATTACTTACTACAGAAATATGCAAAACAAAATAAGAGATGCATGTGAATAAGAAGTGAAAAGAACATAGGGAAATTATGCAAGAGGGCTATGAGGCTCCTGGGATGGCCAAGCCCAAGGAGATTCAGATTTCTATGGAATAAACCAAGCCTTCGAAGCTAAAATTGGCACCAAACTTCCTTATTTGAATCAATCCAAGTACATCCCACCAAGAAATAAAAGTGGAGCTGCAAGAAAACAAAATTTCTCCACAAGAAGACTAAATAATACATCCCTCTAGAGGCCAATTCTAATTGGTACTTATAAAAAATGATGAGGAAGCGTTCTCCTAGAAAGGAGAAAGCTTTCCGCTCTAAAATTCCTCAAATAGTGGATCTGGTTCCCAACACTAGGAGTTTGCATTAAATGACAGGGAACACCTTCCTATATTTTCTCAATCACTGGAGTTCCATAATCTCTCAAAAATTTCATGATATTTTATTCATATATTCTCCACTCTTGATCATCTTGTAGTATAGAGAAATTCCCTAAATTATCTCCTTCTCCAAATCTTCATGATCTTCCCAATATTCTTACAATATTCTTTAAAAATAAATAATATTAGGCACAAATATGCAATTATATCTAAACCTTCCTATGAACATATTAAAGCTTAAAAAACCATTATTAAGTGTAGAAGGAGAGATTTAGTATAACCTTTATGTTCCTAAGAAAGGTTAGATGGGCCTTAATTTATGCCTAAATTAGAGGCCCATCATACCCCCTACTGAAATTGTTACTCATCATTTGAGAAACCTATTCATCCTCCTTTCTTTGTGGTTATTCATGTATGCTGGAATCGTTCATTCTATGTTTTTGGTCCATATGTTTCTCCTCCTGTTGTTCTTCTTGCTACTCTTCTATTTTCATTTCTTCCCCCATTTCAGTTTCCCATGGAACTTCTAATATAGGTTTAGGATGCTTCTTTCTCTCAGGTGATTCTTCAACTGTAATGGTTTCTATTTGTGAGGGGAACACATTGCTTTTGGTTTTTCTTCTTGGTATTCCTCTGGAACTCTCTTTGTGAAAATAAGGATTTATTGGTATCCATTACCTCATTAGTAATGTCATTCTCATTGAAGTCCAAACCTCTTACTTTTGATACAAATTTTTGGCCATGACATATCAAATTCTTATGAACATCCTTAACTAACAATGTAAATCCTCTTTTCTCATTAAATTATGGAATTGAAAATAGTTAATGGAGAGTTATTTCTTTTTAAAAAGGGAGAAATTATGGTCAATAAACCGAAGCAAAAGAAATGAATGATGTGAGGACCAAATTGGTGGCTTGGATACCTTTTACCCTTGTAGAATTTTTCATGTCGGTAGCAAATCCTTCGCATCTTCGTTGTGTTTCTTTGTACCTTGCAGTTATTAATTAATCATTTTCCAACACCCTAGTAACAAAATTTTTCTCTTGCAACCCTCTATTAACTTCCCGTGGAAAATTTTTCCTTCATGTAGCAAATATGTTTTTCCTGTAGCAAATTCCTGTAGCAACTATGTTTCCTATAGCAACTTCTTGTAGAAGATCTATTTCGCCTGTAGCAACCCATATTTTCATGCCAAGAGGTGGTGGGTCCACCTTTTTTTTATTTTTTATTTTTTCACTTTTTTTTTCATTGCATGAAAAATAAACTCAGAGTGATTTTTTTTGTTAATTGAGTTCACTCTTAGTTACTCCTTTGCACTCCTTGTATTCCATTAAAACTAATTGCTTAGTTCCCACTTTCTCAACTCCTCTTCACTTTTTTCTTGTTCCTCTCCCACATGTGTGTGTGTGTTTCTTCGTGGAAAAGTGAAGCTAACTGCTAGATAAAGCTGAGGTTGCTCTGCTATTGATTTTGGCTATAAAAACCTTTCCTTATCACACTTTTAATATTTTCTTAAGCTATAACATATTTGAAGGGTGATGTTAGAGAGTTGCATACCTTAGCCTTGCCCTTGATTTGTTTTTGTAGGTGATATTGAGGATAATGATATGACTATTGAAGCTACCTTCGATAGTTCTAAAGCTGCTACTAATGATCTTGAAGCTCCATGTGATAATATGTTGTAGGTCCTATTGTTGATAGCCTTGAATATGGAGGTCTTTCAGGGTCTTTTGTTGTTGTTATCAT
Source organism: Pinus albicaulis (assembly GCA_034641835.2). Lineage (NCBI taxonomy): Eukaryota > Viridiplantae > Streptophyta > Pinopsida > Pinales > Pinaceae > Pinus > Pinus albicaulis. The sequence continues at coordinate 422,738,784 of CM076578.1, forward strand.
TGCTTCACATTTGTTAGGGTCCTATATTTTATAGGATCTCAAGGTGATTGAGTATTTTATAATTGTAATTTTACATTGTAAATAATATTCAATATGCAAATTATTTCCAAAAAAGTATACATGAAATAAAATCAAAAGAGGGTATGTCAAAATATGAATGTTAACACTGGAAAATTGTACAACAGAAAACGACATCAAGTAATGTCGAGCCCAAGAATTTATAGGACAGGGGTACATTATGGAATCAAAAATATTAAGAATCTCTAAGGTTTGGAGCAATTCAAGATTTAACTAGTCATAAATGCCCGAATGTGCGCTTTTTCCTTCGAGAAGAGTTCCTTCTGCGCGCACCGGAGCCCGATAAGTGTGCATTTCTGGAAATGGAAAAAAGTCCCTTTTCGTGACCACAAGCAAGCAAATGAAAGTTTCTCCTTATGTGAAAGCCGCCTAAGGACAACACTAGCGCCTCCTTAGGCCTTGTGTGAGCACACAAAAGCATATTTCAGCCCATAATGGAATATTGCCCCTCCCTTGGGTCACTATCTACCATGTATCAAGGGAGGGAAGGAGGTTTGAAAGCTCACCTATATAAAACCTCAAAGAGATGAACAATGGGTGAGCACAAGGTTATGCTGGCCAAAGTTACCCAAGCAACACCAGCTGTTTGTGTGAACCAAGGAGCAGGAGCTGAAGAAGAGGACTCAATTGTTGGCCAGCCAACAATTTCAGTCCATTGCAGCAAAGAGAGAGAGTTGAACTGCGTCAGAAGGCAGAACTTGAAGGAAAAACATCCTTGCGTCGGGTTCTAGAGCCTCTGCCTAGGCCCTTCGGCAAGTGGGTAAGATTTGTATTCATTCCAAGCATTCAATGAGAATAAGGCCATCGAGCCGTTATTTACCTTGTTATTGTTTGGAACTCTCTATTTAGCTTCTTTTTGTGTTTTTAGTTTTAATTTTTAACAGAGCATACTTAAGTGTATTACTTCATTTTAAGTCTTATACTTCTGAGATCCCCCTAGATAATGCATGTTACTTATGGTTTAGAGAAAAGACCACATTCTCTAGATGCGTGCGATTTATTACACCCGTGTGTCGAATCCACCACAACAATGAATATGAAGAAAAATACAAAAAGAAAGAAAGTTTAAAAGAATAAAAAGAAAATAAGAACCCCACAAAAGAAAAATAGAAATAATATTGAAAGTGCTGCAAATTCAAATGCCACTACTAATAAATTAGTTTTCTTTATGTCAAAATCCAATAAGATTGTGTGTAGCTAGTCTTAAAATGGAAAAATGACTAGATTTTTGTTCAAATCATACAGCTTAATCATGATTGAGCAATTGTGAATTTCATGTTAATTAGGGTAGTGAATAAATGTTTGAAAAATAGTTTAATCCTGGGAAATAAATAGTTAGGTAGAAAATGAAATTGATTCAACTGTTTAAATTGAATCAATAGGATAAATAAGTGATAGAGTAGGTTATATTTTTATAAAAAATAAGGTGATGTGGGTTTTCCAGCTTAAATGCACCCTAAGAAAAGAAGAAAAATTGTTAGCTTAGAAAAGAAATGAAACCAAAAGGGTCGGTAGAGGTTGTGTTGAAAATTTGAAAAGAATTAAAATTCCATGGGAAATTTTAGGGGCTAATATTCGCAGGTGGGCTAATTTTCCATGCTTTTTCAAAAAAAAAGATTCACCAATTCCCATTTTTTTTTAAATTTATTCGCCCAAATTTTATAGTATAATAATATTTTACCATAAAAATCACCAAAAAATTATATATACTAATGTAAAATGATTACAAAACTAAATATTTTTACAAAAATAACATAAATTTTTTTACAATTCACATATTGTGGACTACTAAGATTCGCCAAGGTTTTAAACTTTAAGATAAATGTTCATCCTTAAAATTTTCCCTGTAAAATGCTTATCCTAAGTTTGAGTTTTCAAAAATATTTCAGGCATATAAAGAGGAAAAACGGTAAAATTTCTTTATCCTAAGTCTAAAACATTCGAGTGCATGAATATAAAGTGTGGCATATCATTATATCTTCTGTGGCATATCATTATATCCTAAGTTTCTACATTAATTTGACCCCCCCACTACCCGACAAACTGTCGTTTCATATCACTTTAAACTCTGCACACTTAATCATCCATCAGATCCTTCCGCCCTTGATCTGACGACCCTTATTCCTTTTTGGTCCCCCCTCTCCATTCGATCTTTACAGGGGGGTTGGGTTCGAAAAAATAAGTTTTTCTTTCCAGCCCTGTTGGCTTGAGGGGTCCTGACCCAGGTTCAGAGTTAAGGTTAACCAACAAAACCCTCTTACTACTGTCCCTTTTCGTAGTGACCCACTTGCGCAAGTCAAAGTATCACCCGAAGTAGTATGGGGGGGTTTTGGAACCAAGTTTCCACACCTTGAGAGAGAATTAAATGATGTGGGTGTCTTCAGATCTAAAACAACTATGATCAGACCTTGACTATAGAAGCCCTAACCAGAAACCCTAACCAGACAGATTTATGTCAATTATACATAATATCTTGTGTGTGCGCTAAAATAGACTCCACAATCCTTGTGATAATCCTTAATACATATTATTAAAGCTCAACAGTAATAGATCCATTCATTTATCATTCATCTAAAGTAGAAAATGATTGCGTAATCGATCTGAATACATATAACAAAATAACTAGAAATAAAATGCAGAAACAGATCATAAATCGAATAATAGATGCATTTGATACTCATATATCATCCAAAAAATTCCTTTATTCATTCACAGTCACATCGTCCTTAAAAAATCTTCAATATACCCATGCACACAAACAGCGGGGTCTGCATGCAACAATACAAAGGTCTCCGCGCACACAGCTAGCAAGAGCCTTCTAACCCAAAAAAGTTCGCTCAAAACATCAACGCATATTTAAATCAACCTTTGCTTCTCCTCTATCGACTCGATCTAGAATTCTATTTATACTTTTATATTGTGGTCATCTAAGGTTCACAAACTGTGGTTTGTGGCCCCTAGTTCTACCCTTTGACCCATTACAACTCATGATGGGCTTTGACCCACCCCAAATCCCCTTGAATTGTGTTGTGCACGACTAAAGTTACAAAAAATTTACAAAAATATTCCAAAAATATATCAAAATCGGTCCTAAGGGACTCCGCTCCAACAGGCCCCCAACACAATCTTGTGAGTTGTCTTGAGTCACAATGGCACTGGGTTCTTCATCTTGTTATGCATTTCTTAAATGGAAACGACAAAAGGCGCCAGGACACCTGCACTCTGATCTGTTGCACTTTGCACAGTATCCACTTGCTTATGCGATGTCAACCCTTCTACGAATAGATTGATATTTTGCAGGGTCTGATTCAAGTTCTTCATGGCTGCATCTAGGTCTTGAGACAACTTCATTACCTCATCTGCCCACGGCTTCATATGCTCGGTCATGATATGCTTCTTCCTAAGGACCTCCTTGACTTCATCATGCATAAATTATCTTATCTACAGGTGGGCCATGCACTGAGAAGGGACACAAGTGGGAAAGGCCTCTTGAAGGTTGTCAAAGGCCTACTCCTTGGCGTGCAACTCCTGAGTGAGATATTTGACTATTGGGTTTGTTTTCACAGAGGTCCACAATCCCATTATTAGAGCCCTTGTCAACATTATCTGAGATGATTTCTGACACTTCTTTTACCAAGGTTACCCGTTGCGCTCCCACCTCTGGGGGAGTATCGGGTTGCAACTTAGCCTACAATGCTACAATATGTTGTTCAAACTCTTCTTTCACCATATGCACTTATGTCCTGGAAGCCTTTAGCGCAATAACCAAGCTTTCAATCTTGAACTACGGTGCGGCGGATGCAGGAATGGCCACTTCGGGAAGATCACTGCACAACCTATTGATTAAGTGTTCCAACTCTGCACGATGAGCCACAACTGCTTGCTGCGCTGTCTGTGCCTAGAGAGCGATTCTTCGATTTTTGCTGCAACCACATGTTATGCTTCGTTCAACTTCTGTTGCATGTGCACCTCCCTACATTCCAGCTCATCATCCTAGTAATCCCCAATTTTGTCCAACTTGGGCTGCTCTTCTATCCCAATGTTGACTTCCGTCAACTTCAAAGGTTTAGTTACATCTAACATTCCCAATGAGGGCCCTGAAACAGCACGCTACCCTTCAGACTCAGGGACGTTGACATTTCTTGGATCATCTTCATTATCCTCTATTGACAAGTTCCTGTAATTGACAATGTCTTGCATCTGCGCATCCCATGCTAGCGCAACACATTCCCTTTGGGGTTGGGAGTCATAAAAGATAAGAGCATCTATGTCCTGCAGGGCTTCATCCAATTTTTCTGATCCTCAACCAAGTTGAAGGTTGATAGGAAATCATCAGTCATTGTAATCCAATGGTGAGTTCCTCAGTGCAGCTTTGTTTCCAGATACCAAGTGGTACGTACCGGCGCCAACGAATGAATAAACATGTGAACCCACTCGTTCGAAGTCTTTTATTTCCAAACTTCCACCCACATGGCCAGGTGCTTGCGCGGGTCTCCCTAACCATAGAAAAAATCAGTTGGTGGGGTAGCGGGAGGCTCAAAGTGTAACGTCATCATCTTTATACATTCCTCCCAGTCCTTAAAAACACCCTTGTGTGTATCCCACCAACGTGTTGAGGTTGTGCGCATAGCCAGGTCAAGCGCCCAGAACCTTCGTTTTTCTGGGACAACCTTTTCCAATTCTTCCAGAAATACTACGACACTACTAGAAGCATAAAAATAGGGTAGTTTTCTTACCTTTGAGGAGATGCATCAGAAGTTCTTATTGATATTGAGGCAGCGCAACGCAGAAACATCATGCAACTGATTCTACCAGCTCTCCATCTCTCCATATGAATCGAAAAAACATGAACTATCCTTCTCCCAATTCAACATTCCATTAGATATGGGGTTGATCCAATCCTTGTCCTGCACAGTCAGCTTGTAGATATGGTTGATATCATCTCCTTCGCGCACTAGATCTATATATCTTTCTCCTTCTACCAGATTTAGTGGTATTATTACCTATGTACCATCGTTCTCAAATATCATGCTTATGCGCTTTAGGTTTACGATGCCTCCCATATCGATGGCCCAATCCAATCCCAATAGCGCAGGGTAGGGATCTACGTCATCCACAATTTGTATCACTTCAAAATCTGCGCGTACCTTTACTCCAGCAATGTCTACCGGGACCTGTGGAAGTACTCCAAGTGGAATTATCTTATGCTGATTGGTTATGCGTAACTGAATGGTGGACCATTATAGATTTGGTTCTCCCATATTCTGCCAAGTTTTCTTCGGTAGAACATTTTCATTAGACCCCAGATCCAGGATGACTTGATCCATCTCATACTCTCCAATCTGCATAGTCATGCACATCTCTCGACCAATTCTCTTCTTGTTCTTATAATTCTTGTTCACAACCTTAGTCTCTGTTCGAGGTACTTCTTTTTCCGCACAACTGTCTATCAACGCCTGCAGGTTATCTACTACCTTCTGATTGTGCAATAACTTAATACAGGCTTGTAGGAATGGTTTGACTTCATCATCAGCCTTTGGTTCCATGATTAACTTTGATGTGGAAGTTCCTGCAATAGAAAAATCCTTCCTGGATTCAATGAAAGTCTCATTTTCCTTCTGCAGGTTGAGTCCTTCTTTCTTGCCATACGCCTTTCAGATCAGTGGCTCTGCATCAACCCTCTTTTCCTCATCTCCTCTAATGGCAGCACCATTGTGTGTAATTACATTTACACTTGGACCATCCTCGTGTGGTTCAAATTTAACCATTTGTATATTTTGCGTAGGCGTCTATTGTTTCCTTTCCTGCATTTTGGAAATTAACACAGGACAATCTTCAATTACATGATCAAATTTCCTACAGTACTTGCAATATTTTCGCACAGGGTTTGGGCAGTTGCACACATAGTGTCCAGCTTCTCCACTATTATAGAAGATTAATTGCCCTCTTCCCCGACCTGCACCTCCACCTCTTCCCCCTCCCCTTCCTCTTGCTGGGGATCCTCCACGTCCAGAGGGAGATGCTAGTGAAGAAGGGTCGGCCTGCACTCTATAAATGTTAGCATTGTCTATCATTAGGTCGAACGTCCGGTAGTGGTGCTCATCATGACCAACTGAAGAGAAAAATATGCACCACTATTGCTTCAGCTCTAGCACATAGCTTCCTAATCAAGGGTAGTGGTCTATATCATGTCGTCTAGCTACCCTAGAATCAGCGCACCATATTATGGGTGTAGTTGGCCCAACAACATCCTTGGGGAGGAATGGATTTGGTCCCCCTGTTTGCATGTAATCTGAGAAAAAAGTGCACTGATTTTTGGTGTGGCCTGAACCCTCACAGCATATGAACCAGAAATCTACGCTAACTTCCTTACCCCAATCGCTATGTAGGTTCTGAATTTCTAAGTGCATAGCCTCCAGTTTACTTTGAATTTGCAGTGTTTCGAATTGAGAATCTTCTCTAGGCGCAAATTCCAATTTCATAGCAACTTCTAAAGCTTTGTCCTGAGAATCAATCATCTGTTGACCCATAGGCCCACGAAGATGTGGCAAGAGCATGGCAATGAACCATTCCTTATGCTGCTTATCATCCTAAACAAATCATCCTTCGATGATGGTGTGCTTTAGTCGTTGATCAGCTTCCCAAGCCGATTCCTTTGGCCCTTGTTCTATATTTTTTAATTCTATCACACACTGTGAGTAGGACTTTGGCTTCCTGAATTGCTATTTAAGAGCATCCTTAATCTGCACAACAGTGGGATCAAATTTCCAGGCTAGATATCCCATGAAACAATCTAGCGCGCAATCTTCGAATGCCATAGCCAATTACGCTCTCTTAACAACATTAGTATTAACATTTTGCGCAATCCACACTGCATCCACCACAAACCAAAACCTATCCATATCCTCATTTCTCACACCCTTAAAGGTGGGTAGCTTCATATGCGCGGCCATATCTTCTATAGGTGGTGGTGGTGGTGGGGTAGGAGATGTCTTACCCCTGCGTGAGTTCGATGGTGGCATAGTAGGAGGGTTACCTTCAGCACATGTAGCCTCACTAATTTCTATATTAGGTGAATTTATCAGAGGGTTGTACATATATTGGTCCCCTCTCTAATTGACCTGATCATTGATCAGTGGTTGTCATTGATGTCAACCCAAGCAGCACCAGGTGCTACCCCTATCTTGCATGGTAATTTTGACCTACCAAATTACTACATTCTGGGTCAAGATATTTTTGATGGTTTATACTGGTTGACATGTTTCCGTTGATATATGGTACGCCATGTAGTTCTTCTCAGTTTGAGAGATATTCATGTTTGAAGTTTGTAAACCCAGTTAGTTGGCTAAAACCCCATGGGGTTGTGGCATGGGTTGTTGAAAAGTCAATAATTAATAATTTTTAAGCTCCTAAAATCCCTCCCACGTTCACTTGTTGAAGTCCCTCTCAACCTAAGCATTTATATAAATTGTGATCCTCATCTCCTCCTCTTGTAGGGATTTGGCTACCTGAAACAGATCATCGTGGAATTTGCACTCTAAATTTTTTTCTATGAAGGTTAAGAAGCTGAAATTTTTATGAGAGGAAGTCGAAATCCTGAGGAAGCTCCTGTAAAATTTTTGATCAAGGTGCACAATATTTTTGGAGATATGATCTGTGGAAGACAGTGTTTTTGTAGGCTCCTGAACTTCATCTCAAAGAAGTGACTTTGGGAAAATCGTCATAACTCTCTCTCTGAGTATCAGATTGGAGTTCTGTAAAAAATGGCAGATAGCGCACAGACTGTAGTTTTCGCTGTATCAATTTCAGAGCCAAATGAAGAAAAAATGACACTTGGCACACCGTACAAGTTTTCTCTACTAAACTAGTCCATAATTAGGTAATTGTGAGAGATTGGGCATAAATCTCCCTTGAAGAATCCGAATTGGGTCAGACCTGTGGCATTGGAAAGAAGAATCAGAGGAATACTAAAAAAATGAAAATCACATATTGGGGATATGAAATAACAGAGATACACCAGATTTAATATCAAGATCCTAGAATGCAAGAAAAATCTAGATCATGTGTTCTCAAGGGCTGCAAAGGACCAAAATTTCTAGGGCAATAAAGAAAAGCAAGGTGCAACAGAGGGTAGCATGACAAGAGCAGCAATCAAGGTGCAGAACAATAGCAAGAAGTTCACCACATGAAGTCTTCAAGTGGGCAACACTGCATATAGTCATTATAAAGGTATCATTGTACTAAGTCATTGTAAATGTATCATTGTAAAATTGTACAAGTGTCTATCTACCAAGATTTGAAGAGGCAGTGTCAGGAGGTATAGGATCATCATTAGGTGGTTGTGTCATAGTTGGGGTTATGGTATAGTGTGTATTATTCTTCTACATTATTATATATCATTTTAAAGTGGACCATTTTCCCTGGTACGGGAGTCCATTCTTATTTTATTCTTCTATAGGGTGGTAGGGTGGTGCTAGGCTGGTGCATGAAGTCATTGACAGGTTCAATTCTATGAAAACTTTAGGGTGGTAGGGTGGTGATAGGGTGAGTTGTAGGTCATTGGGTGTTGGGGCATCCGTTCAGTTTACTATTGAAGAATCTCGGGCGTAGGAGCGTCCATCTAGTGGGAGCTGGAGAAGAATGCTGTAATATTCCAAAAATTTAGCCTTCAAGCTAAATGGAATATTAGAGTTTTTTTATCACTAGGTAGGTGAATAAATGGGTAGGGAGGCCCATTAACCTCTTTAGAAGGATCAATAACACTCATAATGTGAAGGGAGGAAGAATAAGCAGCTAATTTGAGCACCCTTGGGTGTGAACAAAGACAGGATCATGTTGATTCAATCAACTTTGACCAAGTCAACAAAGCTGTCTAGATACATTGAATCTCCTTGATGAATATCAAAGTTTTGGTGGAGGACAACTTGCATGAGCTTGATGGCACATATGGATGGGACCCAATGTGAAGAGGCTCACTTGCTATATATGGAGAGGATGGGAGCCTTTGTTATTCATGTTTTTGAGATCATCATTTGATATTGGTCTGTTTAGACTTGGCTTCCTCTTACTGTTTAGCAGGGTTGCAGTGCTGTTTAGCACCGGGTGTTCCCGAGCAGGAATCCCACCTCTTCCCTTGAGAGGCCTCTTGGGAGAGCTTTGTACTGAAGTGCTCCACATCTAGGCTTAAGGCCAGGCACCAGTCTCTAGCTTCAACATTATTTCTGTAGCAGAATAGTGCCGTGTTGCAGGGTGTTGTAGTGGAGGTTTGATAACACCACTTTCGGGTCTGTTTCTTAGTAGAGGGTGCCTTCCTTCTCTTGAGAGATAAACTAGGAAGATTTTTGGGCACATTTCACATCTTGGCAGTTGGCTAGACTATTCCTCATCTCCTACAGTGTAGTCCCTTGCAGGAACTGCGTCATTTTGCATAGAGTTGCTGCAGCAAGATTTAAGCCCTTGTTTTTGAGCTAGTTTACTAGAGAAAGGGCCAACCCTTCTCCCGGAAAGCTAGGGGGAAGGGATAATCATCCCTATTTTGTATTGTTCAGCTATATTTCTGTAATGTTGTAGTAAGACTGCATTTATCAAAGCTGAATATTCATATCTACACGTTTGTACATCAAGCTTTCAAGAAACCCTTGCCGGGTTATCTTTATAATGTATTAAGGAGGCCATATATTCATTTTATTAGTATATTGTTCCATATAGTACCAGATATATGATTTCATATCATCATGTTGCATAAACCCTCAGAAGATAACACTGTCATGTGCTTCAAAAATTCTGCATAACTTAAGTCATGGGGTTTGGCTATTTTTAAGCTGATTTGAGGCCGGGAGGCCTGTTTAACTTATCATAAGTGATTTTTTTATGTTCCTCTTTTGTATGTGAGGGACTTAATACATATTATAAGGGAAAAAAACACTATTTCTCTTAGTTAAAACGTAAATATCCAGAAATAACGTTTTTAGGGTTAAATTGCTTCATTTTCCCCACTTGGGAGGATGTAGAAGTGCTTCTTTTTGCTGCTGTTTCATTCAATTGATGGCTATGTGTTTTTCAACACATAATATGACTTAATTTCACCTTGATATTCCATTATTGTGCTTATGCACTGTTGCATTCCCATTTTGGGATATTACAGTGGTATCAGAGCATAGTCTTGGCTCAACCTGTGGAACTCACCCATTATGCTATCAAGAGAAGGAAAGATGTACAGAAAAGAGAAGACTCCATTATGTGGAGGGAAGAAGGAGGAGAGGCTCTCAAAGCTTCTTCCAAAATTTATGCAGAGCATCAATGAAGATCTTAAGAAGATGAGAGAGGAGATGGAATCTCCAAAGAAGTTTGAATCTAGAGCTAGATCTAGATTGGCACATGATAGGTGTGAGAATGTAGCTACACCCTATTATGCACAACGCAGTCAAATAACTAGATCTATCATCAGAGAGATGGAAGAAGGAGAAATGCCTAAGAGGGAAACTCTTAGTGATTTTCTTCAGGAATATGAATCTCAAACTGAAAGGTTTAGAGATCATATCACTTTTCAGGAGTTTTGCAAGATCGAGGTGGAGAGGAGCAGGGAGCATGGCATGGATAGATTTTCCCTATCTACCTTTGATGGATCCCCAACTTGTTCAGCCAAATCTTGGGTGGAGGAGTTTAACACTTGTTTGCAGCAGCACCAAGTTTCTGAAGATGAAGCCATCAGGGTTACAGTGCTACACTTTGAAGGTAAGGCCTATGCTTGGTGGATGTTTGAGTCATTTTCATTGAAAATTTCAATACTTCTTCTTTTTCAAAGCTCACTAAGAGATTGGTAGAAAGGTTTGGTAAAAAAAATGAAACAATCAAACCAAGACAAATCAGACTTTTGCATAAGTTGGAAGGACCTACAAACTCAAAACCACTTCAGAACACTATTGGAGAAGCTCACATATTGCATGATACCTTTATAAAGGCAATATCCTTGTTTCATAACCTTGGACAAGAGGGCATGAATGTTCCTTTTGCAAAATAGAATCCTCTTATTGAGTAGTTACCTCCTATTCATATTGAAGAGGAAGAGAAGGATGGGGGTTACAGTGCTGTCACATCTATAGCATATCTAGTACCTCATGCAGAGGGAGGAGGAGCACATGCTCCAATAGGAGGATTTCTTGTAGCATTGCAAGAAGTTCCCCAGGATCTCACATATGGAGATCAAGGCACAATCAATGGACAACATGATTGTGGAGCATTGCAGATGGAAGGAGAAGATAGGGATGAAGGTCATCATCATTTGATAAGGAGCACACACCCCTATCCATTTTAGAGAGCTTATGCAAGGAATAGGTAGAATGATTTGCACTGTGAGGGCAAGGGCAAGGTTGTCCAATCATATGTACAGTCTACTCTTCACATTGATGTCTCACTACATGGAGGCATTCCACCTAGAAGGCCACTAAATCTGGAGTTGGTAAGAGACATCTTGTCATGTGGTTCACCCCTCTTAGATTCTGGATAGGTGAAGACTTTGGAGGAGTCTAGTACAATGCAGAGAGTTTGGGATAGACTTAAGGAGGAGGGAGGCACTCTCCTATTTTCAACACCACCCACTCTCACTATCTGTACTGTGCTGAAAGAAGTTGCTGTAGTGATGGAGGATGGCACCTTCATGGTGCAAGGGAGCTGTTCCATGGATTTTGAGAAATAGAGGGTACCTCCTTTGAGGAAGGAATCCTCCATGCATTGAAGTAGATGGAGGCCACTCATGCTTACATGGGCCAAGATTGGGAGATTCTTTTTCGATGAGAGCTTCTCATGGGAGGCCAATTTCCAAAGATATCTACTTATTTTTGAGCATGAGAAACTGCATGATGGGCATGGCAGCAATTTGGAGGATGAATTTGGCATGAGGGATGTCAAAGGGAAAGACAACAACATGTGGAGAACCTCACATTGCAGATCACCAACGCTGTCTCTTAGGAGGATTGATCCATATTGGAGGTCTCAACTCTTGGTAGAGTACTCCAAGGATCTTGGTGCTTGCATGATTATTGATGCCCTGATGGAGATGATAGATATATGGTGGATGATGTGTTCATCTATTCTTATGGTAGAGTATTCTTGATTAGAGCTTCTAAGCTCAAGGAGAAGCTGCTACATGCAACACATGAGGACTTCTTTTCCATGCACTTTGATGCATACTTTTCCTTGGCAGAGGAGTTCATTTGGGAGGGAATCCAGCATGATATATTTCAGCATATGGAGAGATGCATAGGCTAGATAGTGATAGAGAGGATGTCACAACCACTTACCAACTCTTTGGAGACGAGGGAGAATTTCCAGTTGAGCCATTTCAGCTCAAGGTCCCAGGTACATGGTGGAGAATGTATAATTACACATTGTGTTTTGTACTTCTTTACTTTATATGAGCATCATGTTGTACCAAGGAGGATAATCCCTTCTTGCATATTGTATGATGATGTACTTGAAGCCATTAGCAGCATTGATATTGGCTATCTTATTGGTGGTTTGTGGAGGAAGCCATATGATTTTTGGTGTGCACCATTGACACCACTTTGTACTCTCATGTCTCTATATTGTAGAATGATTGTGGTAGCAAAAAAGTGGCTAGAAAAGCACTTGTTATTGTTTGAATTGATGTAGGCAAAGGATGCACTGCGCTGGTTCCATGTGTGGGACCTTGATCCACTTTCCGGTTGTCATATGGCAACTTGTTTCTATTTGTTTTTGCTTCCATGTATTGCTGATCTTTTTATGTTCATGGGGAGCTTTGTTTGGAGAGTGGGATATGAGTTGGAGATGCCCATTGGGAGTATGATTCTCCATACTTTACATGATGCATGTTTCAAGGGAAGCAATGGGCAGCCCATGATTTCCAAACTGCATCTCTTTTCTTCATGTGGGAGTAGCCATTTAAAGAACTTGAGTTTTTGGAGGAGGCACTTCATAGCTTATTTTTTTGGTGGGGTAGCTTGGGCCACTCTTGGAGGACATAAAATTTCAGCCCAAGATCAGCAGCAGCCCCATACTTACCATAAATGGAGAGAGAAACCACTTGTATGGGAGGATCCAATCTCTCCATGCAACCCCAACACATTGTATGAATCGGGGGTTGAGGATCTTTTTGAGCTACCTAGATTGGCTCATTTCATTTGGATGATAGCATGGGTGTGGAAGTCACTCATTGGAAATAATATTCCCCATGTTTTTCATCACTCCTACCTTTAGGAGGCCATTGGAGAACAAGGAGGTTTCCACTTACACCTTCCACCTTTCTATGATGTGAGCCATATGGTTTTGCATGCTTGGGAGGAAACATTGGAGGGCAGATTTATAGCAGATAATTTTGAGAAGTGGCAGGGAATTTTAATGAGGAGGCCACAAGAAGAGGAGGGGAGGACTTTTTTCTCTCCTTAAATAGTTTCTTGAGGACAAGCAACATTTTGGAGGGGAAGACTATAATATTCCAAAAATTTAGCCTTCAAGCTAAATGGAATATTAGAGTTGTTTTATCACTAGGTAGGTGAATAAATGGGTAGGGAGGCCCATTAACCTCTTTAGAAGGATCAATAACACTCATAATGTGAAAGGAGGAAGAATAAGCAGCTAATTTGAGCACCCTTTGGTGTGAACAGAGATGGGATCATGTTGATTCAGTCAATTTTGACCAAGTCAACAAAGCTGTCTAGATACATTGAATCTCCTTGATGAACAACACAGTTTTGGTGGAGGACAAATTGCATGAGCTTGATGGCACATATGGATGGGACCCAATGTGAAGAGGTTCAATTGCTATATATGGAGAGGATGGGAGCCTTTTTTATTCATGTTTTTTAGATCATCATTTGATATTGGTTTGTTTAGACTTGGCTTCATCTTGTTGTTTAGCAGGGTTGCAGTGCTATTTAGCACTGGGTGTTCCCGAGTGGGAATCCCACCTCTTCCCTTGAGAGGCCTCTTGGGAGAGCTTTGTACTGAAATGATCCACATTCAGCCTTAAGGCCAAGCACCAGTCTCCAGCTTCAGCGTTATTTCGGTAGCAGAATAGTGCTATGTTGCAGGGTGTTGCAGTGGAGGTTTGATAACACCACTTCCGGGTTTGTTTCTCAGTAGAGGGTGCATTTCTTCTCTTGAGAGATCAGCTAGGAATATTTCTGGGCAAATTTCACATCTTGTTAGTTGGCTATACTATTCCTCATCTCCTACAGCATAGTCCCTTGTTGGAACTGCGCCATTTTTCATAGAGTTGCTGCTGCAAGGTTTAAGCCCTTGTTTTTGAGCTAGTTTCCTAGAGAAAGGGCCAACCCTTCTCCCGGAAAGCTAGGGGAAGGTATCCTCATCCCTATTTTGTATTATTTAGCTATATTTCTATAATTTTGTAGTAATACTGCATTTCTCAGAGCTGAATATTTAGATCTTCACTTTTGTACATCAAGCTTTCAAGAAACCCTTGCCGGGTTATCTTTATAATGTATTAAGGAGGCCAGATATTCATTTTCTTAGCATATTGTTCCACATAGTTCCAGATCTATGATTTCATATCATCATGTTGCAGAAACCCTCAGAAAATAACGCTGTCATGTGCTTCAAAAATTCTGCATAACTTAAGTCATGGGGTTTGGCTATTTTTAAGCTGATTTGAGGCCGGGAGGTCTATTTAACTTATCATAAGTGATTTGTTTCTATTCCTATTTTTTATGTGAGGGAATTAATACATATTATAAGGGAACCAAGAATTATTTCTCTTATTTAAAATGTAAATCTCCAGAAATAACGTTTTCAGGGTTAAATTGCTGCATTTTGCCCACTTGGGAGGATGTAGAAGTGCTTCTTTTTGCTGCTGTTTCATTCAATTTATGGCTATGTGTTTATCAACACATATTATGAATTAATTTCACCCTTCTATTCCAGTATTATGCTTATGCACTGCTGCATTCCCATTTTGGGATATTACAAATGCTTTCCTAGATTCTAGGAAGTTGGAGCTTTTATTTTTAATTGGAGTTGAATATTAAAGAATTATTAGAAAAGAATTCAGGTGGTTTTTGTCCCGGAGAGAGTTTCCACCTTAAAAAATGTGTGCAATTGTGTTCCTTTTGTTTACTGCTATCATTCTACAAACACTGATAATAATTGAAGATTAAATAATGCTCTGAAAGATTAATAATAGTACTAATTGAAAGGAATACTAATTCACCCCACCTCTCAGTATTTCCAACAATTGGTATCAGAGCTTGGTTCCTTCAATATCATTTTAAAATTTTCAAGGAGGTCATGGAGCATACCAAGAATGGTGTACCTCTGTTCAATGAAAATAATTTTGCACTCTAGAAAGGAAGAATGGAGGTATATCTCTTGGCGCAAGGTTAAGAAGTATGGAACACTGTTCAAAATGGATTTACATCAAGCATGGATGAACAAGGTAAGAAATTTTTTGTAAATGATGCAAAAGCAAAGAATATTATTATCAGTGGACTTATTGAATTTTCTTAACATTAGGTGTTAGGTTGTAAAACTGTCAAAAATGTATGGGACAAGCTTGAGAATATATATGCATGTGACTCAAATGTCAAAGAAGAAAAGCTTCAAGTGTACAGAGAAAAATTTGAGCAACTCAGAATGAAAGAAGATAACAACATTACTGCATACTTATAACACATTGATGAAATAACCAACACTCTGGAAGGATTGGGAGAGCCTATTGAAGAGAAGATTATTATAAAAAAGATTCTTAGAACATTACCAGGGAGATTCAACCCAAAGGTATCGGTCTTAGAATATAGTGCAAATCTGGACAAACTCAGTAAAGAGGAATTACATGGAGTTCTCATAGCATATGAAATGAGACTTGATGAAGAAGAGGGTACTTCGCATCTAGAAACTGCGTTTGATGCATCTAAGAAAACCAATAAGGAGAAACAACCTTCAAAGTCATAGACCTACACTTGCAAGTGTGAAGAAAAGGAAGATGATGAAGAAGGTTTTTCAGATGGAGAATATGCTTACTTTAAATACGAGAAAACTAAAAATTGGTAAGGGAAAATTCAAGGGTGAACTTCCATTAAGATGTTTCAGCTGTGGTGAGGTTGGGCATTTTACAAAAAAATGTCCGAACAGAAGTGATGGCAACTCAAAATAAGAGAAAGGCTTTAAGAAATTCAACAAGAAAAGATAAAATAAAGGATTCAAAAGGAACTCTCTCACTAAAGAAGATAGTTCATCATCCTATGAACACAATGACAACGAAGAAGAAGCCAATGAGAGAGTATTGTTTATGGCCAAGCACATTAAACAAGAGGTATCAAACAACGAATAAGAAGGGATGACCATAGAAGAATTTTCTAAGGAGGAAATCAAGCTTATAAAAGAGCTCAAGGCCGAGAAGATCCATTCCAATACTCTTGAAGAACAAGTTCAAGGTCTCAAAATTGAAGTTGAAGAACAAAAATGTATTGAAGAGTCACTTCAAGAGAAGTTGGAAGAAAGAAACCAAGAAAGGAAAGCATTAGAAGCCGAAGTAGTCTCGTTGCGTAAGGAAGTGAAGAAGGGAAAAACTATCCAAAAGTATGCCAACAGCTCAAGGGAATTGGAAGAACTTATCAACAATCAACGAAAAAATTGGCCTTGGTTACAAAGAAGAAGAAGCAGGACCTTCTACAAAAAAATACAATGAACCTATGAGATCTGACATGCATGTAGACTTCATTGGACAAGATTCGCAAGAACAACCTTGGAAGAAAATTCCTTGACGAATATTTCCATCCAGGTACCAACATATTTGCTATGGCTATTGTTATTCATGTGGAAAATTTGGTCATAAAGCTGTAGAATTTCGAACGTACCCTAGGAACCAATACAATTCCAGGATATCTGTCAAATATGAACCTCCCAGAGCTCAACGAAACATCAATAGATTTGAAAATTTAATAAATAATATTGAATGTTACAAATGTTGAAACTTTGGACACATAGCGAAAGACTGCAAACTTGAAACTCCTCCAGAAGAATCTTTGAAGCCACAGAACGAATGAACATGGAATAAGAAGAAGAGTTATAATTGTGCTCTTGCTCTTAGTAATATTACTAAATTAGCATGCAACTAATAGGAATATTAAATTTTCTTTTAAAATCTAGTTAGATGAATAAATGGGCAAGGAGGCTCATAAGTTGCTTAAGTAGGAATAAAATCCCTCATATTGTGAAAAGGGATCATGTTAATAACCAGATCAAGCATCCACATGTGTGAACAGGGTCTAAAATATGTGGACAAAATCAAGTTTTACCAAGTCAACAATATTATTATATGAGGAGTGGATCCTAACTAAATACAGCTCAATGTGAATGAGGATCAATCTAGCTAGTCAAAATGAGGACACCTTGAGTGTGAAAAGAGACAATGCATGAAGATCCAGTCAAGGTTGACTAAATCAAACAGTGCTGTAAAAAGATGAGTGGGACTAATGGAGACAACGTAATTTTGGTGGAGGAGCCTTTGCATGGAAGCAACCTCATAATTGGGTGGGACCCTTGGTGAGGAAGCTTGTTATAGGTCAATTTGGGCATCATTCCAAATGACCTGGTTAACTGGGCATCATCTCCAGGACCAATGACTAAGGGTCTATCATTCCCTATCATTTCAAGTTGCTACATTCCCTAAGGCAAGAAAAAGGAAAATCAAGCTTGAATTTCATCAAGAAAAGGTTTCCAAGGTTTGAATTTTATTTTATAGCATGTGGGAGCTCACCAACGCTGCCTCTAAGGGGACTAAGTGCGTTGCATATGCAAGTAGCCCCATGCAAGGCTGCTCTGCAAAGCACTCCGTGACATCTATGGGTGCATTGGTTGTTCCGGAATCTCCACTTGGCCAATGCCTTCTAAAAGAGTTCACATGTGTCAAGCTTCGAATCCAAGTGTCCATTTGACATCTACATGACTGGGAACATGTCTTGCATATTATTGGAAAGTAATTAATTACAAAACAACCTTCAGTTCATCTATAAATTGAGCACAGATCTGAGTGTTTGAGAAGGAAGAATTTGAGTAGAGAAATGCTGGAGGATTTTCAATTGAGAGCTATATTTGTGTAACAGCTGCTGGAGAGATTTATAATATGATGGGGTTGAGGATCGTTGCTGGAAGGGTCACTCCAAATCAGTCATTTGTTTGTAACCTCTCCTTCTATCATCAATAAAGAATACAACTTAATTTTCCCTATATGCATCTATATTGGCTTTGATTTTCCATATTGCAAGATCTTAGTTGATGTATAATTTTTATGCTTTACTGATTTAGCTAACTAACTTGAATAGACATCTGTATTATTGCTATCTTCTTCTGTTTTAGTGTTCTTTCTTGCAGGAAGCATTTTGCCTACAAACCGCTTGAATTTGAAGCTACAACGGAAGTGACAGAAGGAGCCATTTAGAAGTGCTTGGATTACAAGTAAGCCTCTAATCCTTTCTGTGTGTCTGCTCTGAGTTAGGAAAGGTAGTCGTATACTCTTTAATCTATTGTTCTAGATTGTCATCTATCTAGGGAAGCGTGTTTTATCTGTAATTCACAATTCTGGCCCAACATAGCTCATCAACTATATAATGGAGGGAATGGCAACCATATGAGGCATGATTGAAGATTATATTGCGTATGTGGTATGTTTAGACTTCTTGCATTCTTTTTCTATTTAGCTCAGTTTGTTGCATTGTTTAGTGCAAGGGTTTTCTCATGTGGGAATTCCCCACTCTTGCTTGGAGATGTTGTTTAAGAAATTTGAGAAGATAATTTTGTGCTATATTTTCCACTACCTGGTGTTAGGCCAAGCAGTGACCTTCAGCAAAATCGCAATCACTTTCAGAAACTACATTATTTCTTAAGGTATTGCAGTGGAGGGGTTTAATCCCTTGTATTTTGAGCTAGTTTCGCTGAAGGAGGTTCATTCTTCTTCCCAGAAAACTAGTAGGAGGAGCTACAACCATTTATTTTCATGATCAGCCATATTTATGTAGTGCTTTAGCCATACATCATGATTCAGCCATAGATCTGCAACAAATATTTCATGTATATCATTTTTTGTTAAGAAACCCTTGCCGGGTCATATTGGATCTATGTAAAAGGGACTAGATCTCTGTTTTTGTGCTCTATTGATTAATAAATCATCAGATCTGATTTTTCTCTCCATTTTTTGAGTATAACCCTCAAATAACTGTGCTATCTCTTTCTGCAGTAATCTATGGTTGCAATAGTCTTGGGGTTTCAGTGCTTTTGGGTTGTTTTGAGCATGGGAGGCCTATTTAACTAGGAAAAAGTCATTTATTTCTAATGTACTTTTAGATATGGTTGTAATAATGTCAGATCTAATGGATCAATGGGCTGCATTTTTCTGTTAATACTTATATTTCTGAAAAATGCGTTTTTCATGCATATATTGCTGAATTTTCCCATTTGGGAATATTACAGTGGTATCAAAGCCCTAATCTTGGCTCAGTTTGTGTTCTTAAACCATTATGGAGTCTTCTCATGGGAAGGAGAGGATTTTCAGAAGGGATCAAGGCAAACCCTTATTGTATGGAGGGAAGAAGTTCTCAAAGCTTATTCTACACACTTTGCATGGCATCAAAAATGACATCAAAGAAATGAGGAGGGAAAAACATGGAGATCCCTCAAAAATATCTATAAGATCCTAACATGAGGAAAGATCTAATTCCTCATATTATGGGTGTGAGTATTCAGCCACACCATTAGATTTAAAACGCTCTACCAGCCATATGTTCAAGACAAATGAGATGGAGAGAAAACAAGGGCCAAAGAAGGAGACTCTTGGTGATTATTTGCAAGAGTATGAAGCTCAATCTAAGTGGTTCAAAGATCACTTGAAATTCCAAGGGTTTTTAAAAATCAAAGAGGAAAGAAGCACAAGGAGCAAGCAGCATGGTGTGGGTAGATTCTTTCTATCTACTTTTGATGGATCACCTAAATGTCCTGTGAGGGTTTGGGTGAAGGAGCTAGACACCTAGGTGCAACAACATCAAGTTTTAGAAAAGGAAGCCATCAAAGTAGCAACGTTGCATCTTGAGGGTAAGGCTTATGCTTGGTGGTTGTTTGAATCTTTTTCCTTAAATAATGAAAATAAATCTACTTATGAAAAGTTCATTAGAAGAATAGTGGAAATGTTTGATAAAAAAAAATGTGAAACATCTTCTATGGAGCCTATCAAGCCAAGACAAACAAAACATTTGCATGAGTTGGAAGGATCCATAAATCCAACTCCATTTCAGAAAACCACTGAAGGGGATAAAAATTTGTTTGATACTTTTCCAAGGGCAATATCCCCATTGCACGATGACCTTTCTTCTCAAAAGAAAGACATGGAGATTCCTCTTTCAAGGGAAGACCAAGATCTAAGGTCTCTTATTGATGATGAGGCATTTTCAACTATTGATGAGGAGGAAGAGAAGGTTGGAGGGAACAACGTTGTCATATAAAGAGAATATCCAGTACCTCATGAAGAGGAATATGGAGCATTGGCTCCAAGGAGAGAAACTCTTGCACTCTTACACTCTTGCAAGGAGTTCTAAAGAATCTCACATGTAGAGATCATGGCACAATCCATGTGCAACATGTGCCATCATTAGCAAATGGTGAGATCTTAAAGATAGAAGGAGATAAAGGGGAGGAAAAGCATCACATGATGAGGAGCACACACCATTATTTATTTCAGAAGATTTATACACAAAGGAGGTAGGAGGATTTGTATAATGAAGGCAAGGAAAAATCTGTCCACACAAATGCACATCCTGCTCTATACCTTGATGTCTCTTTTCATGGAGGCATTCCACCAGGGAGACCCCCTGATTGGAAGAAGAATAAAGTGTTCTCTCAACTATGGGTAGCATTTACATGTTTGGCTAAGGAGGGAGCCTTGGGAGAAGCTAGCACAGTGTAGAGAATCTTCCATGAGTTCAAAGGAGAGGTAAGCAATTTTCTGAAATGGACATTGCTATCTCCCACTCAGCTATTTACACCAGAAAAGGAGAATTCAGAAATCTGTGATGGCATGAGCATGGTGTCAAATGGCCACTCCATATATTTGGGGAAACCAATGATATTCTCACACAAAAAGAAGATTTATGAACATGACAAGAGGATATCAACACTCTTGCATGCATGGGCCAAATTAAGGAAGTTTTGGAAGACAAGGAATTTCCAAGGGGAGGTTGACTTCCATCTACTTCAATCTTGTCTTGAGCAAGATCAACTGCAAAAGAGGCAACAAAATAAATTTTATAGTACTCCAACATGTGTCTTTGGCATCAAGCATGTCAAAGAGGAGAGCCATGTTATGATAGGGGCTGGATTTCAGATTTCTATAATGCTGTCATTGTTGGGGAGCCTAGATCCTTATTGGGAGTCCCAAATGTTGATGGAATATTCCAAGGACCTCTTCACATGTAAGGTTCTTGATGGGAAAGTGATGGATGGGAGGTATAAAGTAGTTGATGGAGTCATTTATTCTCATGATCAGATCTATTTGGCTAGAGACTCCAAGCTTAATTATAAACTAATTAATGTAGCCTATGAGATCTTGCTTACTAAACCCACTGAATCTATTAAAGCATACCTTACCATCTTGGAGGGATTCATGTGGGAAGATTTCAAAAAGGAGATGCACTCTCACATGAGGAAGTGCATATATCATTTTCTATTTGAGGAGGGACATAACTCTTGGGAAGATTATCGTTACCACTTCCTTAATCATTGGGTGTGAGAGGGAGCTCATCCATGAGTTACCTCACTGATTTGAATCAAGTGTATAGTAAGACTTGTATTTCTAAACATCATGATGTATCTACTATATTCTTGTATTTTATTAACACTCATATGCATGGATTTTCTCCAAGAGGGGGCACTTTTTCTTATGGGCTTCATGGGCTACTTGGAGCCATGAGAAATGGAATTGTTGACCATTCCCTAAGAGATTTTGGGGAAATGTTGTATTCTTCATGGTGTGCTTCATTAGCACCAACTATCATACACCTTCTCCAAGAATACAAAGGATGGGACAACAAGCAAGTGTAGGGAAGGACACTTGTTATATCATATTCTATGGAAATTAGGAGTAAAACTACACTGGTTGCACATGAGGGATCATTTTCCTTCTCCTTTACTTCATATGGCAGCTAGTATGACTTTAATTATGATTCCATATGATGAAGATGTTCTTATTATTATCTTTGTTGGGAACATGATTGGAGGAGAGACACATTAGTTGGATGTGTCCTTGGGGGAAGAAATTTCCCACACTTTTTACACTACATGTTTCAAGGGGAGCATGGGAAAAGATATGGCTACCATAGTAGATCTCTTGTTTCTTTATGAGGTAGGCTATATGGTTGTTTGGAGCACTTGGGACATACCTCTCATGAGAATTTGGGAGGAGCTTTTCTATGAATTACTAAGCTGGGAGGTGATTCATTTAATTTGGATGATAGCATGGAGATGGGAGTCCTTCATTGATGATGGAATTCCCCATGATTGTCATCACTTATATCTTGAGGAGGCCACTGATAAGCAATAAGATTTCCACATAGACCTTCCATTCTTTTATGATGAGATCCATTTGGTTTATTCACCAAAGGCCAACTTGCACACTTGGGAGGAACCATTGGGAGACAGAATTATTGTAGAATATCTAAAGCAATGGTGGAGACTATTGGATGAGAAGGCCCCAAGAGGAAGAGGGGAGATTTTGCAACACCCTTGCAGTTGCTTGAGGACAAGAAACATTTGGGAGGGGAAGACTGTAATATTCCTAAATTAGCATGCAGCTAATAGGAATATTAATTTTTCTTTTAAAATCTAGTTATATGAATAAATGGGCAAGGAGGCTCATATGCTGCTTAAGTAGGAATAAAATCCCTCATAATGTGAAAATCATGTTAATAACCAGATCAAGCATCCACATGTGTGAACAGGGTCTAAAATGAGTGGACAAAGTCAATTTTGAGCAAGTCAACAACATTATTATATGAGGAGTGGATCCTAAATAAAGACAACTCAATGTGAATGAAGATCAATCTAACTAGTGAAAATGAGGACACCTTGAGTGTGAAAAGAAACAATGCATGAAGATCCAGTCAAGGTTGAATAAATCAAACAACACTGTAAAAATATGAGTGGGACTAATGGAGACAAAATAATTTTGGTGGAGGAGCCTTTGCATGGAAGCAACCTCATAATTGGGTGGGACCCTTGGTGAGGAAGCTCATCAACTATATAATGGAGGGAATGACAACCATATGAAGCATGATTGAAGATTATATTGTGTATGTGGTCTGTTTAGAATTCTTGCATTCTTTTTTTGTTTAGCTAAGTTTGTTGCACTGTTTAGTGCAAGGGTTTTCTCATGCGCTAATTCTCCACTCTTGTTTGGAGATCTTGTTTAAGAAATTTGAGAAGAGAATTTTGTGCTATATTTTCCACTACTTGGTGTTAGGCCAAGTAGTCACCTTCAGCAACAGCGTAGTCCCTTTCAAAAATTATGTTATTTCTTAAGGTATTGCAGTGGAGGGGTTTAATCCCTTGTATTTTGAGTTTGTTTCCTTGAAGGAGGTTCATTCTTCTTCCCGAAAAGCTAGTAGGAGGAGCTACAACCATTTATTTGCATGATCAACCATATTTATGTAGTGATTCAGCCATACAGTGTGATTCAGCTATATATCTACAAAAAATATTTCATGTATATAATTTTTTGTCAAGAAACCCTTGCCGGGTCATCTTGCATCTATGTAAAAGAGACGATATCTCTATTTTTGTGCTCTATTGATTAATAAATCATCAGATCTGATTTGTCTCTCCATTTTCTAAGTATACCCCTCAAATAAATGTGTTGTCTCTTTCTGCAGTAATTTCTGTTTGCAGTAGTCTTAGGGTTTTAGTGTTTTTGGGTTGTTTTGAGCATGGGAGGACTGTTTAACTAGGAAAAAGTCATTTGTTTCTAATTTCCTTTCAGATATGGTTGTAATAATGTTAGATATAATGGATCCATGGGCTGAATTTTTCCATTAATACTTATATTTATGAAAAATGTGTTTTTCATGCATGTATTGCTGAGTTTTCCCATTTGGGAATATTACACTCTCAAGGCTCAAAACAACAAAGATGTGTGGTATGTTGATAGCGGTTGCTCAACGAATATGACTGGAGATAGAAAGAAATTTGTATCTCTGAAAGAGAATAAGGATGGAACCGTGTCCTTTGGAAATGATGGATCTTCAAATGTTACAGGATCAGGTATCGTCACTCGCGGAAGAAAATATGCTCTAGCCAAGAATGTTCTATTGGTTGAAAACATGAATCAAAATCTACTCAGTGTTGGACAAATGTGTGATCAAGGACACATAATACTATTCAACTCCAAAAAATGTGAAATCAGGAAAGGCAGTTATGGTGAAATTGTGGTTACAATAAGTCGAGCTCCAAACGACATATATGTTCTGGATGAAGCAACTAAATCACGTCTACTAGCTAAAGAGGATGATATAATATTTGGTAGAAATGATGATCGACTAAGTAAGAACTTTGCTACAAATATGAAAAGTGAGTTCGCGATGTCTTTACTTGGTGAGCTGACATACTTCTTAGGGCTTCAAATATCTTAGCAAGAGAAAGGAATATTTATATGCTAAGTCAAGTACATCAAGGAAATTCTCAAGAAATTCAAAATGGAATATTGCAAACCCATCCTTACTCCGATGGTAACAGGTTGAAAATTCAACATAGATGACTCATCTAAGGATGTGAATCAGAGGTTGTACATATCTATGATTGGTAGTCTTCTACATGTAACAGCCTCCCGGCCAGATGTTATGCAAGCAGTTGGACAAGTAGCAAGATTCCAAGTAGCACCAAAAGAATCACATATTATTGTCGTCAAAATAATTCTTAGATATCTAAAGGGAGCAACAGAATATGGCTTGTGGTATCCCAAGGGTAACAATCTAATAATTCATGCCTTTACAGATGCAGACTGGGTAGGAAGCATTGATGATCGTAAGAGTACTCGTGAAGAATTTGAATATCTTCGACAGAAGCTTGGGATTCTCCCAAGTTCTCATTAGAATTTTCCTTATTTAGAATATAAAGGGGGAGTGGAAGTGTGTACAGGTCCACAAGATGGTTGTGTGTCAAGGGGAGTTACACTTTGCCATTGATGTTAAAGGGGGAGAGAATATTGTAGGAAGAGGTGTCATGATCGCAGGGGGAGTACTTGTGTTTCCATCAATGCCAAAGGGGGATATTGTTGATCAGTGGTTGTCATTGATGTCAACCCAAGCAGCACCAGGGGCTACCCTGATATTGCATGGTAATTTTGACCTACCAAATTACTATATTCTGGGTCAATAATATTTTTAATGTTTTCTACTAGTCGATATGTTTCCGTTGATATATGGCACGCCGTGTAATTCTTCTCGATTTGAGAGATATTCATGTTTGAAGTTTATAACCCTCGTTAGTCGGCTAAAAACCCATGGGGTTGTGTCATGGGTCATTGAAAAGTCAATAATTAATAATTTTTAAGCTCCTAAAATCCCTCCCACGTTCACTTGTTGAAGTCCATCACAACCTAAGCATTTATATAAATTGTGATCCTCATCTCCTCCTCTTGTAGGGATTTGGCTACCTGAAACAGGACATCGTGGAATTTGTGCTCTAACTTTTTTTATAAGAAGGTTAAGAAGCTGAAATTTTTATGAGATGAAAATGAAATCCTAAGGAAGCTCCTATAAAAATTTCAAATCAAGGTGCACAATATTTTCGAAGATATGATCTGTGGAATTCAGTGTTTTTGCAGGCTCCTTAACTTCATCTCAAAGAAGTGACCTTGGTAAAATCGTCATAATTCTCTCTCTGAGTATCAGATTGGAATTCTGTAATAATTGGTAGATATTTCACGAACTTTAGTTTTCTTTGTGTCAATTTCAGAGCCGAATGAATAAATAGTGGCACGTGGCATGCAATACAAGTTCTCTCTACTAAACCAGTCCATAATTAGGTCATTGTGAGAGATTGGGAATAAATCTCTCTTGAAGAATCAAAATTAGGTCAGACCTATGGTATTGGAAAGAGGACTTAGAGGAATACTACAAAACCGAAAATCACATATTGGGGATCTGAAATAACAGAGATACACCAGATTCAATATCGCGATCCTAGAAGGAAAGAAAAAGCTAGATCATGTGTTGTCAAGGGCTGGAAAGGACCAGAATTTCTAAGGCAGCAAAGCAAAGCAAGGTTCAGTAGAGGGTAGCATGACAAGAGCAGTAGTCAAGGTGTAGAATAACAGCAAGAAGTTCACCACATGAAGTCTTCAAGTGGGCAACACTGGATACAGTCATTATAAAGGTATCATTGTACTATGTCATTGTAAATGTATCATTGTAAAAATTGTACAAGTGTCTATCTACCAAGAGTTGAAAAGGCAGTGTCGGGAGGTATAGGATCATCATTAGGTGGTTGTTTCATAGTTGGGGTTATGGTCTAGTGTGTATTCTTTTTCTACATCATTCTATATCATTGTAAAGTGGACCATTTTCCCTGGTACGAGAGTCCATTCATCTTTTATTCTTCTATAGGGTGGTAGGGTGGTGCTAGGTTGGTGCATGAAGTCATCGACAGGTTCAAGTCTGTGAAAATTTTAGGGTGGTAGGGTGGTGTTAGGGTGAGTTGTAGCTCATTGGAAGTTGGGGAATCCATTCAGTTGACTACAGAAGAATCTCGGGCGTTGGAGCGTCCATCCAGTGGGAGCTGGAGAAGAATGCTTTTCTAGATTCTAGGAAGTTGGAGATTTATTTTCAATTGGAGTTGAATATTCAAGAATTATTAGAAAACCATTCAGGTGGTTTTTGTCCCGGAGAGGGTTTCCACCTTAAAAACTTTGTGTAGTTGTGTTCTTTTTATTTACTGCTATCATTGTACAAACACTGATAATAATTGAAGATTAACTAATGCTTTGAAATATTAATAATAATACTAATTGAAAGGAATACAGATTCACCCCCCCTCAGTATTTCCAACACTGATAATATTTTCCACTACGTGTATTTGTTTCGATCTTATCAGGGTTCATTCACTTAGTGTGGCTGCATAAAACACCCTTTTCACATAATAAAAAATTAATTAGTAGAGGCAGAGATCGTATGAATTTACCTCTTAATCCCTTTAAAAATATTATTTTAGCTTCAGAATACGACACAAATTGATCTACTGCAAATTCTATCACAAACCCACCCAAAATGTTGCCAACCCAGTGATCTACAGTTTGCGTGATTGAATTATCAGTCTTTTCCAACCGTTCGATCAATTCAGGTGTCCACTACGTGACCTTGTTGTCCTTCCAACAGGTTTGGAAATATGCAAGTCTTGAAAACCACTCCTGAAATTCATGCACAAAGGTCACAAAGAAGATCTCGTGAACCTCTGTGAAAATATACTTCTGTTTCCAATCTTCAGCAGACAACTTCTTACTTTTGTTCTCTTTAAGGGAAAATTCTTGACTTTGCTTCTCAAACCAATCCTCTAATTCAAGCTTTGATGGCCGCCACATCACTAAATCTCTCTCGAAAATGATCCCGGTCCTGATAACATAACCATTTGTTGGCTTGAGGGGTCTTGACCCAAGTTTAGATTTAAGGTTAACCAACAAAACCCTCTTACTACTAGCCCTTTTGGCAGTGACTTGCTTGCGCAAGTCAAAGTCTCACCCGAAGCAATATGGGGGGGGGGGGTGCTGGAACTAGGTTTCCCCACCTTGAGAGAGAATTAAATGATGTGGGTGTATTCATATTTAAAAAAATTGTGATAATACCTTCGCAACAAAATCCCTAACCAGAAACCCTAACCAAATATATTTAGGTCAATTACACATAATACCTTGTGTGCGCGCTAAAACAGACTCCACAATCCTTGTAATAATCCTTAATACATATTATAAAGCTCAACAGTAATAGATCCATTCATTTATCATTCATCTAAAGAAGATAAAATTTGTGCAATAAATCTGAATATAGATAACACGGTAAGCGGAAATAACATGCAAAAACAGATCATAAAGTGAATAATAGATGCATTTTATACTCAGATATCATCCAAAACATTCCTTTATTCATTCACAGTCATATCTTCCTTAAAAAACTTCAATATACCCATGCACACAGCCAACAGGGTCTGCACACAATAGGACTAAGGTCTCCACGAACACAGCCAGCAGGAGCCTTCTAACCTAAACAAGTTCACTCAAAACATCAAAGCAGATTCAGATCAAACTTTGTTTCTCCTCTATCGACTCAATCTAGAATTTTATTTATACTTTTAGCCTGTGATCATATAATATCCACAAAATGTGTTTTGCAGCCCCTAGATCTACCCTTTGATCCATTAAAACTCATGAGGGGCTCTAACCCACCCCAAAGCCCCTTGACTTGTGTTGCGCACGAATAAAATTACAAAAAATTTACAAAAATATTCCAAAAATATATCAAAATTTGGTCCTAAGGGACCCCTCTCTAACAGTCCCACACTAACATGGTGCCCCCTCCGCATTTCACACCTCCCTCCATGAAATCCACTTATTTCTTCATACCCCGGCCCCCCTCTAAAAGTTTTTTTCTCCACCAATACTGAAACCACCATTCTACTTGTTGAGCACCTATCTTATCATGCCATCTCAATCATATCTGTTTCCAATTAACTCCCTTCCCATGGAAAAGCACCCGTTAACATGTTTCATTCATAATTGCTCGTTAATCCAATGGATCTACACCACAATCAATGGAAACTGCTCAATTTGTATATAAATGTAATATTCCAAATTTGGAACAGCTCAACAAGCATGCACTAAAAACGCATATCCAACAACTTATGCAATAAAATAACAAAATTAACTCTTGGATCTTATAGATCAGCCAATATACAACCTAAATCCAAGAATAGAGATGAAACAAATCAAACGAGGTGGGTTAAACAGATCTCCCACACCTAGGATTGCCAAAAAGAGCTAAAACCCCAAACACTGCAACACAAGAAATACTGCATAAAAGTGACTACACAGTATAAGAGAGGGTTTATACATATAAATGGTAGAGACAAATAGATTTTGAATTATATTAGACAATATGCTCAGAAGAATGAGATCTAGTCTCCTTTATACAAAATACAAGAGAACCCGATAAGGGCTTCTTGTCAAACACTCTGAATACAAAAGGTAATTTTCAGAAAATTACTGAATAATCACTAAAATGAAGCACATGAGTGTAAAAGGCTATAAAAATGAAGAAATAATGCATATCTTAACAAGGTTCTTCCCCCATGGAATAATCCATCCTCCAATCACAGGAAAACTCCCCGAAAGAGCCACAAGAGTCACTGTTAAAATTTCCTTGTAGAAATAACGCAATTCCTGAGTGGAATAATGCTGTAAGTGATGGTACTATGTTGGCCTACTGCCAAATATCTGATATCAGCCCAATAATTCTCCAAACTAATTCTCCAATGGAAGGAAACCTCCCTCCTGTGAAAAACCAATCCAGAAAATAGGTTTCTCAACCCTCCCCAGCAACACCCTGCAACTCAGCTCAACCTCCTGCAGAAACTATGCTGAACCTGTAGAATGAAGCTTGGAACCAATGCTGGATATGAGGAATGATGGATCAGATCTCTCCCAAGATTTACTCAAAGGGAAGAGAAGGAATTACTGAACAGGAATCCCTTAGTGCTAAGCAGCACCGGTAATCTTAGCTAAGCAGCTAGTAGAGCAAAGTCTAAGAAGACATGAAAATTTAATGTATAAGCTAACCTCCAAATGGCTGCCATCCTCATCCTTATAAACTAAGTGAGCCTTCTCACCTTGGGTCCCATTCAATAGGGTTTCCACCATCACACAAACAATCTCCCTCCAAAACTGCGTTGTGCCTTCATTAGAGCCACTCCTCTAAACTGCGCTGTTTGATTTGGTCAAGGTTGACCAATTCAATTTGTTTCAGCCCTTTTCATACCTAAGGGTCTTCAATACAGCTCACATGTAGCTGTCTAGGCTGAACCACATTCACATTGAGCTCTTTTATTTTCTGATCCACTCCTCCTACATTCATGCTGTTGACTTGGTCAAACTTGGCCTTGTCCACATGTAAAATATCCCTGTTCACACATGAGAGTGTAAAATCCAGCTGGAATTATGATCCCCTTACACAACATGAGGGATTTTATCCTTATTTATGTAATGCATAGGTCTCCTCACCCTTTTATTCATCTCCTAAGTGACAATAGCAAAATTTAATATTCCAATTTGCTGCATGCAAATTTTGGAATATTATAGTCCTCCCCTCCCAAATGTTGCTTGTCCTCAAGAAAATGCAAGGATAGGATTGAAGAGAATCCGCTTGTCCCCTATAGCAACCTCATAAGATAAAATCCTCCAAGGATCAAGGTGCTGCATCATCAATATATCTCCAAGTTGCCCCTCCCAAGTAAACAAGCTAGCTTTTGGTGAACACCCCAAATAGCTATCATTATGTGACAGTAAGATATCAATGGAGACAAAAATGGGTGGTATAAAGGCCTTCTTGAGGCATGTGGTCTGATATATATCGGGATCTACCATCCCCATGTGAGTCTCCCATCCCCAAGCTATCATCCATACAAAATGAGTTGCCTTCCAACATGGAAACACCTGAAAATCCTCCTCCACCTTGAGCTTCTGCAAAGAAGGTGGGCTGAAATTCTGAACATGGTAGAAAAAGTGGCCTACCCCATGCTGTCCTCCCCTCCACTTAAGATAAGTGCAAATAATTTGCTGACCTTGGGCTGCAATAATGTTTCTCTCAAATGGAAAGGAGGAAACTAGATCTCCAAAGATCCCTTTCCCAACATTGTGAATCAAGCTGGCTCGAACCATCTCATACATGATGGATAAGAAATCACCACCATATGGCATCCCATCCATCTCATGGCCCTCATCATAAAGAAAAAAATATTTTCTGTAGTGGCCATGTCTCTTCCCATGCTCCCCTTAGAACATGTAATGCAGAAAGTGTGGGGATGCTCCTTCCCCAAGAAAACATCCACCCAATGTGTTCCTCCCCCAATCATGCTCCCCATAAAGGCAATAACAACATCAGAAAATGGGCTCATGATCAACATTGAAATGAAAGAAATACTGAAGGTTTCATGTGGTGCTGGAAGGTACCAACAGTCTCCCAAGTGGTCACAGTGCAGTCTTCCCCACTGCAGCTTCAAAAAATAGCCTGGGAAGTTGTTTCTTGACAAATGGCTTGTTATGTAAGTCATCACATCCACTAGTAAATAGTAGATGGCTGAATGTATCAACTGAGCATACAAGGAGTAACCAAACACTTGCCCCAGGTCATACAGAAGATCGCTGTCTCCATCACAATAGCTGGCCAAAATTGGTCCATGGAGCCTAAAGAAAAACTTGCCCCTTTGTAGAGCAATGCACTGCAAGGAAATGGTAAGAGCATGAAAATATTGTGTTGAACAATCAATATATGAAAAAACAGAATTCTTACCATGTAATGAAAGTAATATGGTGACAAGACCCATAAATGAGCCCTCCATAGTCGTATGACATACTCCTATGAAGATGAATAAACCATATGCTGCATGAAGATCCCCCTCCCCATGCTTGGAAGTCCAAGTCAAGAAGAACATACTACATCAACAGATGAATCCATCCACTACTCTCTTAGTCTCACCTCCTCCATGTCCACCAAGTGCATCAAATGTGAAGTGATCCTCGGAACACTCCATCAACAAGTTCTTGCTCCAAAGTGACAACAATGTTGGCCTATGTAAATAGGCTCCTGCCATCTCATAAATCCATTCTATGACATGTTCAATGTCAAAGAATCCTCCCATAATGTTGCCATCTCCTCCTACTGCAACATCATGCAAAATGTGAGAGCAAATCTGCCCTTGCTCTCTCTCAATCCTCCAAAGCAACAAAAGTATTTTCTGCCTTCTCATACCTCCATCATACAACCCATGTGGTGAAAACATAATGACCATATCATCATAATGCATCCACACTCCTTTCTGCTCCATGATGTAAGTACCCTGCCAAGTCCCTTCCATCCACATACCCTTGGAAGAAGGATATGTCCCATGATGGCCAAACTCTTTCAAGAGCAGCCAATGCAACCAAGCCTCATGCTGCCCAGTGTCATGTATTTGCAAGTAGCCTACCAGCTCCTTGCTCTCCATCCACTCCCATTCCTCCTGATGTGAGTGCCTCCCATCATGATCAACCTTGGTACCCTTCCAAAGAAGACTACTCTCCTCCCAAATCAGATTTTTCTTCTTGCATTCCATGGGATGCTGAAATTGTTTCGGGGAAAATCACCCTAGAGGTTCGTTGGGTTACAACCTCCACAGAGCAGGGGCATGCTACTTAAGAAGGACTCACACAACCATGCATGTTCAGAAAAACTAAATAGAGTAGATCGAGAAAGTTACCCGTAGGTCCTACGGTTGAAGCAGATCCCGCAGGGTCCAAACCCCCAGCAACCGTCCTTCCTTCTTAACCTGAAAGACAAGAAGAAACAAGCATGAAGAACTGGTTGTACAACATATATCTACTCTAAATGTTAGTGAAATCCATATAAAACATCAGATAAATCATAATGAATGCTTAAATAACAATTTTCTCATATATGTAAGCAGACACTAACACGTATATTTTGGGAACACGATGGTACTTCTGTATTATAAATAGCATGTACAAAAGTAACGAGTGGAGAGATCACCTGAATCCTTCCACGATCTTCGAGCATACCGTCGTCCGGATCCGTCCCGCCCTTGCCTCGCTAAGACTCCTTCCAAACTGGTGCATACGAGATGACATATAGGGAGATGAGCATCTCAAGGAAACAATGGTTTCCTGTAATGAACTGGGAAAGTGCAGGAGGCACGGGGAATCAGACTTGGATAGGGAATACCAACAGAGTATAATATCAATAATTCTCTCTCTCCCTTAGGCCATACACATGAGGGGTTTTTTTACTCCCTCCAAGTAGTTTCAACAGTTGGAAACAGTTGGCCATGTGCTGGGTTGGTGGAACTACCTGAGTAACCATCAACCCAACCCGAAAATAGGGAATTTTTATATATTTTTTCATAATTTTAATGGCATACACGGAAAAGTGCAGCTGGACTTGCGTATACACGCAGAAAAGTACGGGCATAGTCGCATATGGGGATTTTTACACTGTTTTTAAGTGAATTTGTCCAAGTCTGTAGGAATGGGTGCCCAAAGCCATAAAAGCAATCATGAATCATATGAAGGTGAGAAATGATGCTATAACAGATGCCCCTTAATATATGAGGTCAGAAGGGGTACATGATGGCCGAAATGTATTATGCACATAGAAAGAACTTCGCAAGGACAAGAGAGGACTTCACCAGATTTCAGCCTGCCAAAAACCAATGAAAGAAAACATAGAGTCAACTCATGCTGAGGCGGGCATACCCATGCTCAGTCCAAAAATACATCATATAGAAAGTAGTGAATAGATCCAACATGTATACAAGTATAGCTGAACTGAAAGTACATAATGAATCATCTGAGCATGGCCCAGAAGTGTAAGTCTGAATCAATGTCCAAGTATCACATATAGAAAGCTGATCAAAGATGGTGCAACTGGATGTCTGATCATATAAGTAACTGAATCTCCAAGTACCGAATCATAAGAGGTGGAACAAACGGTACAATCACGCAACTCAGGAGCCAACATATAAGATGCTGTTGTACTGAACTGCAACATATAAGGGTGGACGGAATCACTGGCAGAAACTGAATGGACTGTCAAAAGTGAACCGAAGAAATGCTGATGCAACCCGAGGTCTTCACCGATCACTATAGCACAATTCTACACAATGGGAATAAATGAGCTGAAGTCGACCATGTGAGAAATCGTTGGATTACCGGTCAATGATGTATACCGTTGACCAACGCGAGACAACCCACCGATAATGAAAATGAGTGTCAAGGTGCCCCAGTACAATCTAACAAGTGCGAATGAATGAGTTGAAGTCGAACACTTGAAAGAATCTACCAATCAGGAGGCAATGATGAATCCCCACTGTCGATAGCGAAGAGTCTGCCACTGATGACTGCAAACCCTAAGGTACCGACAAAAAGACTCTAGACCTTATTCCCAGAGCAATGAGTCGGAGTCGATGGGAAAAGATCTGCTGGAAGGAAGGCATTAAGGCATCCCACATCAGTCCAACGCGAGTGTAACCCGCAGGCCAAGATTTGGAAGGAATCGGATGAAGTAGAGTGATGGAACCAAAACCGAAGTACGTTTTCGACGTGCACAAGATGAAGCTAGCGCACGGAAGAAACCCTCTGAACCAACCAATAATGAAAGCTGACACAGAGGCGAGAAATCCATCGATAGGGTCAAATGGAAATCCAGGTACTGCACGAATCCCAAGTGTGATAATGTGTGCTGACGTCGAACACAGGGGAAACCACTCAGTCAAAGACCCATGATGATGATCAAATGCCGAGCACGAGGTCACCTATCAATGATGGAAATAGGCCCAAGGTGCGGCTCTAGGTTTGCTCTCAGAGCAATGTGTCGTAGTCGATAAGAGACAAACCCGCCGGCAAGAAGTCAATGGGGACCTTCTCAAACCAGCACGAGCAGAAGACCAAAACATCTGATGTGATAGAACATGATACCGACAAGACCGGGAAGGCCGACTGAATAATGAGTCAAGAGACACCGCAGAATGGCCGACTCAGGCTAGACTTCCCTTGAACAAAAACACGACTCGTGATGACCATGGCAGTAAAAAGTGACATTGTATAAGTCTGTTATGCAGGAGGAAAAACAAACTCTCCATATGATTGGAAGAGATAACCAACCAGGGGAGAACTGACAAGTGAAACATGGTAAAGGCTGAACCTAGGTCAAAACTAAAACCATCCCAAATGTAGGAGATATATATAAGTAAATGTGCTTTGTTCAAGGGCGACAAACTGACTCTGTACTGCCATCAAAATAACGAAGATACATCCCTTTCCCGCTCTTTTTGTTATATTTGATTTTTTTTTGTCTTTTTCATATAATAAGCTTGAAAAAGAATAAAAGAATGCTATGGTACAATGGATAGAACGAGTATCAAGAAATCAGATGCACTAGTTCCTGGGATTGGAACAATCCTATGCTCAATGCAAGGTGGCGAAAACTGGTAAGTGATACTCAGAGGAACGTTCCATCCATGGGTAAAAGGTGTCAAGTCGTGATAGATAAGTGCATGCAATGGTTAACTTGTACAGAGAGTCAAGCTCAAAAGTTGGCTTAAACATCGAGTCCAAATGAAGCCGACTAAAGGCCAGGATAAACAAGTAGCCAATATGCAATGCAGTAATACAACTTAACGACACCAGGGAGCCTCTAGGGTAAAAGCCAGAAAAAATGATAGTGATGAAGAAGAAGAATGAAGCTTCAGCACATAAGACATGGCGGGACTAAAGAGGACTCCCGAGCCTACATAAAATGCAGCATGGGAAACAAGTGATAGCGAGGAACTAACTAGGAAGCCCATGTAAAGGAAGGCTCTACCATCAAGTCATGATTAAATAATCGGCGAGTGAAATGGGTGTAATACTCATGACCTGATGGGATTGACCCTAAGGCAAGTGATCAGTATGGAGGCTAGTATGCAAGATGCAACGGAGAGTGATTTCCCTAACCTATATGCTAGTAAAGATCATATACCTGCCGTGACGAGTCGGAAATCATGGATAAAAAACCGGGAAAAATCTCAAAATCGTCAAAATGTACCTGAAAACATACCAAACTGGGCACTTCCAAGCATTCGAGTTATGCAGCTTAAGATAGATCGAAAAAATGAGCATAACAAATTTTTGCGAAAATTTTCAACTTTTTAGGCATAAATAGACAAATTACCTTATATTTGGTTCATTATTGCATTGCTGATTTGGAAAAAAGTGCTCTGGAGCAAAAAACTTCTTTCGTCAAATCAGGAACAACCGACCGTCGAATCGCGCCGAAATTTCAGGTAGGCTCCTCAATCATCCTTGCAAATCATTTTGTCCATTTGGAAATTAAAATTAAGTGAATTTTACCCTTAAAACCCTTGCTAAAAAATGCGGACTTGCGCATACGCGGGTTCATTACAAGAAACTCGCGTATACATGCGACTGTGCAAAGAAAAAGTCGCGTATGCGCAGGTCCGAAACTTAAAAAGCGTGGCTAATGCATGATTTTATGAAATTTGACAGGATGACAATCTCATGGAGAGAACGTGAGCATAGTGCAATAGACCAAGAGGTCATGCAAGATCGAGCAGCGCAAAATATCCTTCGGAATTGCGGATTGTTCAAATTCTTTAAAATGCCAAATATGAAAAGCAATCCTCGGTTGCTAGAAATGCTCGTCAATTACTGGGAACCAGACCAAGACTGTTTCGTGATAGATCAGATGCCAATACGCATTGAAGTGGAAGACATATACTTTATTACTGGACTCTCCCGGAGGGGAGAACCAGTAGACTTGCACGGGAAGCCCCTGGGAGGGCTAACCGTGGAAGACTATGTCCACGTGTATTGCGTAGAGGGTTCCAAAAAGGTTGGAACTCAGATTGCAATTAAAGATTTACGAGATTTGCACATGAAAATCCTCCTTTTCACCATTGGCAGAGTGGCAGGATCTGCCTCCCTACATCAGGCATCCAGGACGCAAATGAGCATAGCAGTAGAATGTTTGACTCATGTGTATGATTGGTGCACAACCCTTTTACTGAACATGAAACAACAGTTGACCTCAATCCGCCAAGCAAAGACCAAACACTTTGGCTACGGTACAATTTTGACAACATTCTTCTTTGAGAAGATTCCAGCATTGAGACCCAGAGTTATCTCTACCATCAGTAGCCCGCGGGACCCAAGAATTGCTCGTTGGGCAGACATGATGAAGAGATTGGGGGGTAGTGAAGTACCCCGGACCACATGGGACGATGATTTCTTCCGTTGGTGGGGAGAACAAATCATCGTAGTGGATGACTATCCCTATGCCGGGATGGACTTCCGTGGAGATCCAGATCTAGTTCTTCCACCAGGCACAGCATGGGGCACAGTCGGTAAGTTTGCAAAAAAAATTTTGACTTATATAATTTTTTTGGATTTTTTCAAATATGTATGAAAAAATGAAAAACAAACATGTTTTTGATTGGATTCATAATGACTGACAATGTAAAATGATCATGATTCAGATGTTGGACCAGTTCGACCTGAGGGTCTTCCGCGCCACAAGCGCCGCAGGGGCGAAGCAGATACTGTGGATTCAGATAGGACTCTCCAGGCCGTGCAGAGGAATTTGGAGGGACTAACCCACCAAATACCTATGGCTGCTGTGGAGGACCTGCCGGAAGCCATCCAGAGACGGGTGGTAGGAGTGCCCCGAGACTCGGTTAGATTATTCCGCCGAGTTGCCACCGCAGTCATGTTCTATAGGAACACGACTTCTGGGCAGGGACCTCAAGAGTAGACAGATATTATGTATTAGATGACTGTATATTCTTTTTTGAGACTGAACATGATGGGGGCATAAGCCCAAGTTTTGTACGAGATTATGGATCCAAATTTTGTAAAGTTTTTTGACACTCCGATGATATATATACAGCGATATTTGATGTGATGTGATAAATGTATCAAATGTATGATGTTTTTGATGATTAAAATTTATTGTATGGAATGATTAATATGCCAATCTAATGCTTGATTAGCTAATGAGTCAGCAAACCAATTGTCAGCTCGAGGAATATGAATGAAAGTTAAAAATTGAAATGACCTTTGTAACAAACGTACCCTCAAAAACAATCGTAATAAGAATGGATCTCGTACCCGATAAGTGTTGTTCAACTGCGACACCACCAGCTGGGAGTCCAAGAAAACTACCAACGAATCAACACCCAAAGATATTGCCTCCGAGAGTAGATGAATAACTGCAGTGTATTCTGCTATATTATTGGAAGCAGGACCAATGCAGACCCCTCTTGATACTAACAGCTGACCGGATGGATAATGAAGCACCTAAGCCGCGGAAGCTAAGTTCCGGGTGTGTCTACTAGCACCATCGGCGAAACCAAAATGACTCATGACATCCAACACAACCTGCCAAAGCAGATCAAAAACATCACCACCTCATCAAAAATCGAAAATCAATCAGATATGTACAAAGAAAAAACTACTATATACAAAGAAAAATGCCAGGCCAAAGCCTAGGCATAATACTTCTTCAAATAGAGCCCATTTCGGGGCTCCGGCAACTCGTTCCCTTCGAAGTCAACCAAGGTATACGCTCCTTTCTTAAGGAATTTTTTAACGATATAGGGGCCATACCACATAGACTTAAACTTCCCTGCCCCCAGGGCATCTTTTTCTTGGGCATAGACCAAAACAAGGTCACCTTCCGAAAAAACCCTGGGTTTGACCGCCTTATCGTACTGAACTTTAACTCGGTTTTTATGCGCTTCATTCATCGTGGCGGCATCTCGACGCTGCTCATCGAGATGTTCCAGATGAAGAAGTCGTTCTGCCAGACTAGAAGTGTCAGGAAGAAGTTCAACAACTAATTTAAGAGAAGGAATCTCGCATTCAATAGGAAATACGGATTCAACCCCGTGCACTAGCTGAAACGGAGTAAAGCCAGTTGCAGTTTTCACTGACGTCCTGTATGCCCAAAGTGCAGGATATAGCATAATATGCCAGTTGGATCTAGCTTTATCAATTATCCTTTGAAGAATTGTCTTCAAGGACTTATTCACGGCTTCCACTTGCCCATTGGCTTGAGGATAATATGGAGATGAATGCTCCTGCCGAAAACCCAATTTGAGAGCCAACTCAACCATCATACTATTCTGAAAATGACTCCCATGGTCAGTGACAATCTCTCTAGGAATACCAAAATGAGCGATAACCTGGTTGAAAAGGAAAAGAGCTGCAGTCTCACCATCATTCCCAAAAGTAGGCATAGCCTTGACCCACTTCGTAAAGTAGTCTACTGCTACGATAATGTACTTGTGACCTTTAGCCGAAGGCGAGTTACAAGTAGTATAATCAATACCCCACTTTGTAAAGGGTCCGACAGTAACGACTGGAAAAAGCGGAGCTGGATGAGCGCGCATTTTTCGAGTATATACCTGACACGGATGACACCTTTTGACCGATTCAATACAATCTTTGAAAATCGAGGGCCAAAAGTATCCAGCACGCAAAATATTTTGGGCTGTAGCAAGCCCAGATAAATGACCCCCACAAGCTCCACTGTGAGAATCATTGAGCACAGCCTCAGCTTCTTCGAGAGTTAAGCAGCGTCTTAGGATTGAATCAACCCCTCGACGGTACAACGCATCACCAATAATCAAATAATTCTTGGCCAAGTGACGCAGTTTACGACGCTCATCTTTCGAAAAAGTAGAGGGAAACTTTGCAGTCTGGAGATACACAATGATATCCCCGTACCAAGAATCCTGTGGAGAGATAAGAAACAAGTGTTCGTCCGGAAAGGACTCATCATAGATCATCTCCTCTCCACAGGGCAACTCAGAGATAAATTCCGTGAAAACTAATGGTTTCTTGGATTTGGCAAACATGAACTCAAGATCAAATTCTTGTAAAATCACAATCCATCTATTATATTTGCCCCCAATCACTCGCCTACTGAGGAAAAACTGAAATGGATTGGCAGCTGCCAAAACATAAGTTTTGCGAAGAATAATGTAATTTCGGAGTCGCTGCACAGCATGAACTACTGCTAAGGCTAATTTTTCTATCGGAGTGTACCTGAGTTCAGGTCCTACCAATCCTCGACTTAGGTAGTAAATAACATGCTCTGCAAGAGCATCATCTTCCTGAACCAGAACCATACCGATGGTAGATTCTGCTGCTGCTAGATACAAAAGGAAATCTCTGCTATAATTAGGTGGACTCAATAAAGGAGCAGAGGTCAATTATTTTTTCAAAGCAGCGAATGAGCGTTGAGCGTAGTCATCCCAAAGAAAAGGAACTCCTTTCTTCAATAGTCTCATATATCCCTTTGTAATGTCAGCATAATTGACGATAAATATCCGAAGAAAATTAGACTTCCCTTGAAGACTTTGAAGCTGACGAATTGAGGACGGGGGAGGCAACCGAAGTATTGCCTCAACCTTGAAGGGATCTACCCTTATCCCTTCCCTAGACACAATGAATCCCAATAGCCGACCGGATGTAACCGCGAAAACGCACTTGTTTGGATTCAATCGAATTTTATAAAAACAACATCTTTCAAATATTTGCCGGAGGTGACCAGGATGATCCATCCTCTTTCGAGAATGAGCAGCTAGATCATCTAAGTATGCCTCGATAATCCTCTTGATGTCGTGGAAGGCGTAAGACATGGCCCGCTGAAAGGTAACCCCAGCATTTTTAAGACCAAAAGGCATCTTCTTATATGCAAATGTACCCCAGGGACAAATAAAGGTAGTCTTATGTTGATCTTCAGGACAGATAGTAATTTGATTATATCCGGAGAAATCGTCCATGAAGGAGAAAATCTCATAACCAGCACACTCGTCAATGATATGATCGATAAATGGTGTGGGGTAATTATCTTTAGGACACGCTTTATTTAGGTCTCTGAAATCGATGCACACTCGAATCGTTCCTTGCTTTTTATCTACGGGAACGGGGTTTGAAACCCATTCATTCAGAGGAACAGGGAAAATGAATCCCGCCTTAAGCAGCTTTTCAACTTCAGCTTTGATAGCTACTGCCTTCCTAGGATTGACCGGACGAAGTTTTTGCCTCACCGGCTTAGCGTTTTCATACGTCTTGATCTCATGCTGGACGATAGATGGGTCTATTCCAGGCATTTCCTCATAAGACCAAGCAAATACATCCCTATACTCTTTAAAGAGCTCGGTGTAAATTTGAACCTCTTCACGAGAACATTCGGCTCCGATGAAGACATTCTCGATAATACTGGGATCCCTGGAAATGTTCACCGGGATAGTAGGAGAAATCACAGCCATGTTCCCTTCAGCATAAACCTGTGTTGGTGCCAAAGGGTTCAAAACTGGGTGAACAGGACCAGGAGACTGAGGACTCGGAAAACTTGTTTCAACTTCGCTCAAATCAGGTAGGAAGTAAGACTGATGATGAAAATCATCCCACGGTCTATCTATACCTGTCATGGCTTCCAGGATGGCCTCTTCAGATGGAAGAGTGGTATCAAGGCAATCCTGGGCCGAAGAAGAACTAAGCGTCCAAGCCGGAGCCACATCACCATCCAACTCTTCCGGTGAAAGAGGAGTTGGGATGGTTTCTGCAGAGTCAACAATAGATTGATACGCAATCTCAACTGCAGAAATAGGAAATGCCATTCCACCCACTTGACCTTCCGCTAATGTGGCAGTAGGGGAAGGTAAGGTCCAAGGGTCCGAAAAATAATGAGTTCTGAAGAACTCTCTTCGAAGGGGAGCCTTGGAGGATGAAATAGCATTAATATGTACCGTAGGAGGAGGAAGATCGAAAGTACCCATCAAGGAAGAATACATTCCAACTCCTAAATTCTCAACAGGCGCCTTAGTATTATCCAACTTTGGAACAGATGAGTCAGAAGACGCATTCAGGTCTACAGGAGGACAGTCCAGTTGATCCACTGTAACGATCCTCCCTTCGTGGGGAAAACATACAATCCGAAATAATGAGGATGCAATGGCATCCATCTCATAAATCCAGTTCCTCCCCAACAGAAGGTTGTAGTCCAAGGCTGCATCCACTACCTCAACCTCTATATTGACGGTTTTTCCCCCAACACAAATGGGCAAAGCCGGGACAATACCATGGGGTCTGTGAGAATGACCATCGAACGCAGTAAGAACAGTGCTAGATGGAACAAATTTGGGAGATCCAAGTGTCTTCCAGCATGCGAGAGACATCACGCATGTGGAAGCACCCTCATCAACAACCGTTCGAAAGATATTTCACTTCCGATACGATGATTTAATATGAAAAGCCATGTGATGAGGAAGTCTCTTCTTAAAATTAGTCATATCAAAAGTAATCAGAAGAGAATTTTTGGATCAATAGCCCCAATGGCAGTGAGCAAAGCACTGCGCTGAGCCGGACAAGACTGGAGTACCTCTAAAGCTGACATAGCACAAGGACTCTGCGCCAGATCTTCCACAATCGAGTAGTTCTGGGCAGCCCTAGCATTCGGATTAATCGTTGATCGCTTAGAAGATGCTTTGGGCATCTGAGGCATAGACTCAACAGTAGGCTTCGTAATGTGAAGCGGCTCAGTAGCATCAGGAGTGTCCTTAGCTTTCAAAGACTCTTCTCCACCATAATCACGGGATCTCGTAGCGATATCCACGTGAGCACTCATCATAAAAATGTTCGATGGAATTTCCCCTTCCTGGGTGCCCCCAGAGGAAGCCCCAGGATTTTGGTTCGCGCCAAAAACTAATTGTTGCCCTTGGGGAAAAGGGTTTGTTAACACAGCCTGGGAACTAGAAGAACCCTGCTGGGCTAACAAGCACTGCGCATCCTGAATTTTAGGGCAAAGGTGTGTGAGATGGTCTCCAGTACACAACTTGCATGGAAACTTCACTTTCTTCTTCTCCTTTTGACCCTCACCAACACGCTCGTTGGTTTTATTTGCATTACCCTTCCCGTTCTTGCCCTTCTTCTTGTTATTTTGTCCCTTCTTCTTCCCATCGGATTGTTGATTTCCTTTGGGATCAGAAGCTTGGACATCATTTATGGACAAAGACTGGGAAGGTGATGACTCGGCAGGCACAGCCTGACTAGAAGGAGCAGATTGTAAAGACAACTGCTGCAGTTGAGAAAGCAGGCTGGCTGCACCACTATTGATCGATCCGACAAGCCCATCACCATGCGGACCGGGCTTAGTTTTCGATAAATCTAATTTGGAGCGAGGAGCATTGGGCAAATATTTATAAAGGACCCCAGACTGAGAATAGATCAGTTCCAGCTGCTGGGCCCTAAAAATGGCCTGCTCCTCAGAAAATACCCCAGATAAGGATACATCTTTTGAAATGTCTGACTGCAGAGATTTCAGAAACCATTCGAGAAGGAATTCTCCAGGAATATGAGCTTTGATAAGCCTCTTCCTTCTCCTCCATTCCTGAATGTGGTCAGAAATGTGAGTTGCTTCGTCCTACTTAAAATTAGCCAGGAGTTCCGTCCCAGCCTCATATCTGACAGGAAACTGAAAATGGTTTAGAAATGTGACAGCCAGTTCTCCAAATGTAGCAAAATTGCCCCCAGTTAGCTCGATATACCATTTGGCAGCGTTTCCAGTTAGGGTGTGTTGAAATAATCTCAACCTAATCGAATCATCGATCAGGGAGTTCGAAGAACACCATAAGTGGAAAGTGGTGATGTGGTCAGCCGGATCCTCCCCATTCTTACCTTCAAATTTTGGAATATTTGAAGGAAGTTTGGTCGGGACCGGAGGCCACCCCGGACTATAACGAATCGGATCATTAGTCAACTTCGACAGATCTGGCAAGTTTAACGTTGCCAGAAAAGGTAAGCGAGGCGGAGCTTGAGGATTCCATCTTTGATGGGATGGATTCCCAACATTCTGAAAAGAATAGCCTGGATTTGATAAGGCACCAGGTTGCCAGAAAGGACTCGTAGAAAAAGGAGAAGAACCTCCTCCCAACGCAGAGTTACCAAAGCCCATACCAGTTCCCCCCGCTGAAGTATTGAATGAAGAGGAGAGCCCCTAATATGGGTTCCAGGCATTAGAAATAGGAGAAAAGGTCTGGTAAGCACTCGATAAAGGGAAAGAAGCATTCCCTTGATGACCTGCGTGAAACTGATTCCATGCCCCCGCTGTAGTAAACACAAGATTCCACCCTGTAAAAGTAGTCGAACTTTGCCCCCCAGACCAAGGGTTGAAACTCTGGGTCTGGGACGTAAACAAAAACGACCCTAAAGAAGGATTGGAACTAGGAATGTGTCCAGTCCCAAAGGGGAAACCCTGAAAAGAAGCTGATCCACTAGCCATAGAAGACATGGGTGTAGATCCAGCTGCAGCAGCGGAAAAGGAAAAAGAGGGATTCCCACTAGAGGGCATCCCTGAACAGAAGGGACCAGAATGAGAAGCATGTGCTTGGGTGAAACTAGAGCCAAACACAGCAGCACTAGAAGCAATCGAAGATAAATCAATAGTGCCCCTCCCTCAACAGAAGCAGGGGTCTGAATGCCTGCAGCACTCACGGCAGAAGCCGCATTCCCAGTCGTGGCCAT
This sequence comes from Pinus albicaulis, assembly GCA_034641835.2. Classification (NCBI taxonomy): domain Eukaryota; kingdom Viridiplantae; phylum Streptophyta; class Pinopsida; order Pinales; family Pinaceae; genus Pinus; species Pinus albicaulis. Next base: position 422,783,236 of record CM076578.1, read on the forward strand.
CGAAAGATATGAAAGATACGGAAGATCTTCCGGTATCTGAGACTCAGGTCCGATGTAATGAACAACGAACGGATAGTCAGGAGGAAGAGGAGATGGACCTGTTGCAGGAGGCTCAGGTACGTCTTCAATTTGAAAATCTTCTTCCTGAGGAAACAAAACTCACGAGGTGAGCGGAACGCTCCTCTCGGAACCGACACCAGAATCAGCTATGAAACCTTCAAACCTTTGTGGAGAATCTCTCTCCACTGCGTCAGACGCCACAGGGTGGTAACCACCTGCTAAATCGCTCCTACGCCTTCTCGAAGAAGGCTCTGGACTCTCGGGAGATAACCCCCGGATTCTCCTCGATCGACGAGGCACTTGATCAGCCACTTTTATAGATTTTAAATTAGACTCAAAAAAGTGAAAAGCTAGGCAAGCTAGGAGCAAAGAGCACTCACTAAAAGAAAAATCCCTGAGATACAATCAAGCAAACAACCTCCAAGTATTTCCGCTCCGGGTGATGAGGACCGGACACCAAAATACAGGAAAGCGAAATATAGGACCTCCCGAAAGCAGTCTGGGATGATTAGGGCCCAGAACAACTAGCGAAGGTATCAGAAACAGTTACGCTGACCTCCTAACGACAACCTTTGCCGGCTCAAGCACCCAAGCTTCGCAAGGGCACCCCCTAGAAGTACTGCTGAAAGTGATGCGACGTCTGCCTCAGGTACCACGGGTATTCCCCCCTGCAGTCACCTGTGTGGAACCTAGGAGTGGCAACTATGGGCACCAATCCGTGTCAGAAGCTGGGCAGAACGGTCTTGAGGTCAGATTTAGCTAATCGGAGGGGGGGTATCCCTCTTCTCAGCCTTCACTTCCCCTCGCGCTTGAATCTCTAGAGGAGAGCTTTCCCGGTCCACCTAACAGAGTTGGATTTAGCTCAATTAATCAACTTCTATGTTTTGTTTGAGCGGCCTTGGAGAGTTAACTCTCCACTCACCTAATCCAAGGCCCTACAACCTAGCTAGTTGGTGTATGACACTTAGAAAAATTGCTAGTTGATTTTAAATTAAATCGCTTATTTTAATGGGCTGTTATGTTAAGTCACAAGGATATGGAGATGAAACTTATGATGTTTTTGACGCATAAAGAAATTAATAAAAACTTAACTACATGCAGATGCAGTTATTGTCTTTCGATGAAAATCAATCTCTACACGGGTTCTACGAGATTAAAAATTGTATTTTTCTTTTCAAATAGCAAACTCACACTCACAAAAACTATGAAATTGACTAAATGTTTAAATGCACCTAATGCAAATCACTACAAGCATGCAAATCCTAAGATGCAAATCTCCTAAAGCAGAGTGAAATTTCCCAAAAAGTCCTTCAGTTTTAACTTGTCTTGGTTGTCCAGAAAGCTAGTTCCCGAAATCAAGAACTCTTAATATGAAGACTCCAAAAATGCTTAAAAAACAAGAAGAAGAAATGAATAACAATTCCCTTCCCATTATCAAGCCAAAAACCAAAAGCAAGAAACCTCACAAAAGCTTCAAAAGATATGGCAAAACGAAAATGAAAATGCAACAACAAAAGCAAATGACAAGACAAAATGTTTTTTGAGCCTTTGAAATGCAAAAACAAAAAGCAAAACAAATGTTTTTTGAGCTTTTTAGTTTTATAGAGAAAGAGCTCGAAAAGACCAAGCAAAACTATCAAAATCCAAACCAAACAAGACTGAATTTCAAGCACAAACTTCAACAATGCTCCAAACCTTATAAAGCTAACTAGTAGCAAGATCAATAAGAGCAAAAGAAGACAAGAAAACTTAGCCACTCAGCCTAGAAGAATAGTATAAACTTGCCGCAAACAAAAACTTCGAAGAAGCAAGAAAAACTCTTCAAAAGTTGCAACAAGACCTAGCCTACTGAACTCAAGAAAACCAATCAAGAAATGAGCAAAAATCGTAGTGCCAAGCAAAACACAAAGACAGAAAAGAGTAAATGAGCAGGAGCTCTCTGTTCTGATAAAGCAGAACAGCCAAGAATGCTCAGAAAGCTATCTTGGTACTCAAACCAGAAGTGCCAGCACCATAAACAACACTTTTCCAAAAAGACTAGTTTTCAATCAAACTAAAGAGAGAAAAGACAAAAGACCACCTTCTTCACAATCTAGAGAGCGCAAAGACACTGTAGAAATAGGTCTCCACAGCCAGAAAGGACCAAAAAGTCAAGAAATCCAAAAATTCAAAATCTACCTAGGTATACGCTACTTCACAGTTTAGCAACAAGCGTGCATACGCGACTGTGCTAAAGGAAACTCGCGTATACGCAACTCCCTTTAGACAAACTTGCGTCTATACGCAACTGTGTGCAGAAAAAAGCGCGTATATCAAGGTAAATAATGAAAAAACAAAAAGGATCAAGCCTGGATAAGAAACCAGGACTTCAGACTGACTGAAAAAAAGTAAACTGGACTGCAAATGAAAGTTAAAACTGCTGGAAACCTACCAAACAGCTGAAACCACCCAACAGGGGAGTCACAAGAATGTGATCCTCAGCGGAGTCGCCAGTTCTGTTTCGGGGAAAATCACCCTAGAGGTTCGTTGGGTTACAACCTCCACATAGCAGGGGCATGCTACTTAAGAAGGACTCACACAACCATGCATGTTCAGAAAAAACTAAATAGAGTAGATCGAGAAGTTACCCGTAGGTCCTACGGTTGAAGCAGATCCCGCGGGGTCCAAACCCCCAACAACCGTCCTTCCTTCTTAACCTAAAAGACAAGAAGAAACAAGCACAAAGAACTAGTTGTACAGCATATATCTACTCTAAATGTTAGTGAAATCCATATAAAACATCAGATAAACCATAATGAATGCTTAAATAACAATTTTATCATATATGTAAGCAGACACTAACACGTATATTTCGGGAACAAGATGGTACTTCTGTATTATAAATAGCATGTACAAAAGTAACAAGTGGAGAGATCACTTGAATCCTTCCACGATCTTCGAGCAGACCATCGTCCGGATCCGTCCCGCCCTTGCCTCGCTAAGACTCCTTCCAAACTGGTGCATACGAGATGACATATAGGGAGATGAGCATCTCAAGGAAACAAGGGTTTCCTGTAATGAACTGGGAAAGTGCAGGAGGCACGGGGAATCAGACTTGGATAGGGAATGCCAACAGAGTATAATATCAATAAATTTTCTCTCTCCCTTAGGCCATACACATGAGGGGTTTTTATACTTCCTCCAAGTAGTTTCAACAGTTGGAAACAGTTGGCCACATGCTGGGGTGGTTGAACTACCTGAGTAACCATCAACCCAGCCTGAAAATAGGGAATTTTTATATATTTTTTCATAATTTTAATGGCATACGCGGAAAAGTGCAGCTGGACTCGCGTATACACGCGGAAAAGTACGGGCATAGTCGCGTATGGGGATTTTTACATTGTTTTTAAGTGAATTTGTCCAAGTCTGTAGGAATGGGTGCCCAAAACCATCAAAGCAATCATGAATCATATGAAGGTGAGAAATGATGCTATAACAGAAATGCAACTCCTTGGAGATATCTGAGGAAATATCTCTCACCAATGATCATCTTGAACCCATAAGGATCCAAGTGGGCTGAAGTAAAAACCTCCTCACTGCTACCTCTTGACGACGTTGTAACTCTCCTCCATGGTGTTTTGGCTGTCTGATGTCTCAACTCCAGGATGAACATATGGTTCTGCATAAATTTGTTTGGGGCAAAGTTCACCCAATTCCCCAAGAATTCACACTACACCCTCACATGTGTTGTGCAGCTCCTCAGTGGCCCATTAGGATGGTGTTTCATTCCTTCCTTGATCAAGTCAAGGTGGCACAACGAAGTGCAATCATGTGGTTCCAAAAGAGCAGTATGCAATGGTATACAATCCTCCATATGGTTTGCTGAAACAATAGGAGATGAAAATTTTCGCATACCTTGATGAGATTTAGGAGTATATTGTATGGCTACAAGGGCTTCTTCCTCCAATAGGTTGGCTCCTCCAATTGAAGATGTTGAGGACTGCTCCCTCATAGCTGTGACAGTGATGGTACAAGTATCCTCCACTGGTGGTGAGGGCTTCTTCTCCTCTGATTTTCCTTCACCAAATTTTCCCATCACCCCTTGAGTAAATTCATAAAAATGGATCACTCCTTCATGGACCAAGTGGTTGAACCACCAAATCTTTGCTTCACCCTCTAGGTGCAGCGCTGCAATCTCTACAACCTCCCTTTCTACCATCGGATGTAGTAGGAAAAAGGCATCAAGTCTCCTTGCCCAAACCCTTGCTACAGATGACCCATCATAAGTAGACAATAGAAACCTGTTGCCCTTGATCCTTCCTTGGCCACAAGTTCTTCTATTTTCCCCCAAATGAATTAACTGAGGAAAAGATAGAGTCTCCTTGAAGGCTCTAGGTTGGGATTTGTACCCAACAAGGTATTCATGTAGAACCATGTGATCCAAGTGTCCTCCATCCTCCGGAAATTTGTCCTTCCTCTCAAAAGGAAAGGATATATCCCACTACCCTGGAGCTCTCTGCAACACTGGTATTTCCTCTTGATCATAGGAAGTGCATGGATCTTCCTGCTCTTGAAACTCTCTAGGAGTTCCACTGCTCCTTTTCTCTTCTTCTTGTTCAACCTCCTCGGAGAGGTTCTTACTGGATCTGAAAAGTGATGAGAGTAAAATCATCCTCTTCATAATTATGGCATTTCTATTTCCTTTATATCACTTTTTCTTGAATTCCACAGGCTGAGCCAAAGATCTTGCTCTGATACCACTGTAATATTCCAAATTTGGAACAGCTCAGCAAGCATGCACTAAAAACTCATTTCCAGCAACTTATGCTATAAAATAACAAAATTAACTCTTGGATCCTATAGAGCAGCCAATATACAACCTAAATCAAAGAATATAGATGAAACAAATCAAAATAGGTGGGTTAAACAGATCTCCCACACGTAGGATTTCGAAAAAGAGCTAAAACCCCAAACATTGCAACACAAGAAATACTGCATAAAAGTGACTGCGCAGTCTAAGAGAGGGTTTATACATATAAATGGTAGAGACAACTAGATCTGGAATTATATTAGACAATATTTGCAAAATAATGAGATCTAGTCTCCTTTATACAAAATACAAGAGAACTCGGTAAGGGTTTCTTGTCAAACACTCTGAATAAAAAAGGTGATTTTTAGAAAATTATTGAATAATCACTACAAATGAAGCACATGAGTGTACAAGGCTATAAAAATGATGATATAATGCATATATGAACAAGGTTCTTCCCCCATGGAATAATCCATCCTCCAATCACAGGAAAACTCCCCGAAAGAGCCACAAGAGTCACTGCTAAAACTACCATGCAGAAATAACACAATTCCTGAGTGGAATAACGTTGTATGTGATGGTACTATGTTGGCCTACTGCCAAAGATCTGATATCAGCTCGAGAATGCTCCAAAATTATTCTCCAATGGAAGGAAACCTCCCTCCTGTGCAAAACCAATCCAGAAAATGGGTTTCTCAACCCTCCCCAGCAACACCCTGCAACTCAGCTCAACCTCCTGCAGAAACTACATTCAACCTGTAGAATGAAGCTTGGCACCAATGCTGGATATGAGGAATGATGGATCAGATCTCTCCCAAGAGTTACTCAAAGGGAAGAGAAGGAATTACTGAACAAGAATCCCTTAGTGCTAAGTAGCACCGACAATCTTAGCTAAACAACTATGAGAGAAAAGTCTAAGCAGACATGAAAATGTAATGTATAAGCTAACCTCAAAATGGCTGCCACACTCTTCCTTATAAACTAAGTGAGCCTTATCACCTTGGGTCCCACTCAATAGGGTTTCCACCATCACACAAACAATCTCCCTCCAAAACTGCGTTGTGCCTTCATTAGAGCCACTCCTCTAAACTACGCTGTTTGATTTGGTCAAGGTTGACCACTTAAATTTGTTTCAGCCCTTTTCACACCTAAGGGTCTTCAATCCAGCTCACATATAGCTACCTAGGCTGAACCATTCACATTGAGCTCTTTTATTTGCTGATCCACTCCTCCTACATTCATGTTGTTGACTTGGTCAAACATGGCCTTGTCCACATACAAAATATCCCTGTTCACACATGAGAGTGTAAAATACAGCTAGAATTATGATCCCCTTACACAAAATGAGTGTTTTTATCCTTATTTCTGTAATGCATGGGTCTCCTCACCCTTTTATTCATCTCCTAAGTGACAATAGCAAAATTTAATATTCCAATTTGTTGCATGCAAATTTTGGAATATTACAATAAAACCATGCATAATCAGCATGTAATCCTTTAACTTGTCTTTTTCTATGCACTCTATATACTTATTGCAAGTTCACAGAGTTTTGGAGCAAATTTGATCATTAGCAAACTCAACCTTTCTTCTGTTGTGTCTTCTTCACTAGTCCCAGAGCCTGATATAGTCCCGATAACCTTTTTTTCCTCTCAGAAGCCTTTCATTTACCTTAAAACCAGTTGCATCATGCCTCCTAAGAAGAAAGGCCAAGAGTAGCTTGTAAATCTATTGCTCCATCCTCCTGTTGACCTTGATCACATAACTTTAGCAGATAGAGACTACAAAATTCATGAAACCCTCTGTGAATTTGAGCTTTTTGAGATGTACTGTTGGCTGGAAGACAAGTACATAGATAAATCCAATGATATTGGAATGTGGGAGTCAAATTTACCCCATTAAATCTTTCCCCATATCCACAGTGCCCCTGAATTCATCCATAAGTGCCAGGCCTATTACATACCCAGCCAAAGAGCCATAATTTCTCCCACAGGAGAAAATATGTTTTCTATCACTTCCCAATCTATTGAGAAAATGATGCAGGCCCCTGTTGTTGAAAATGAAACCCCTTTTTCATAGGAAGCCCTCAATGAACTATATTAGAAGCTGGATTTTTTAAAAAGGGATAAAACCCTTGAGCTTTTTATAGTTGAAGATACCCAATTGCCCAAGAAGAATCCTCCCTACTCTTCCTCAATTTTCCCTGACAGAGCCTAATAGATTGTCATTTTCATTTCTCACCTACTTCTATATTACTCTGACCAGTGGGTAGATGAGCCAATTATAGGTTTCCTTTCTATTTTATCTACAGATTCTAAGCCTTCTATCCTGTTTAATTTTATCCAATTACTAGCAGATGTTATCCATGACCAATTTTTCACATTCCAAATAGAATAGGTGTTTAAATATGACTCTGTATTAGTGTATATGTTTTTATATTTTCAGGGAGACAAATTCAAGTTTGCAATGCAAAAATTGGATGATGATGGCAATCAATAGTCAGCCATCTTCTGGACTACCATGGTGATTAAATAACTGAAGGAGTATTTGAACTATTTTTACATCCAAAAATGAGTCTTCTTAGCAGTACACCTAAGCCAGGAATAAGTGAGGATATTAGAAATATTTACAGCTATAAAATCAAACAAAACAAGTGATTGGTATTTATACCAGAACTATATAGAGTTGAGGATTTATGGTTGTGAGTTTGCTCCCTACAAGCTCCCAAAATTCCTCCCAATGAGGATTTTTTCTTTAAAATACATCAGGAAAATGTTGAATGCTGATGAAGTCCACTTTGTGTTAGTAAAGAAGAAATCACAATTCAAAATTAAAACACAAATAGGACCATTTATTTGCAACAGGAGGAAAATAGGGGAAGAAGAAGACATAATGTTAAATGAAATGAAGTTTAGCCTCAGTTTCACCTAGTTCTATGATCCATTAGGAACCATCTCCAAGCTAAGGGTAGAAAACAAGTCTACTCCTTAAATCCATACACACAGGCTAGAAATTGAGAAGTATATGAACCAAATAGAGTCGACTAAAAACACTCTTCAAGAGGCTGAGGAGAAGTTAGTCTCCACTTCTACATCACAGACTCCTGTCCCATCGGAAAAAGAAGGAAACATAATGAGGGAAGAAGGGTCGCCTTCAGTGATTGAAACTTCCAACAAAGAATTCAAGATAATGTACACGAAGAGGACCAAGCTCAATCCTAAAGTTAACCCAAATAAATATTCAGAGCATAAATTTGTCATAGGAGAGAAAGAGAAAACTATATTTGACACATTCAGTGAAATCAAGTTGAATAATGAAATCTTGAATACTAGCACCTACAATCAATTCTGGAAGCAGAATTCCAGTTCTCAGAGTAGACTATTGTCAGCATTTGACTTTGAGAAAGGAAAAATGAAAATTGCCTTTCTAGAGGCACATATTTCACAGCCCAAGACAACAATAGATTACAAGAAGACTTCATTTGAATTTTACATCAAAGACATCGATCCCATTGATCAAATGGAGATGTACAAGCAAAAAAGTGAAATTATTTCATCTACATTGACTAATACAACTATGAGCTTGTCTAAATTGTTGGTTTCCTTAGCAAACATTCAGTCACAGATGAATATGGAGAAAATCTCCTCTCTAGCCAAGGATTCAAGAATTAAGTCTTTGGAAGACTTAGTGGTCAGAGTTGCATATGATCCTTCCAACATCAAAGCTGGAGAAGAGATAATAAAGAAGAAAAATGCTGACATAGAAGCATTAAGGAAGAAGCTGAAACTTTCAGCCACAGAAGAACCTTTAACTAAGGACATTGAAGAAATAGAGTCTCAGCAGTCAGACATGTTGAAGCTCATCATGGAGCAGAATTCCCAATTGAGAGAAATGGGATCAGAAATGGAGAAAATGATAAATGAAAAAGAGCAGGTTGCTAAGCTTTCTATGGTCCCCTTGGAGGTTGTACCTCTTACATCCATTCCCATAGCTACAACTTCCATACCGAGTACAACATATGGAGTAGAAAAATTAACAAAGGCAGTGTAGAATTTGTCTATCCAGACAAAAGAAATCAAGAAAATTCAAGATCAAGTTAAACTGTTGCAGGGCAGAAATCCATAAGTGAAAGTTCCCATGCAGCTGAAGCACAAAGAGCATAGAAACTAATATAAAGGTTGCAGCAGTCAGAGAGAGATTTATTCATTGGATAGACATTGGGCCAAGTCAAAGAGATAATCTGGACATGTATGATTGAATCCATAAATTGAATCTGGCCCAACATCTAGATTATGTTTGAACAGAAGGAGTTGATAGAGAAATCCAATGATGCCATTTGTTGAGCCTCAAAAATGTGCTTCCTTTCATCTTACTTTACCTCATTTTCCTTTTTCCATTGATATCCTAGACCCAATTGATCAATGAATTTAGTTAAAATTACTTTTAGAATGATTTACATGACTGACTTGCTAAGTTTTGTGATTTTTTCCATTGTAAAGCATTTTGACCGGAACTAGCTGCAGAATGCAGACATTCCGTAGCTAACCGGAAATTCTGCAGCTGTCTTCACATTTGGGTATGTTCCAGGTGGCCTCTCAAGAAAAACCGCATATGGGCATAATCCACGTCATGTCTACATTGTTCGTTGCTCACCATGAAGGAAGAAACAGATTCTGGATATGGTTTTGATACGTGGGAACACATTTAGGAAGGTAGACTTCTATTAGGATTGTCTCAGTCCAGATGTCCTTTTCATTTTTACGTTGCCACTTCAAGAGTCCTAATGTGATTTCGATAAGGAAAGAAAATGCTCCTAGAATTGTTGCAAGTCTTGTTATGTATATTTGTTATATAAACACTTGGGAAACTGAGAGCTAGGCTAGATTTTGTTCTAGATTTTGCTTAGATTCTGTGCTACATTTCTGAAGACGCAGATTGCTCTGTTCAAGTTATTCCTCTTTTAATGAAGCAGACAATGTTGTTTTGAAAGCGTTAATTTGATTTGGAGTTAGATTCCGTCAGGTGGTAGAGGGCCCCTGCCTCTTGCACGGATTTATTTGCGTAATTTAGATAAGTATCCTAGCTGCCTTTACATTTCTTGAAGTTGAATTCGTAGTTGTTTTCATTAGTTACTATAGTTATAACTCGTTCTAAAAACTCTTCCAAAAGAAGAAGCTCTTCCAAAAGATTATGAAAAGGAATGGGAAATGGCTATAGTATTGTAGGATTTAATTGTAATCTCTTTTTCTCACCATCACAGTTATACTTATGCTAAATACTCTTCCACAAGAAGAAACTCTTCCAAGAAATCTTTATAATGTTTTAAGCATGATTGTGATCCTGAACGCTTCATTTGTGTGTTTGCACTAAGTACCATAGTTGTCCTTGCTCTTAAACGCTTGTCCAACATATCATAATGATGAGTGGGAGATAGCCATGATATCTTAGTTTTTAATTGCTTTCAGTATTTATGTTTACATAACATAGTTAGGATACTCCAGAGTTTAATTGCACTTAACTCATGTTCAATTGTTTTGCTTTAAGTTTGATAATGACTTGTAGTTTAACACTGTTTTAGACTAGTGACATCTTAAGCACAGTTTTTAGCTTCACTCATTGCATTGGCACTCCACATTCAGTTGTCATTCATTGCATATTAGATTACTTCGGTTGTTAAACTTAACAAAACAACCTTCATTATTCACAAACCTCTTCTTGTTCTAAAACCCATAATTGATTCATAACCATATGAACATATGACAATATCATTTTAAGGCCTGAAGTACTTCTGCAACTTCCTGATCATCTTACAAACAAACATTTCCTCAAGAGACTATTTAAAAAAAAACCTCTAACCTTTGAGTGAAGTGTAGTGTTATCAAACTAAGTGGCAGAATAGAGTTAGGAACTAGCCTTAGAGTAAAAGACCTTATGATGGTATCAATATTTTACTCCAATTATTCTTCAACAAATCTCTAATCAAGGACAAAATGTTGCATCATTATAAGTTAGTTGTTTAACTGTGTAGATAGGAGGATTTTCATACTTAATTGACCATGTCTCAAGCTCTCTCTCAAAACACCTTTGATGAAAGCATTTGACAAGTTGAATTTATGTTTTGAATCATTTGTTTAAAAGTCATTATCAAGCTTTGTTTCTGCTTAGTCATAGTTTAGATTTGATTCTGTTTCAGTATTGCACTTGCATTTGTCATTTGTCATCAACCAATTAGGCTTCACTCTGTTTTTAATCATTATCTCCTTTCCATTAGCTTTCTAGTCATTTTTTCCTTGTGAACATAAAACTAACAAAAGACCAAAAACATCAGAAATCATCACAAAAGAACAAAATCATCATAAAATACTACACACAACGCATTAAGAAACGAACACCTAGGTACATACAGTACACTTCACTTCAGCAGTTTACCAACCCTGGTTGACAATTAAATGAGCTCAATTTTGGAGACTAGATTGAGACCAAACATTTTGGCACCGTTGCCGGGGAAGTGAAAACTAGGTAACCTTTGTTTCTTAGCATCCAAAAACAATTTTATGCGTAGGGAGAGAGATTCAAGGGGAAGATTTATAAGCAGCAGAGGCAGAAATTTGATTTCTAGAACACCACTTGTTTCAGCTAGATCCAGAGCTAGTACACCTTCAACTCACACCCATCTTCCATCCTTTACTGATCCTGGACTTCTAGAAGACCTGAAATCAGATATCCCATTAGAGAAACCTTCCACTTCATCCACTGAACTTGCCATTGAAAAATATCTAAAGACTCCTGGTAGGGACATAAATCTTTCCACTTCCACAGGAGAGTCAACCATGGCAGAAGAAGGAGGAGGAGGAGTTTTTAATGGAGAACACACACTATTTGGAGGTAGAGGTAGAGGTAGAGGAGAAGGAGGCAGAGGTGCAGATGGGGGAAGAGGTAGAATAGGAAGCTCTTTTGGGTTCCCTATAATTGATGAAGAAACCAATACAACCATGAAAAATATTTCACCCTCTGTCCTTCCAAACTTCTATGGACTCAAAACTGAAGATCCTGAAACCTTCTTATTTGAATTTGAAGTGCTTTGTAGAACTTATGACTACTTACAAGATGCTCAAAAATTGAAATTATTTCCTTCAACTTTGAAGGGAGCAGCATTGAAGTGGTTTATGAGTCTAACCAGCAGTTCTATTAGAACACGGGAAGACATGAAACAAGCATTTCTAGAGAGATATTTGGATTATTGTATGCCGGTTAATCATAAGGAAGAAGTGTTCAAGATGTTACAAAAAGAAGATGAAAATTTGGAAGATTTGTTGGAGAGATTTAATTACAATATCAAAAGAACAAAAATGGAAAACCTAGATCAAGACACCTTAAAAGCTCTTTTGTTGAAAACAATTAGGGATGAATGGTTGGATATCCTTAACATGATGGGAAAAGGGGATATATCACAACTCACATTACCTGAAATATCTGAGTTATGTATTAACCTTTCAAGAGGGAAATCTAAAACTGTCAAAGGTCCAAGAGATCCCGCTCTTGCAAGGGCAAGTAAGTCTGCTTCTGGGACAGTAAGTAGATCAGAAATAGGACACATGTTTGATGATTTTAAATCTGACATCTTAGGGAGTCTTAGTGAACAAATAGACACCCTCAAGATACAAAACAAGCAAAAGGCTGAATCTGATGCCTTGGCAATCTTTTGTCCCAAATGCAGAAAGAAACATGCCTTAAGAGAATGTCCTTTGGATGTAAAAGTTGTAGAAACCTGTGTCATTTGTTCTGAGAAGCATGAGACCAAGAATTGTCCTTCTCTTCCTGGTCTCAAAGCTGTCTTTCAGGAGGAAACTCCTACAGATTCCAAAGAGTCTCTCAATTTTGTATCTAGAAGGCCTTGGCAGGGACCTCAAACACAAGGATTCCATGATCAAATGTATAATCAACCTCCACCTTGGAATTCTTGGCAAAAACCTTGGCCTCAATTTCAAAATCAATCTCACTCGGGCACAAGGAACACAAGTCCTTATGGAAGATACTTCATACTATTTCCAAGATCTACCATCCTATCCACCATACCCACATTTTTATCCTCAAAATCCTCAACAAAATTTTTCTCAAAATCTTCAACAAAATCCTCAACAACATCATCAAAACCAACCACATCAAAATCAACCACTTTCATTACCATTCCCTCAAAAATCAAATCAATTGCCTGCTCAACCCATACCAAACCCTAATAATAAGAACCCTCAGAACACATACATGATAGAAGGTCAACAAGTTCCAACTTATTTAATTACTCCTTTAGACCTTAGTGATGTTCAACTGAGGTCTGGAAGAATACTTGAAAAGAGGAAACCTTCTGTGATCATACAAGAACAAGATAATTCTGAGGAAGACTCCCTACGGGTGAATAAAAGTCTTGAGGAAGACAAATCCTTTCAAGACCCAAACACTGTGTTGTTCAAGCTCTAGCCTTAGCCACAGGAGTCCCAAAAGATAGACAAGTCACACATTAAAACTTGGTATCAAATGACAAATATTCAAAGGACGGGCCGTAAGGAAACAAAGTGGTGAAATCCGCATGTATAAAAGCCGATAGAGGAAGTAAAACAACGGGCGGAGTGTATAAATTGCAAATAAAAAAGAGATATAAAAGTTAAAGGGGATGCCGACCAAACACATGAACGATGTATTCAAAAGGGCCGCGGGTTATATACGACAGTGTATGGAGTAAGTCCGAGGGGGTCGAGCTGCGGTGAAAGGACGAGGCTCATGCCCCCGCGGACTTGCGACACGTGGCATGGTAAGATCTCACAGCGGAAAAGGGATGGCAAGGATGGGCCACGGAATGTGATTGCGTGGCAGAGTAAAGACGGGCCTGCACAGTAATGAAAGACAAGGGTTAGTCCGACGAAGGAATCATGCGCGGCAAAGGTTGGAAAGCATACGTGGATAAAAGGTAAGGTAAGTCCATTAGGTCAGCTGGTACTAAGACCCGTACCAGCTTTAACCCGACACGAGGCGCTCACCTACACCTTGATATACCCAACCCCCACGCGCCACGTGTCCCAGTGTCAGTGTCCTTACGACACTTGCCTTCTGTCATCTTACTTATCCCCCTTTTTACCTCGAATAATCCATCCCAATGGTAACAAGCTCCCGTATTTCTCTCTGGTAAAACGTCACAGGTAGTTTTCTACGGTGAATACCAAGTGGGGAAGAACGCCGGGTATATCCAAATCACTGTCACGGTTCCCCGCGTCGCTTTCCCGAGCATTGTCACCCTCTGTTCAGGTATTCCATTCTCCGTTTTCCCTCTTTTCCTTTTTCTCTTTTCGAAATTGTTAAAATGTCTGCCATGGGAAGAGGAACGCCCAAGAAAAACGAACCTGAAACCCCCCAACTCCATGAGTCCAGAAACCCCCCTGGTTTTGAACCCCTCTACGACTTGCAGTCGGGTATCTGCGACCCGAAATATCCTTTTGACATACGCAGTATCAAGCCCCTGCTTTTTGGTCGCCACTGCAAGGATGCCGACCGTTTCCGAGTTATCGCGTCTGGCTTCTATCACCATATCACCCCCCAGGTCCATTCCTGTGTCGATTTCATCATCTGGCTCAGAGACTCCTATGATGTACATCGGGACGCTTTCGTTTCTCCTCAGGGGAACGTAATTCTTTCCCTTTTCCCCGATGTTATCAGACAGGCCCTCCGTTTCCCTTCCAGTGACACATACTTCAGCTTCAAAGATGAAACCTTGCTCGCTCAGTTCAATAAGCAGTCAAGAGAAGCCCGCCGTTCCTTCATATCCTCCATAACCATCGACCAGGCAACTGCCCTGCCTCCATTGGAGCCATTTTCATTAAGTTTGTTTGCCGAAGAAGTTCGACCTGTTCTGTCTCTCATCGTCGGCCTTTTGGGGGTAGGGAGCCCGGAAGACATCTCTTCAGTATGCATTCGCTTTTTTTGGCTCATGTCACAGAATGGGGTTACATTGGATATTCCAGGTTTCCTCTCCTCGACCATCCTAACCCAATTTCAGGAGCTCGCCCAAGCCCGAAAGTTTCGTTTTTTCTCATTGGTGTTCTACCTCTTCTTGTTCCAACATGCGGATAAGTTCAACCATTTGGGGTTAGATAGGATGTATTCTGAGAATTCCCAGCCCAGACCAGTCTTCGACTGGAATTGCTATGTCCGTCAGTTGCCTAGGGGAGAGGGTTATGCCAACTTCGTGAACACCTTCATGTCTATTGCCTACACCATCATTCACGACGCGCCTTCCCCTAGGGTTTTCCCAGAGATGAAACGCTGGCTGCAAGCTGGGAAATACCAGTGTACCGATGATTGGTTCCTGTCTGAAGATTGTACTGAAATTCGGGTCTATGGGGCCGAAGTAGCTCCATACCGGTTACCAGTTTTCCCCATCCGAAGAGTTTACGCTTTCGAGTACATCCGGCAAGCCCTCAAAGCTGACCAGCTCCATTTTGTTCCTGCTAAGAAAGGCTACATCTTAAGGCTTCCTGTCCAAATTGGCCCCTTTGTGGTAAACTCTAGATATGCCCTCCCAATTGCTGAAAAAATGTTGCAGAACATGGACCTGAAGTTGGGGGAAAGCTGGGCTTATGACCCATGGGAAATCATTTCAAATAAAAGAAAGAGAAACAGGTCTGCGCCCTACATTCATGAGTCCAGGCCATTTCTGGAGTGGAGGGCTAACCTTGAAGTCTAGCCTATGTTTTCGCAGATGGAGACGAACTCGTCTGCTACAGGAGGAGAAGAAGTGGACAAAGGCACCAATGAGTAAGAGGTGGGTACCTCAGGAGCAGCACCACCACCACCCAAGAGGCAGAAGGTGGCCACTAGTGAAGCTGAAGTCATCGGGGAGGGGATAATATTGGAGCCCTTTACGAAATTTGGTCAATTCGATAAGGGCAAGGTGGGTATAGTGGTACTAAGAGACAGTGTCGCCTCCTCTGACTACACTGAAGTCACGCAAGCCATCGTCGAGCCTCCTCCTTCCAGGACGAGCGAAAGGGAGCTGATAAATAAAACTGTCCGAGACAAGTACAGGGCCGAATTAGGAGGGTTCGTTGAGAAATACCATACCAGGCTCTCCGCTTCTGTCAATGCAGACACCGAAAGCCTGGTACTGTCTATGACCGAGGCCATCCTGGACCCGAATTCAGACGTTCCGAGTTATAAGGTGCTTGAATTGGCCATCGATATGCAGAAGGTACCGGTACAGGATATGACTGACCTGTTCCAGACAGTCTGTGACATGATGAAAGACAAGCTTTCACAGATCACCCTCGCACTAAGGAAGACAGAACAGAAACATGAAAACCTGAGGGATTCCTTTACAGCAGAGCAGAATGCTTGTCGTGCCAACGCACATCAGGTGCGCGTTCTTCAGGAGCAGATCAAAAACTCGGATGAAGGAGGGAAGGGAATGCAAGCAACACTGATAGCCAAGTTGCAGAAGGACATTACAGCTGCTAAGAAACTGGCTCGCATACCGGCTTCACATCTGGTACAGACTGATGAATTGGTGCGAGTGGAGGAAGAGAAAAATGAGCTGTCTGCTAGACTTTTCAGAGAAAGAGAAGAGAAGGAAAAGATGGCTAAAAGGATCGAAGAGCTTGAGAGCAGAGCCACTGAGCTACAGACCCGATGGGACACACACAGTTGCCATGCAGCCGAAACATCAAGCGGAACTGGTTCAGCGACAGCACAACTATCCACAGCTATGGCTGAGATAGAAGTGTTGGAGAAGCAAACATCTACTGCCAAGCAAAAGGTCGCAGAGTTGGAGGGCGCCCTGGCTGAAAAGGCCAGAACAATTGAAGGACTACAAAGAGAAGTTGAGGAAGGAAAAAAGGTCACGACTGAGCAACAACAAACCATTGCCGAGTTGAAGAGTCGAGCGAAGGGAAATCTCACCCTGCTCGAGGCCAGAAGCTTGATCTGGTCGGATATAATCATGGCAGTAACCGAGCAGTGGGAGTTCCTGACGATGATAGGAGAATTCAAGTCCACCCTTCCTTATCTCAATAGAAGGTTGCAGGAGGCAGGGGGTAATCTGTCTAATAGAGCTCAACACGCCAGCAGCTATATCTCTTTTCTTTATGCGCTAAGGGCGAACGACGTGGGAAAACATGGCATTCCCAGTCGATTTATGGAAATCAACGAGTGTCAGAAAATCATTGATAAAGAGGAAGCTCGAGTAGCAGCTTCAAGGGTTCTCCAACAGGTGGCTGACAGTGTGGAACAGTTCGACAAGGTGTGGGACGAGATCATCACAGCCGGCCTCCCTTCTTGTTGGGAACCAAACGCCCCTGCCGTGCTCATGCTCCCCGATCAATACACAGCACTTCTAGAAACGGAAAGGGATCGGTCCGACCTTCAAATGGGGAAAGCAACTCAGCTCAAGGCCACTACCATCGTCACAATCCTCAAGAAGGAGTTTAGTCTCCTCCACATGATCAGATATCGGCTCCCAACTAATGCAAGCATTCACACTCTCGGCGAAGCGTTTATCAGAGTGGAGAAGCTCTCAGCAATGCCAGAACCGATCGCTGAGAGCCAACAGAGACTGACTCAGTTCCTGAGTCAGCATGCTAGTTCCTCTGCCAGCGTGCCTCCTCCAGCATCCGCAACGGCTTCAACTCAACAGCACTCATGACATTTCAGTTTACTCATGACATGGCCTAAACGGCCTTTTTACTTTCATTTAGTTATGTTTTTCAAATTTCCGAGTGGGTTGTTTCTCCCCCACTCTTGCATTTTTACTTTTACATCAAACATTGGTCTAAGTTTTTGTTTTAAGATTGGCCCGGGGCCTGTTTATGCATGATGGGAGGGTTGTTTCCCCCATCATGAAATTTTGTTGTTCTGATAATGACTGTTAACAAATTTTGTTCACGCGAAGAAGATATTTCCCAAAAATATCTTCTCGCTGAAAGGCAGAAGGAATCCTATATAAGACAGAGAAAAGAAGAAAGAATGGTTCCAATTCTTCAGAAGAAATTGATTGTGTAAGGATTTCCTGTGTGTATGTTTTGTGAAGACTCAGATACTAATGTGAAGAACCCGTTGGGTCTCAATGATAAGGAGCTTCATTTTAATAAGGATTCTGGACTTGGTTTTATGGTAGTGTGTGTTTCTCTCTTGCTCATTGCAATGTTGTGTTCAACTCATTTACATCCATGTCTCTAGTGTTACATCCTGGAATGCGAGTGTCCCTTGTTTTTTATATAAATTTATCTCACTGATACTTATATCATTAGCGTCCTGGTACTTTAAATGGCTCAGGAGTAATGCATTGTTCCATTTTCAATTCACACGTATTTCTCCTATATTGGCTGTTATAAAATGCTATTGACGAGAGTTCTTGGTATGTATGGATTCTTAGCTATTTAAGCCCATCATATGCTATGAAGTTCTTCTTAGTATCGTCTTCTTGACAGTTGATATCTCCTTCTTGCTATACATCTCTGTAGTCGTCTTTATATATACCTTTTCTGCCATATATCATGAATCCGGCCCTGTTTATAGTGAATTGTCTTAAAATTGTCTGATGCAGCAGTATTTGAGTGTAGCATTACATTCGTTCAGTATTACTCTTAGTGCTTCAAACTATCAGAAGTTTTGGTCCCACTCTAGTGTTATTCTCTGTTTCTAAAGAAGTAGTGTGAGAGCTCTGCCATGTTAAAGTGCTAAACGATGTTTTTAATCCTCCGCTCTCTACACCTTATAAGATGTCCTAGGCACTGGTATATAACAACTCTAGGCTGTCTCTAGGAGTTACAACATCTTTTTGGCGCCGTTGCCGGGGACCGAAGTTGAAGAAATTTAATTCCCTGGGCCTCGACAAAACCCGTCCACTCTTCAGTTAGGTGAGCACGAAGAGTTGAGAGTTGTACATACCTCACCTTGGCGACTCCACATTCATATTTCAGATAAACATATTTGCAGTCCTGGCTCCCCGTAAGCCACACCTAAGGTCAGATACATCTCAGTCAAGGACACCCTCTGTGTCTGACCCAGAGCGAATCCTACATAGAAGGGGCTGGAGGGAAAGGCCACCAGTTCATACTGATATTCCTGAGTTTTCCCTTGAAAACTTTCCATATCTTCAGCCCTCCTCTTCTCAGGTCGCCCAAATACAAAGCTCTAACCCTATTATAAGAGATATTGGTTATTATTCAGATAGCCCTCATCGAGAAGGTGTCCGTATCAAAGACGAAGCTGAGTCTAGTTATACTCCACATTATTCTTTTCATCCTACCCCTAAAGTTGAAGAGGTCAAAGAGGTCACTGAAGTATCTGTTGTTGACAGCCCTACCTTCTCATCAAGTCCTCAAGCTGTTGTTCACTACATTCCCATCATTATTCATACTCAACTCCCACCACCTCCTCCACCCCTCACTGCTCAGGCTCTCATTCTACCTCCGCCTCCCCCAATGGCGAATATACCTGGCTTTTTACAAAACAGGTATGCCCCTTTACAGCTGCCTGCAGTTCTAAATGACATGCCACAAGACTATTTAAAGATTCTGCCCAGATTCAGTGGGGAGAACGGTGTTGATGCCCAGAAACATGTTGAAATCTTCTGCTCTTTCGCAGAGAACTTTAATGTGGAGCATTTGGATGTTGTTCTAAGATTGTTCGTGCAGTCCCTAGATGGAGAGGCCAGAAAATGGTTTAAAACTCTTGGGGCTAATTCCATCAATACCTGGGAAGCTATGGAAGAAGCTTTCGTGAAAAAGTGGGGAGATAGAAAAGATCATGGGGATGTCCTGACCGAGTTTAACACCCTTAAAAAGAAGCACAATGAGGGGGTATCAGAGTTCATCAGAAGGTTCAATAAATTGTATTTCAGCCTCTCAACTGAGATGAAGCCCCACCAGACCGCTGCTAAGGTTGTTTTTGTAGCAGCATTTGATTCTGAATTCGGTTTCTCACTAAGAGAGAGAAAGCCTGCCACTCTGGATGATGCACAGACGGATGCATTGGAAATAGAAGCAAACTTTGTCTCAACCGGTAAGTCCAAGAGGAAGCAAGAACATGATACTAGAAGAAGAGGCAAGGAAGAAGTATCTACTTCAAGTCAAGACAGAGACTCAGCAAATGACAAGATCGAAGAGATGAATAAAATGATCAAGAACCTCTCTAGCAAGTTAGTCAAGCTAGAGATGGAAGCTAAGAACTCACCACCAAAGAACTTTCAGAATGCTCCAAACAGAGGATTCAATCCTCAATACAGAAAACCACCCTTGCAAATACTGCAGAGAGGACAGAAGGAGCAACAAGACCAAGTACCGCATCCTTTGTACTTGGAAGGACAAATGGAGGCTTCCCACGAAGACTCCTCCTATGAGCAAGATGAAACATGTCCTGTCTTCTCAGACAATGATGACATAGAGTGCCCTGTGCAAGAAAGTGAGGAAGGGGAACTACAACCTCAATCAGAAGCGAAGAATAATGAGGATGCTGAAGAGCCAGAAATCGATGACTACTGCAAACAGTTCGTTGATTTCATGCAAGCCCAGTTTAACAGGAAATATGACCTCAGGTCCTCCAGGAAAAGAACACGTACTCAAGACGAAGAGGAAGATGCACCCCAAAGGTCAGCACCTGCACAGAAAGAGGCCAATACTCAAGAATCTCCGGACAAAGGTAAGAAGCCCCTTAACCAATCTTTGCAAGCTGATAGTCACATGCCTTCGTCCTCTCAAATAGCTGTGTCTCCTGTGAATAAACCTCCAGTTAAAGAAGTTAAGTCTCCCGTGCCAAACAAAGAGTCAAAAGAAAAGGAAGTGCCAATAGAGAAGCCTTCATCTGCCTTCAGTTTGCAAAAGGAACTTGAAAAAGTTAAAATACCTGTCCCTCTGTCTGAATTGCTGAAGCAGCCTGCCTATCAGTCACAAGTCTCCTCTTTCATTTCAGCTCCTGAAGTCCCACACATTCCGGACAGTCTTAACTTACAAGAAGAAAGGCCCATGGTAGTGTTCGGCCCCCATGTCGAAGAATTAGATCCCTCCACCCCCCCCTTTTACGTATCTCTAGTAATCCATGATCTACTATTGCATAACTGTATGTTAGATTCAGGAGCGTCCCACAACCTGATGCCCCTGTCTGTCATGGAGCAATTGGGGCTCCAAATCACTCGCCCATATAAAGATCTCTACTCTTTTGATTCCAAAAGAGTGAAGTGCTTGGGCATGATCAAGGACCTAGCAGTCACCCTGGCTCAGATCCCGGCCAAGAGTGTGGTAATGGATATCGTAGTGGCTGACATCCCAGCCCGCTTCGGTATGCTATTGTCGAGGTCTTGGGGGACTAGAATTGGAGGGTCAATCAAGCTGGATCTGTCATACGCCACCATCCCTGTCTTTGGTGGTCAAGAAAGGAGATTGTACCGAGAGACCAGATTTGTCAAGACAGTCACAAATGCAGGAGATTCAGTGAATTCCCCAGTTTACAGCAGAGATGGAGATTTTTCCTATCTAATGTTGGAGGAAGATCAGGAATATGCTCATGAACCCTCATTCTGCCAGATAAAGACTGAGCTATCAGTGCAGGACCATGAATCTGACATCTGGACACTCCACTTTGATGGAGCAAATTCCAAGGAAGGAAATGGGGCTGGAGTGTTGCTTCTTTCACCTATGGGTCAATGGGTCCCCCTGTCCTTCAAATTAGAATATGAGGCCACGAATAATGTGGCTAAATATGAGGCACTCATACTGGGGTTGCAAACAGCAAGAAGTATGAAGATACAAAATCTAAAGGTGATGGGAGACTCCGAGTTGGTGGTGAGGCAAGTGAAAAACCAGTGTCAAGCCAAACATCCGAGGCTAAAGGCCTACAGAAACGAAGTTTGGGATCTTGTGGAGAACTCTTTTCTGGCATTTAACATTCAGTTTATGCCCAGGGAACAGAACAGAATGGCAAACTCCTTGGCTGTGGCTGCTAGTACATTCCGCCCACCTCAGAACCCTCTTCTGAGATACGAAATTGAAGTAAGATACCGGCCTTCAATCCCTGATAATGTCAAGCACTGGCAGGTCTTTGAAGATGAGGAGCAGGTGAAGAGGTTCTTAGAGACTGTGGGGGAGTTTTCCAATCTAGAGATTGACAGTTGTGAAGAAGAAGAAGTCGGAGACATCCCAGAGGACAAGCTAGAAGAGAAAATAGCTGGTCACAGATTCCTGCAGCTGAAAGGGAATGTCATTCCCCGAGGGCTGGTACCTTTGGAGAGACTGTTCAATAAAGATGATGTCCCGTTACAGCCAAACAAAATGGTGACTGAGGACCAGGTCGAAGATCTTAATCTAGGCACAAAAGAAGATCCAAAGATTGTGAAGCTGTCTAAGAAAGTTCCAGATGAATACAAACAGTTGTACCAAAAGCTGTTTCAAACCTACAAAGACGTCTTTGCCTGGTCATATCAAGATTTGAAAACCTTTGACGTCAGTGTGATGCAGCATAAAATTCCATTAAAGGGGGATGCAAAACCTCACAAGCAAAAGCTCCGACAGATTAATCCCCTGTTGCTACCCTCGATTGAGCAAGAAATTAAAAAGTTACTGAAGGCCAAAATTATAGTGCCACTAAGGTATTCTGAGTGGGTGGCAAATTTAGTCCCAGTACGAAAGAAGAATGGCGAAATCAGGTTGTGTGTGGATTTCAGAAACCTGAACAGGGCATCTCTAAAAGATAACTACCCACTACCAAAGATGGATCATATTCTGCAAAAGGTGGTAGGAGCCTCTAGAATGTCAATGATGGATGGGTTCTCAGGCTATAATCAAGTGGCTGTATTCCTGGATGACCAGAAAAAGATAGCCTTCACCACGCCCTGGGGAACATTTATGTACGCTAGGATGCCATTCGGGCTTATCAATACAGGGGCCACGTTTCAGAGAGCGATGGACATAACCTTTGTTGGAGAACAGGATAAGTTTCTGGTGGTGTACCTAGATGATATAACAGTCTTTTCAAAGGATGATGTCGAGCACGTTCAGCATTTGCAGAAGACCTTTGAGAAATGCAGGAGGTATGGACTCTCCCTTAACCCTCAAAAATCTTTCTTTGCATTAGAAGAGGGTAAACTCCTAGGACATATAGTAACTAAAGATGGGGTCAAAATCGATCCTAAAAGGGTGGAAGCTATAAACGGTATATCCCTCCCCAGAAACAAGAAAGAAGTACAGGTATTCCTAGGGCGGATCAATTTTCTCAGAAGATTCATTCCCAACTATGCCGAAATAGTTAGACACATCACAGATATGTTAAAGAAGGATAATGAGGTAAAATGGGCACCGGAGTCAAGGCAGGCCTTTGCCAGGATCAAAACTGCGTTTGCTGAGGCTCCCGTGCTGGCAAAGCCTGACTTCACTGAACCTTTCATGATCTTCTCTTTTACATCACCTCACACGGTGGCAGGGGTCCTTCTACAGAAGAACGGGGATGGGTATGAGCAGCCCATTGCTTTCTTTAGTCAAGTTCTTCATGATGCAGAGCTAAAATACAACATACTGGAGAAGCAGGCTTATGCCCTGGTAAAGTCCCTAAAGGCATTCCGCATGTACATTCTGCAATCTCACGTTACTGCTTTTGTACCCACAGTAGCAGTTAAGGACATCCTCGTTCAGGGAGACAGTGAAGGCAGAAGGGGCAGGTGGATTGCGAAGATACAAGAATATGACCTGGACATAAGACCCACCAAGTTAATTAAAGGACAGGGCCTAGCAAAGATTTTATCAGAGTCAAACCACCAAGCTTTGGGCATCCACTTATCCATGATCGCCAATGAAGAATCTGAGGAGCTGACAGGGAGGCAAGAGGTGGAAATGGCTACTCAAAAAATACAGATGAAGTATCTCACTAGCCCCTGGTACAAGGAAATTGTTGAGTACCTCCTGACACTCAGCTGCCCACCCAGCTGCGATAAGTCCAAATACAGAGCCTTGAGGCTTAAATCTCAGAAGTATGCTGTAGCTAATGGTCAATTATATTGGAGAGATCCTTCAGGCATACTGCTGTTATGTCTCATCGAAGGGGAGGTAGGGAACATCATAACCGAATTCCATGAGGGGATCTGTGGAGGGCATTATAGCTGGAGGAGCACAGCTTAGAAAATTTTGAAGGCTGGTTTTTACTGGCCTAAATTATTTGGAGATGTCTTCACTTGGGTCAGAGCATGTGACAAATGCCAAAAGTTTGCTGAAAAACAGAAGCTAGCAGCTCTACCCCTGATCCCTGTGCACGTTGATGAGCCTTTCAAGCAATGGGGTATTGACTTCATAGGTGAGATCCACCCACCCTCCAGTGGGCAACACAAATGGATTTTGACTGCTACAGATTACTTCACGAAGTGGGTGGAGGCCATTCCTGCACGAAACGCCACAGACACAGTGATCATAAAATTCATAGAAGAAAACATCATCTCCAGGTTTGGATGTCCTGCCAGGATAGTCACAGACAATGCCCAAGCTTTCAAATCTGCTAAAATGGTGAATTTTTGTCAGCAATATAACATCACTCTGGGCCACTCCACAGCTTACTACCCACAGGGAAATGGTTTGGCAGAATCATCAAACAAAACGCTGGTCAGAGCTCTGAAGAAGACGATAAATGAAAATCAGAGGAACTGGGACTCCCAGCTGAAGTTTGCTCTGTGGGCAAACAGGATAACCAGTAAAAGGGAAACGGGAAGATCTCCTTATGAACTAGTATACGGACGGGCAGCTGTATTCCCTATACAGTTAGCTTTACATGTTGCTCGCTTCATGCAGGAGACTCAGGAAGAACCGGATGGCATGACCAGGAGAATCAATCAGTTGATTGAACTGGAAGAAACGCGTATTCAGGTGAACCAGAAACTTGTGGATTACCAGGAGAAGATGAAAGAATTATTTGATCAGCATACAAAGGATAGGAAGCTGCAGGTGGGGGACTTAGTTCTCAGGTGGGATGTGCGAAGGGCCGATAAAGGCAAGCATGGTAAATTTTACCCCCTATGGTTCGGCCCCTTCAAGATTGCAGAGCAGGGAGGAAATAATACATTTAAGCTGGAGAATTTACAGGGAGATCTGTTGGAAGCCCCTGTAAACGGGAAATTCCTCAAACCATATTTCCAATTCTGAAGCAGGCTGAAAAAGGCCTGACTGTATTATATTGTATATTAGTTGTTGTTTTTCATTTTCATATCATAGATTATGCATGGGTCATGGTGATCTGTACAGGGCGTAGCTTCAAGGACCGAAAAGTGTTGTTCAAAGGAGATGTACAGGCGGTCTGCGTAGTTCTCGACATGTTCGGGGACAAACGTGCCGTCCCCAGGTGGAGCCAATGTTGTTCAAGCTCTAGCCTTAGCCACAGGAGTCCCAAAAGATAGACAAGTCACACATTAAAACTTGGTATCAAATGACAAATATTCAAAGGACGGGCCGTAAGGAAACAAAGTGGTGAAATCCGCATGTATAAAAGCCGATAGAGGAAGTAAAACAACGGGCAGAGTGTATAATTGCAAATAAAAAAGAGATATAAAAGTTAAAGGGGATGCTGGCCAAACACATGAACGATGTATTAAAAAGGGCCGCGGGTTATATACGACAGCGTATGGAGTAAGTCCGAGGGGGTCGAGCTGCGGTAAAAGGACGAGGCTCATGCCCCCGCGGACTTGCGACACGTGGCATGGTAAGATCTCACAGCGGAAAAGGGATGGCAAGGATGGGCCACGGAATGTGATTGCGTGGCAGAGTAAAGACGGGCCCGCACAGTAATGAAAGACAAGGGTTAGTCCGACGAAGGAATCATGCGCGGCAAAGGTTGGACAGCATACGTGGATAAAAGGTAAGGTAAGTCCATTAGGTCAGCTGGTACTAAGACCCGTACCAGCTTTAACCCGACACGAGGCGCTCACCTACACCTTGATATACCCAACCCCCACGCGCCACGTGTCCCAGTGTCAGTGTCCTTACGACACTTGCCTTCTGTCATCTTACTTATCCCCCTTTTTACCTCGAATAATCCATCCCAATGGTAACAAGCTCCCGTATTTCTCTCTGGTAAAACGTCACAGGTAGTTTTCTATGGTGAATACCAAGTGGGGAAGAACGCCGGGTATATCCAAATCACTGTCACGGTTCCCCGCGTCGCTTTCCCGAGCATTGTCACCCTCTGTTCAGGTATTCCATTCTCCGTTTTCCCTCTTTTCCTTTTTCTCTTTTCAAAATTGTTAAATGTCTGCCATGGGAAGAGGAACGCCCAAGAAAAACGAACCTGAAACTCCCCAACTCCATGAGTCCAGAAATCCCCCTGGTTTTGAACCCCTCTGCGACTTACAGTCGGGTATCTGCGACCCGAAATATCTTTTTGACATACGCAGTATCAAGCCCCTGCTGTTTGGCCGCCACTGCAAAAATGCCGACCGTTTCCAAGTTGTCACGTCTGGCTTCTATCACCATATCACCCCCCAGGTCCATTCCTGTGTCGATTTCATCGTCTGGCTCAGAGACTCCTATGATGCACATCGGGACACTTTCGTTTCTCCTCAGGGGAACGTAATTCTTTCCCTTTCCCCCGATGTTATCAGACAGGCCCTCCGTTTCCCTTCCAATGACACGTACTTCAGTTTCAAAGATGAAACCTTGCTTGCTCAGTTCAATAAGCTGTCAAGAGAAGCCCGCCGTGCCTTCATAGCCTCCATAACCATCGACCAGGCAACTGCCTTGCCTCCATTGGAGCAATTTTCATTGAGTCTGTTTGCCGAAGAAGTTCGACCTGTTCTGTCCCTCATCGCCGGCCTCTTAGGGGTAGGGAGCCCGGAAGACATCTCTTCAGTATGCATTCGCTTTTTGTGGCTTATGTCACAGAATGGGGTTACATTGGATATTCCAGGTTTCCTTTCCTTGACCATCCTGACCCAATTTCGGGAGCTCGCCCAAGTCCGAAAGTTTCGTTTTTGCTCGTTGGTGTTCTACCTCTTCCTGTTCCAGCATGCAGACAAGTTTAATCATTTGGGGTTAGATAGGATGTATTCCGAGAATTCCCAGCCCAGACCAGTCTTTGACTGGAATTTCTCTGTCCGTCAGTTGCCCAGGGGAGAGGGTTATGTCAACTTCGTGAACACCTTCATGTCTATTGCTTACACCATCATTCACGACGCACCCTCCCCTAGGGTTTTCCCAGAGATGAAACGCTGGCTACAGGCTGGGAAATACCAGTGCACCGGTGATTGGTTCCTGTCTGAAGATTATACTAAAATTCGGGTCTATGAAGCCGAAGTTGCCCCATACCGGCTGCCAGCTTTTCCCGTCCGACGAGTTTACGCCCTAGAATACATCCGGCAAGCCCTCAAAGCTGACCAGCTCCATTTTGTTCCTGCTAAGAAGGGCTACATCTTAAAGCTTCCTGACCAAATCGGCCCCTTTGTGGTAAACTCTAGATATGCCCTCCCAATTGCCGAAAAAATGTTGCAGAACATGGACCTGAAGTTGGGGGAGAGCTGGGCTTATGACCCACGGGAAATCATTTCAAATAAAAGAAAGAGAAACAGGTCTGCGCCCTACATTCATGAGTCCAGGCCATTTCTGGAATGGAGGGCTAACCTTGAAGTCTGGCCTATGTTTTCGCAGATGGAGATGGACTCGTCTGCTACAGGAGGAGAAGAAGAAGTGAACAAAGGCACCAATGAGCAAGAGGTCGGTACTTCAGGAGCAGCACCACCACCACCCAAGAGGCAGAAGGTGGCCACTAGCGAAGCTGAAGTCATCGGGGAAGGGATAATATTGGAGCCCTTTACGAAATTTGGTCAATTCGATAAGGGCAAGGCGGGTATAGTGGTACTAAGAGACAGTGTCTCCTCCTCTGACTACACTGAAGTCACGCAAGCCATCGTCGAGCCCTCTCCAGCCAGGACAAGTGAAAGGGAGCGGACAAATAAAACTGTCCGAGACAAATGCAGGGCCGAATTAGGGGAATTCGTTGAAAAATACCATACCAGGCTCTCCGCTTCTGTCAATGCAGATACCGAAAGCCTGGTACTATCTATGACGGAGGCCATCCTGGAGCCAAATTCGGATGTTCCGAGTTATAAGGTGCTAGAATTGGCTATTGACATGCAGAAGGTACCTGTACAAGATATGACTGACCTGTTCCAAACAGTCTGTGACATGATGAAAGACAAGCTTTCATGCATCACCTCGCACTAAGGAAGACAACAAACATGACAACTGAGATTCCCGACAGAAAGCGTAATTCTTGTCGTGCCAACGCACATCAAAGGTTTCAGAGCAAACATCATAAACTCGGATGAAGGAGGACAGTTGTGATAAGCAAGACTGGAGCAGCTGAGTAAAAAGGACATACACTGTTAAGAAATCAAATTTCCGGCACCGGTCACATCCGCATGTACTAATGAACTGGTGCAAGTGGAGGAAGAGAAAAATGAGCTGTCTGCTAGAATTTTCAGAGAAAGAGAAGAGAAGGAAAGGATGGCTAAAAGGATTGAAGAGCTTGAGAGTAGAGCCACTGAGCTACAGACCCGGTGGGATACACACAGTTGCCATGTAGCCGAAACATCAAGCAGAACTGGTTCAGTGACAGCACAACTATCCATAGCTATGGCTGAGATAGAAGTGTTGGAGAAGCAAACATCAACTGCCAAGCAAAAGGTGGCAGAGTTGGAAGGTGCCCTGGCTGAAAAGGCCAGAACAATTGAAGGACTACAAAGAGAAGTTGAGGAAGGAAAAAAGGTCACGACTGAGCAACAACAAACCATTGCCGAGTTGAAGAGTCGAGCGAAGGGAAATCTCACCCTGCTCGAGGCCAGAGGCTTGATCTGGTCGGATATAATCATGGCAGCAACCGAGCAGTGGGAGTTCCTGACGATGATAGGAGAACTCAAGTCCACCCTTCCTTATCTCAATAGAAGGTTGCAGGAGGCAGGGGGTAATCTTTCTAATAGAGCTCGACACTCCGGCAACTACATATCTTTTCTTTATACACTAAGGGTGAATGACGTGGAAAAACATGGCATCCCTAGTCGATTTATGGAAATCAACGAGTGTCAGAAAATCATTGATAAAGAAGAAGCCCAAGTAGCAGCTTCAAGGGTTCTCCAACAGGTGGCTGACATTGTGGAACAGTTCGACAAGGTGTGGGACGAGATCATCGCAGCCGGCCTCCCTTCTTGTTGGGAACCAAACGCCCCTGTCGTGCTCATGCTCCCCGATCAATACACAACACTTCTAGAAACGGAAAGGGATCGGTCCGACCTTCAAATGGGGAAAGCAACTCAGCTCAAGGCCACTACCATCGTCACAATCCTCAAGAAGGAGTTTAGTCTCCTCCACATGATCAAATATCGGCTCCCAACTAATGCAAGCATTCACACTCTCGGCGAAGCGTTTATCAGAGTGGAGAAGCTCTCAGCAATGCCAGAACCGACCGCTGAGAGCCAACAGAGACTGACTCAGTTCCTGAGTTAGCATGCTAGTTCCTCTGCCAGCGTGCCTCCTCCAGCATCCGCAACGGCCTCAACTCAGCAGCACTCATGACATTTCAGTTTACTCATGACATGGCCTAAATGGCCTTTACTATTACAGGTTAATGAAAGGGTTGTTTCTCCCCCACTCTTACTTTTACTTTTACATCAAACATTGGTCTAAGTTTTTGTTTTAAGATTGGCCCGGTCATATGCATGATGGGAGGCTGCTTCTCCACTATGAATTTTTAGTTGTTCTTTGATAATGATCATATGACACGATTGATGGGCAAATAATTCAAAAATATCTTCTCGCTGAAAGGCAGAAGGAATCCTATATAAGACAGAGAAAAGAAGAAAGAATGGTTCCAATTCTTCAGAAGAAATTGATTGTGTAAGGATTTCCTGTGTGTATGTTTTGTGAAGACTCAGATACTAATGTGAAGAACCCGTTGGGTCTCAATGATAAGGAGCTTCATTTTAATAAGGATTCTGGACTTTGTTTTATGGTAGTGTGTGTTTCTCTCTTGCTCATTGCAATGTTTTGTTCAACTCATTTACATCCATGTCTCTAGTGTTACATCCTGGAATGCGAGTGTCCCTTGTTTTTTATATAAATTTATCTCACTGATACTTATATCATTAGCGTCCTAGTACTTTAAATGGCTCAGGAGTAATGCATTGTTCCATTTTCAATTCACACGTATTTCTGCTATATTGGCTGTTATAAAATGCTATTGACGAGAGTTCTTGGTATGTATGGATTCTTAGCTATTTAAGCCCATCATATGCTATGAAGTTCTTCTTAGTATCGTCTTCTTGACAGTTGATATCTCCTTCTTGCTATACATCTCTGTAGTCGTCTTTATATATACCTTTTCTGCCATATATCATGAATCCGGCCCTGTTTATAGTGAATTGTCTTAAAATTGTCTGATGCATCAGTATTTGAGTGTAGCATTACATTCGTTCAGTATTAATCTTAGTGCTTCAAACTATCGGAAGTTTTGGTCCCACTCTAGTGTTATTCTCTGTTTCTAAAGAAGTAGTGTGAGAGCTCTGCCATGTTAAAGTGCTAAACGCTGTTTTTAATCCCTCCGCTTCTCATGTCCGGCAGATACCCCTAGCACCGTGTCTATAAATGTCCCAGGCCGTCTTTAGGAGTTAAACAATCGAAACTAAAACAAAAAGATCCAATAAATCCAACTCCCGTATTAGAGCAACTATCTACATCTACTTCTATACCTCCTTTTCCGAAAAATTACAAATTGATGTGAGGTGTAGAAAACAAATCATGGTGCCTAATTATGATTTCTTAGATGAGCGAGAAATGTTTGCATTAAAATTCCATTATTACAAGCCATCAAAGAAATCCCTAATTTTAGCCAAAACAATAAAGGAGTTGAGTACACTACTACATTTCGCGGAAATTCCGACACCTGTTTCCGACGCTTTTGACCAAATGTCGGAAATTTTCCCAAATTTTTTCCATCCCGCCCGAAACTGTCGCTATACCGACGTCTATAGAAAAGTGTCGTAATACTGACACTTAAAATAGTGTCGCAATTACGACGTTTAAAGGAAGACGTCGCAATTGCGACACCATGGCCCAAAGCGTCGCTATTGAGACGAATCTAAACGTCGCAACGGCGACACAATGTCTAGGTGTCGCCATTGCGACGTTTGGAGGCACCGTCCTAAGAGCGACGCCTTTTCCGCCGTCGGTATAGCGACAGTTAGTTTCGCGCTACATAAAAATACCAAACTTATATGGGCGCTACATAAAAATTCGAAACTTATATGCGCGCTACATAAAAATGTTTGGTATTTGTCGCAATAGCTACGTTTGATATCACGCGCGCATTCGCTCTCTGGTCTTGCAGAACAGCATTTGCGGTCAGCATTCGCGCTTAGCTCTTGCAGAACAGCATTTGCCCTCAGTGTTCGCCCTCAGCTCTTGCAGAACAGCATTCGCCCTCAGCTCTTGCAGAACAGCATTCGCCCTCAGCGTTCGCCCTCAGCTCTTGCAGAACAGCATTCGCCCTCAGCTCTTGCAAAATGGTAAGTTCTTACTGCAGGCCCTTCCTCCTATAGTAGGGTTGACTCTATTTGGGTTTTTTGGTCAATTCCATTGGATTTTGTTAGGCTGTAGGGTTCTCTGTAGATGTCAAGAGTCAAGATTCAATACCCTCTATTATCTTCATCACCCAATACAAGATTTAAATTTTTCCGAAAGAAACGCTTATTAATTTGGCAGCCATTATTTCTCCCTGCTTTAAAAACCCTACATTTAAATGAAAACAAGCATTGCATTTCAACTACAAAAATCTATTAGTGTTCAAATGTATGTGTGCTACATTAACGTCTCGATGTCACGGCGCATTCGCTCCGCTTCGTAACACCATTTGCCCTCGCATTCGCCTCGCCAGGATCAAAGATTCGCCTTCAAAGATTCACCCCGAGCCTGCGTAACAACATTCATTTCAAAGATTCTCCCCCGAGCTCTGCAACAAAGATTCACCCCGGAAGCCCCTCGGCCTCTTTCGTAACTAAGATTCGCCTCTCGCGTATTCGCTCGCCCTCTGCACGTTTTGTCTCTCAAAGATTTCGCCCCCGCCGTTCGCCCTACTCTCTTAACAATATTCGCCCTCAGCTCTTGCAAAATGGTAAGTTCTTACTGCAGGCCCTTCCTCCTATAGTAGGGTTGACTCTATTTGGGTTTTTTTGGTCAATTCTATTGGATTGTGTTAGGCTGTATGGTTTTCTCTAGATGTCAAGAATCAAGATTCAATACCCTCTATTATCTTCATCACCCAATACAAGATTTAAATTTTTCCCAAAGAAACGCTTATTAATTTGGCAGCCATTATTTCTCCCTGCTTTAAAAACCCTACATTTAAATGAAAACAAGCATTGCATTTCAACTACAAAAATCTATTAGTGTTCAAATGTACATGTGTGCATCACTGTGTAGGGTATTCCTTTTCCACTTTCACATTATCCAAGAATGTGTGCAGTATAGTTCATATTTTTTGTGATTTAGATTGCCTTGAAAAAGGAAAGGTAAATTATTTCCCATGGAAAAAGAAGGTTTTCCATTTTTATAGGTTGTTTGGACTTACGTGGAAAAATTTATGGTATGCCTTTCATATTATGTAGTTTAAATCCGAATTAACAGATTATTCTACATGAAAATATAATTACCTATGTGATGTCCTTCATCACTAATTAAAATTATAGGCTTTCAATTTCCTAGACTCTAACTCATCCGATGCTAAATTCTAGGTTCTCATTGGTGGATCACTCTTCCATTGATTTCCTTTCCCTCTGGATCTTGTCATACTTTAAAAGTCATCAATGATACATATATTATTTCAGGTATCCCAAAAGGCTTTATAGTAGAACATATTGTGAAGTTTTTTGACACTTGAGGATTCTTTTTAGAACTGCAACGTGGTCTATGCTATCGAGTTATATATCAAGCAACTTGTCCTTAATAACCACACTATGAGGTAGGTTCAACCAGCTTGAACTTGTTGGGACATAGCATATGAAGTTGTGTGATGAGTCCATATCACAGGTCTATTATGGTGAAAAAAGTGAAGACATGTAATGATAGTTATTATGTTACTAGATGTCAAGAATCAATATTCACTACCCTCTATTATCTTCATCACCCAATACAAGATTTAAATTTTTCCCAAAGAAACGCTTATTAATTTGGCAGCCATTATTTCTCCCTGCTTTAAAAAACCTACATTTAAATGAAAACAAGCATTGTATTTCAACTACAAAAATCTATTAGTGTTCAAATGTACATGTGTGCATCACTTGTGTAGGGTATTCCTTTTCCACTTTCACATTATCCAAGAATGTGTGCAGTATAGTTCATATTTTTGTGATTTAGATTGCCTTGAAAAAGGAAAGGTAAATTATTTCCCATGGAAAAAGAAGGTTTTCCATTTTTATAGGTTGTTTGGACTTACGTGGAAAAATTTATGGTATGCCTTTCATATTATGTAGTTTAAATTTGAATTAACAGATTATTCTACATGAAAATATAATTACCTATGTGATGTCCTTCATCACTAATAAAAATTATAGGGTTTCAATTTCCTAGACTCTAACTCATCTGATGCTAAATTCTAGGTTCTCATTGGTGGATCACTCTTCCATTGATTTCCTTTCCCTCCGGATCTTGTCATACTTTAAAAGTCATCAATGATACATATATTATTTCAGGTATCCCAAAAGGCTTTATAGTAGAACATATTGTGAAGTTTTTTTGACACTTGAGGATTATTTTTAGAACTGCAACGCGGTCTATGCTATCGAGTTATATATCAAGCAACTTGTCCTTAATAACCACACTATGAGGTAGGTTCAACCAGTTTGAACTTGTTGGGACATAGCTTATGAAGTTGTGTGATGAGTCCATATCACAGGTCTATTATGGTGAAAAAAGTGAAGACATGTAATGATAGTTATTATGTTAACATTACTAGAAACATTTTCGAAATTATCCATGCTATCAAGATGTCAAAATTCCATGCATTAGGTGTCAATACTCGTAGCTAATAGATAATAATAATAATATAAAAAATCACAACTTTATTCTTGAAATATGATTGTTACACATTGGTAACCTAGTTCATGAGTTACTATCACCCAAAGATTGCAAAACAAACTTAAAATATAAATTAAACCAACATGAGAATCCAACTAAGGGTTTCTCGACAAAATCATGCCATAACCTGGCATTATGAAACCCAAATTTGAATCCATCATAAGTAATACAATGCAAACTCAGATGGATTTTCAATGCATGTTTGCATGCTACACTTATTCTCTATCTAGATATCATTTTTTAAATGGAACCATTAGTCAAGCCCACAGTCCTTTTATGTGAAAAATTTCAGCTCTATTTGAGCTCTTTTTTGCTCCACCACCTCCATAAACCAGTGTTACACGGGGTCTCGCCCCCCCACCTAGGGGTCTAGATTCCTCACCCCCTCGCGCTCCGGGGTCTTGGGGACTTCTAGGGGATGTTTCCCTCACGCCCCCTCACGTCCCCTCACCGCCCCTTTTAGTTTATGGTTTCTTGTTAAAAGTTGATGTGCCACTTAGCATATTTGAGAATCCAAGTGATTCTGATTCAGATGGTGACATGGTTGATCTTGATATATTCATGCAGAAGTTGGATGCACAGACTAGTGGGGCATTAACTTGAGCATTTATGCTCATTTATCATTATGATGATATCATTTGATATTCATATGTTATGTTTTATGTTTTATGTTTCAGACATAACTTATTTGCGTTTAATTTTTATGTTTCAGACTTGAGTTGTAAACTTCAGTTTAAACTCTATTTTGAATCTTGATATAATATGTCATATGATATCTTAAACTTTATTTTCATTGTACATTGTTAGTAGTTACATTAATTATTATATAGTTACAAACTTAAAAACTTACATGCATGATTGTATGATGTATGTTTTAACTTTTAACTTTTAAATTTGTTTCAATTATATGATTCATCATTCATCGATTTGTAATTTTATCATTTATGATTTATCTTTCATGATGCAAGTGTATGATGACTGTATATACATTCCTTGCAAAAATATAGTTACATTTTAAATATTAAATTTTATAATTTTTATGACTCCGACGTCCCCCCACGTTTCCTGAAAATTGGTAGGGAGCTTTTGCATAGGCCGCTCCCGCGCTCCCTCGTCCCCTCGCTCCCACCTCCAGGGGACTTGGTGGAACATTGCCATAAACATATGCAAACATATATCATGATCTTGGAATCCATTACATATGTATGTCCAATGTTCCATAATCTTGCCCCATCATCAATTTAAGAAATTTCCATTGACTATCAAATTATGGAGGGGGGGAACTTTTTGCTGCAACATTTGGCTCAAAATCAGGGACCATCTTCGTATGAGGTGAATGAGAACGATAGATATTTGAAGAAGTATATTAGTGCCTTTTCCTCTAGCCATGGAGTCATATACAGTCATCCATCACAAAAATTTGTCTTTGTTCATTCTCACCTTGAAAGTTGCAAAAAATCATGCCCTAATTGAAACGACACTAAATTTGAAAGATATAATAAAAATGCAAGCTAGAAGTGCCCTATTAATAAAAAGGGAAAACCTTCCAACCTACCCTAACTGAGATAAATTTTGATTGAATTGGAAACATGATATTTCCTATGGAGTTGATACAACAACTTGTTAAATGTATGGGACTAAATCATGCATTTGATTTCCAGGGAAACATGCGCATGAAGAGAAAAAGTGCAGAATTAATGGAAAATCCATACATGCCACTTATAAAATCTACACCGAAAGGTCAAAAAATACTTAAGGCCTTAACTTAATTTGAATCCAAAAATGACAAAACAGGATTAGTGAAAACACGAGAGTGGTGTGGGTGAACAACATAAATAAAAAGTGAAGATACCTTTCCCCAAGATGCCTTTGTCACCGTTGTATGAAAACATGTTTTCCTTTTCCTTTATACATGCAAGTGAATGCATTATAGGTATGGTGTTTTCCCAGAATAGGAGAAGCCTACTTAAATATATCATTCGTGGATTGAATGTTTGGGTGCCTTAATGTGCAATGACATGTTTCCAGGACTGAATTCAATGCAAGGCATAGTTGAAACTCTAACTCTGTCTTCCGGTGTCTTATTAGAAATTATTTCAGTTTTCATTTTGTGTTTTCAAGTTAGATATTGTTTTCAAGTTTTTACATTTATAATTTTATTGCAATGTGGCAGACTGATCAGAGCAGTGCAGGAACAACCCTGAGACAGGATGATCGCGGAAAGAGGCCAGCGGAAGAACATGTAAAGTGCCAGCATTGCTCTATCTTTAGGTATTTTAGTTATTTACATAATTGAAATAATATTAATTTTGTTCAAATATGCGGACACCTAGCCATGGTACGCCTGATGATTCCCTCTTTGAGGAAGAGCTTTTTTCATCCCTATCTCCAGTGTTGTTGTTGCAAAAAAAGGCACGAGATGCAACGTCGGAATTTAATGCTTTGATAGATGCACCTCAAACACCTGAAACAGAAGAGAGGATACAACATCTTATGAGGCAGCTAAATAGATATCAGGTAATAATAAAAAGTCAAAAGGATATTTTTTTTGTTTTGCATGAGATGAATTGTGATAGTTTGATTTTTAATTTTTACATTGACTAAACTAACAAAAGGTTCTTTTGTATGTAGCGTTTTCTGGCATTTGCTGAACCCGGTGTTGGTGGTAGTGGGACACAAGGGCAAGAGATTGCCCAACAACCCTCTCGTACACCTTCTACTCCTTTAGGTGCTAGCCAAGAAACACACCCTGCCCAAGCAGACACCCAGCCAACCGCTGAACGTGTTGGCAATGATGAGGCCGATATGGCCAACTACATTATTGCGTTTCCTGGAGCTACACGTGTCAGCTCCACAGGGACCATTAATGGCACGTTGTTGGTGAACGATGAGGGTGTCCCTATAAAGCATGTACAACTCCCAGGTAAATTTTAATATTTTAACTATTTCATGTAATTTATCTAAAACATATTTATCATGATTTTTATTTTTAAATTAATGATAATATCTTTCTTTTTTTTTTGGTTTTATTCTGTGTAGGAAACAATGAGTTCTACAGGATTCTGGAGAGCCATGCGTTGGTAATTTTTGGCCCAACCATACGTACAAGGTGGAATTCCCAGAATTCCAACCTGAAAAAAGAACTTTTAGATTATCTAGAAGCCCTTTTTGGGGTCGGCACATTTGACAGAAAAGCGGTGGCTCAGGTAGCCGGCAAATATTTGAAATATACCATGGACACCTATAGGACGCAATTGCAATTTAACCCTAGATATGAGCGTCCTCTCGCAGTTTCAGAGAGTGAGTGGAGAGCACTCATCCATGACGGAAAAGAGAAAAGGGCAAAGAAAGAAGGAAAAATGCCAACTGGACCCACAAGGTAAATTACAACTTTAATTCAATAGCTTTAATTTTCTTTTATGTCTAAAATAAAAGTGTGCTACGTCATATCTGACTTCAATCTTTTGATGCTAGGTTGCCTGACACCTCAAAGGCAACCAAAGCTAGGATAGAGAAAAAGGGCCATCACAAGCTCGGCCAGGGTGGCTACTTGAAATTAGCTGCAAGAATTGTTATTAAGTAGCTAAACATCTTATAATTAATTGTATCGCCTTCCAACGTTTTTGTAATCCTATCAGATATGATTAAAAATACACAATCATATATAATGTAGGTTGATGACTTTGGAACAATAACTACAGAGGAAGATAAAAATATTGCTTTCCGTTTTGGCTATCAAGCTGTAGTTGAACGTCGCAGAAGCTTGGGGCAGGTCCCAAGATCTACAATGCCCGATAAGGTAAAACATTAACCTTTCAATATTTTTGTTTTCGTCCATAAATTTAATGTCTAACAACTTTGTTTAAATCAGGGGAGCAACACTACCGACGAGGTAAATAACCCAGTTTTAGAGCCATATGTAGATGATCCTCTCGTGCAACCTGATCATTGTAGTGGGGACCAGGCCGACAATGCTGCTATCAGTGAGGGCCGTGACGGTAATTAATTTACACTTATAATTTTTTCTAATTATACCTTGATGGTTGTCCTTATAACGTTTTTTGTTTAAATGACAGAGAATGTTTCCCTTGAGGATCTTACCACCAGAGAGGAAGACAGGGCAACAGTCCCAACGGCGACAACTGGTGCACCAGGTAAATAATCTCATTGCAATTTTTTTTATTAATATTACCGAAATAGTTCAATGATATTTAAAAACCGATAATTAAAATTTAATTATTATCTGTTTTTGGAGGCGATGCCCCGTCACTGGATGAGACCAGACATCGTGACAATGCAACTAGGTCAGCGGCGACAACTGGTGCACCAGGTAAATAATCTCATTGCAATTTTTTTTATTAATATTACCGAACTAGTTCAATGATATTTAAAAACTGACAATTAAAATTTAATATTATCTGTTTTTGTAGGCGATGCCCCGCCACTGGATGAGCCCAGACATCGTGAATACACAACTAGGTCAGTAGTGCGGGTTGAAAGGCACGAAACAGGAGCAGAGCACGATGATATTGATGATGTAATTAGGAGCTTTAAAAATAGGAAGAAGAAAAAGAAAATTTGACAATGCAAAATATTGTATTATTATAAGACAAACGTTACCATACTTGGAACGTTTTTTTGCGTTATATAAAAAACTCATTTATCATACTATTTTTATGTCAAGCATTAATTGCAATGTTTCCTTGCGTACTTTTTGTTGAATTTTTTTTTTATTATTTATTGAATTTTTTTTAATGCTCATGAAAGTAAAAAATGAAATATAGATTGGGTATTGGGGAATTGAGAGTGATGTGAGGGGGGGGGAGGGGCCATAAGAGCTTCCACCTTCACGTGGTTGGCCCTGTTTAGTAGAGAATAATTTATTGGAGCGATTTAATCTTGGAGCAAACCTCCCTCGATCCAGTGTAGCAACAAAAAGTCACTGTTGACTTAGTTGCTACTCTTTCAGATCGTGGGAGGCTTGTTCCAAGTTCATGCGACTCCAATAAATTGTTCTTGAAACGAAGAGGAGCTTATTCGGGTATGTTTTGACATTTTCAACATATGTTCTAATATTATCATAAGAATGCATCTTAGAGTAAAAATACTACATCAATTACTTGTATTTATTGTATAGATAATGATGGATTTTGATTGACTTGGCAGTGCAGGTACAAATCCTCTTGCATCATGAGAAATACAACTTGTCAACCAGTGTCATGTCCAGGATATTTTTTCTTGTGCGCTTGACCAGGTTCGAAAGTCACATTTTGTAAGTTCCTTTACAGTTCATAATTCAATATTAAGCTTGTTCATGATTATTATCTAGGTTTTTTGTATGTGTTTTTTCATCTATTTGATTGTAAGCAACTCTGCATGTTTTCTGTTGTTCACTATGATTTCTCCCATTACCACTCCCAGGATGAATCCGACTTTATTGTTACATAGGTTACTTTATTGTTACTATGATTTCTCCATTTACGATTTCATAGGTTACATCATGTAAAGTTGTCAATCTCGTGTTGGTGATGAGCTTTAGTTCTCCAGATTTGGGGCTTTTCTGATATTTTCTCCCTCATGTCATTCCTGCATCACCTCGTTGTTTGAGCATGCCAATTTTCTACCACTTGTACCAATTGGCACATGTCAATCTCTGAGTGGTGCCACATTTCACCTATTTTCAGTGAGAGTTTAGGGTTTCTCTAACATAGCTTCAGAAATCCGATTGAGTGCCTGCTTGAATATTGTTACATAATACTTATGGTTTGGATTGATGAGCATGTTCTGAATGGTTGGTTGATTCATAAGAACCACCCATAAATCTCCCTTCCTCTAACACACAGAAAATAAAAATTTCTTTGACAGGAGACAGAGTTTCAATACTTTGGAAACAAACTTCTATTCCCTTCAATAACTCAAAAAAAAACTATTACACTACTTCCTCACTGAGAGGGATTACAAAATTATGACTGCTACAAAACGCAGTGCATAAAACCAACTCACTGTCTGTTCAAAACAAACATACTCCGTCTCTAAGACACTCTGCTGTGTTTTTCCCTTTCGCACTGCTGTGCATACACACTTAAAAAGTTACACTCAATTTTTCACTTTTTACACACTGCTATGTAATAAAAAATTTACGTACTGTCTATAAAAAAAACTACCAAGATTTTTCGACCTTTTTATTTTTATATGCCGGAACATATAAAACATATTATAATAAACCCTATTTTAAAAAAAATAAAATTAAAACTAAATTCTATGGCCCACCTTTCATTTCGCATATGATATATATATAACATATGTATATATTAAACTATCAAAACATCAAAGAACCCTTTCCGTCGGACTTCAAAAGTCTAAATAGATTGAATTTCAAACCAAATTCGCGTTCCAAAATGGGATGCTGACGTCTGCCTAATTTTAACTCGAATTTTCAATCCAATGTGCCCTATAAAAAATTCGGGTCCGGTTTTCAGGTTTTCAGATTCCCTTCAATTTCATGCGATCCAATATTAATGCTCCACGTGTCCTCCTTTTGAATTTACAAAACTGTCGGGTAAATTTCTGTTTGTTTAATTTCGGGTTGGTGAATTGCGTTAATGCAGGTTGTTGTGTTTAAATACAATCCTGTACAAAAATATGGCTGCGGCCGTCTACAAAAAAAACTTGCAGGAATTTTAAATGCTGAATTAAATTTCTGGATGGCATGCAAGCAACCTCCAAAAAAAAATGTTGCTGCTGCATCCGTCCTTCTGCTGCAGCAGTTGAAGTTAAAATTCAACAACACATGGTTTAATAAGTGAGGGTGTAAAGGTAACTTTTTGTCGATAGTACTGGATTAAGATCATCTATTCATTTTTGTAGGGTCTTATGGTGTTTGGTTTTTAGTTTTGGGTTGGGCTTATTAAGTCTAAGATATTTTTTGAGTGAAAAAATTGCTATCGGGTATTAAAAATTTTTGGTTCTTTTGTCAAAATTTATGAGCTTGTTAGGAAATACAAAACTGACAATGGTTGTA
Organism: Pinus albicaulis; assembly: GCA_034641835.2. Classification (NCBI taxonomy): domain Eukaryota; kingdom Viridiplantae; phylum Streptophyta; class Pinopsida; order Pinales; family Pinaceae; genus Pinus; species Pinus albicaulis. Next base: position 422,824,229 of record CM076578.1, read on the forward strand.
TCTTAAATTTGTGGAAAATAATTTGAAATGAAACCTTTTTTTTTAGGTTGTTGCAGCAGGTGCAAACCCCATTCAAATTACTAGGGCATTGACAAGACAATAAAGGCCCTTGTTCGGAACTCAAAATTTTGTCAAAGGAGGTAAACGCTTGCCTTTTGAGTAGGCTGGTTTTCCTTTTTGCTGATGGTTTGGTGTATCTAATTGAATTAGTTGCCTAATGTATTTTTGGTTGCAAACTCCTTTTCATTTTTCATACAGTATTGGCCTTGTGGAATACATTTGATTGTGTGGTCTTGTTAGATCTACAACATTTGTAGTTGTTTAGTCTTATGGCCGAGGTGCACTTTTATTATGGAAATAGTTGATGCAATATTGTCATTTAATCCTTACTGCAGGGTAGCATGTTGAGAAGTTTTTGTGAAACATTTGGTATTCAAAATGACACTTGATCCTATACAGCATCATGCACTTGACTTCAAAATTCATATTCAAAGTGTGCCAGACAATTCTTGCAAAATTTCAAATATTTATGTTGTTTTAAACCATTATATTTTTCATGTATTGGATGTTGAAAATGTGAAAAAGACTTTGGTATGAAACCAACTGGTGAATAATTTCCAGCACAACAACCACTTCCAAGACATGATTTAGAAGTAGAACAAATGTGCTTACGAAGCATAGAAAGATATCCTTGATGCATTGTCAATGTTTGGCTAGGGTTATTTTTGGAGAAAATAACTCCTTATTCCTAGAATAGTGATCTTCAATACAAGTAAATGCCATAGAAGAGAGATCATCGTGTGACACAACAAAACTGAAATTGGACCCCTAAGGAGAGCTGGTGTGTCTACAATCGCTCTGTCAGCATTTTCCCTTGGTTTACCCCGTTCTTTTCCTCCAGCCTGAGTCTTAATTGACTTCTTCTTTCTTCGGGTTTATTTATCAAATTCGTAGAATTTGATAAATAAACACTATCCACAATGGTTGGACTTTAATTTATATTCCCGACTTTATATTATCTCCAATCCTTATAACCAATGTTTAACTTTCAACACTTTGTATTTATACTCCACGTTTCCTTTTAAATAAATAACTTGTAGTGAACTTTCGGCTCTATATTTCACCACCCAGCCTTACAACAATCACCCTCCAGACTTATGCTAATTATCCGCCAATCATTTAATTAAACAATTTCATTATACTCCGGCCCCACCTATATATATCAATAACCAATCAAACACTCGTATCGTACCTCGCTATCCTCCGCACACCTTAGTTAACCTCCGGGCAAGTTCAACGTGCGACCACCGTCCGATGGCCCTTCTCCAAATCAACGACTCTTGGCAATTTCGCTCGGCTTCCAACGTCGGGCTTTAACGTGCGATGGCGTGGGTTAAACGGTTGCTTTCCCGGGTCACTTCGCCACGTGTCGCATTCCCTATGGAATCGCTCGCGAATAGGAAATACCGCCTACTTCGCAAAAGCGGTGCGATATGGGCAACCCGCTTTTGTGATTCCGCTAGTGGTTTTGGTAGAGGGCTTGACCACGGGTTCCGAAAGCACAACAATTTTGTCTCTTTATTAAGCGGGATTTTAATATGTGTATTATCAAAGAAAACCAACACAAATTTTATAAGAAAATTGTTCAAAAGTCGAGCCCGCCGGACTTCAAATGGCGATAAACCATAATTCAAACCAAATTCGCGTTCCAAAATGGCCTGCTGACATCGGCCAATTTTGTGACGCGAATTTCTTATCAAATTCACCCTAATATTTTACGGGTCCGGATTTCCACTGCGCGAGCGGCCCAAACAAATATCTGCTCCAGTCAATTTTTGCCACGTGTCCTCATTAAAAACTTTCCCTGCTCCCGGCTGCGGGTGCATTCGATGGCGTTTAAGGTGATGGGACATGGATATGGCGATTTCATATCATTCGCATTAACATTTAACGCTGTTCAATTAAGTTTTCACATCAAATCTACATTAATTAATTTTTAACACAGTTCAAGATCTGACCTCCACTCCTCTGAGCGATTCCGCACGCTCCAATTTGATCCGGCCTTCGGCTCTCATTATTAATGATCAGAGATTCATTATGATGACCGTCCTTTGATTGCATTGCAGACGGGTCGACATAAAAAATGGCGTTTAGCCATGGTTTTTCAGACAAGCCGGTTGCTGGATTACACTGTCTGGTAACTGTGACTATAAAGAGAAGTGGCCAGCGGAACTTCTGCCTAGACTTTGCTGCATATTTCCATTTCTCTCGGTTCTGTCTCTGTCTGTCTTCCTCTGTTAATTGGAATTCTGCTTCTTCGTCTCTTGTGCCCACTGCGCCTGAGATTGCACCCATGCCTCGCGTGCGTCATAGGATGCGTTGCCGCAAGGGGAGCACTAGAGGTCAATGGTGCGTCCCTCCAAAGACCTCACCGTAGATGATCTCCTGGCCACCAAAGGATCACATTAGGTCGATATCCTTGAATACTAGGAGCACAGGGCTCGTTTGTAGCATCTGGCCACCGTATGGATTCCCCTGCTCCTGGCTTCCCCACCGCTAGTTCACCTTCTCCCACGACGCGCACTGCGCAATTTTCCTTTGATTGCTCTCTCAACAGCCCGCGAATCACAGCTGTAGTCACTGTGGTCTTCTGCGAGGAGGCCCAAACGAAGGAAGAATGCACCCGTCCGACGGGTCTGAGCTCGGAAAAAGTCGGCCAGCATTCGGGCCTTCAGGAGGGGAGCCGTGGCATGCATGTGGAGGTAGCACCTAGCGATCCTGGACCTTCCGAAGGATGGTGCCGAATCATGGAGGAACCAACGGAGGATTAGTTTGGTTAATTTGTTTTTCTTGCTTAGCAGGCCCAGTTAATTAGGCTGCTTTTAGTTTATTTTACTGTGCTGGACCTTTAAGTAATATTTTTGAATTCTGTAAATTAAACGTTCAAGACTGGTTTCCCCGTATGAGGGCAGTCTTCTTAATTTTTTGATTTTTTTATGACAAATTTGCCATGAGTATGGCCAGGCAATGTTTTTGACTTCGGTGTAATTTTATTCGCAATGTTAATAGATTAATTTTACTTTGAATTCTCACATGATTAGCGTTTTTCTTGATCTGTTCAAGGATTTTGGGTACTTTAATTTGTATTTGGAACAATGGACGTCGGTACTCTATCTGTTGATTTACTGTTCTACATACTACTATTTCACTTTCTTATAGATGCCTCGGGAATATTTGAATGCTTTCTCAGATTGTCGATAATCTCCATGTGGACCGTTACTAGATTTTATATCATGTCCCTGTATGTGACATGGGGTATTTTTCTATCATTGTCTGGGGTGGGACTTCCAATTTTCTGGATGGATATTTGGGTTCCAATCTTCAGATGTGAAAATGTAATGACTTCATGGACTGTTTTACTTCATATAATATATTCAAAACAACGTTTTTTCTCGTGAAAAAAAAATGATTAATGTTTATCACTCTACCTTCAAAACTAGCGATGCCGGTCTATGTTGTTGGTTTATTGATATGGTCTCATGGTCTTTTTATATTTGGGACATATCTTACTCCTCACATGATTAGCGTTTTTCTCTGTTCAAGGATTTTGGGTACTTTAATTTGTATTTGGAACAATGGACGTCGGTACTCTATCTGTTGCTTTACTATTCTACATACTGCCATTTCACTTTCTTATAGATGCCTCGGGCATATTTGGATGCTTTCTCAGATTGTCGATAATCTCCATGTGGACCGTTACTGGGTTTTATATCATGTCCCTGTATGTGACATGGGGTATTTTCTATCATTGTCTGGGGTGGGACTTCCACTTTTCTGGATGGATATTTGGGTTCCAATCTTCAGATGTGAAAATGTAATGACTTCATGGACTGTTTTACTTCATACAATATATTGAAAACATCGTTTTTTCTCTTGTGAAAAAAAAAATGATTAATGTTTATCACTCTGCCTTCAAAACTAGCGATACTGGTCTATGTTGCTGGTTTATTGATATGGTCCGATAGTCTTTTTATATTTTGGACATATAACACTCCTCACATGATTAGCGTTTTTCTCTGTTGCAGGATTTTGGGTACTTTAATTTGTATTTGGAACAATGGACGTCGGTACTCTATCTGTTGCTTTACTATTCTACATACCGCTATTTCACTTTCTTATAGATGCCTCGGGCATATTTGGATGCTTTCTCAGATTGTCGATAATCTCCATGTGGACCGTTACTGGGTTTTATATCAAGTCCCCGTATGTGACATGGGGTATTTTTCTATCACTGTCTGGGGTGGGACTTCCACTTTTCTGGATGGATATTTGGGTTCCAATCTTCAGATGTGAAAATGTAATGACTTCATGGACTGTTTTACTTCATATAATATATTCAAAACAACGTTTTTTCTCTTGTGAAAAAAATATGATTAATGTTTATCACTCTGCCTTCAAAACTAGCGATGCTGGTCTATGTTGCTGGTTTATTGATATGGTCTGATGGTCTTTTTATATTTTGGACATATCACACTCCTCACATGATTATGATTAGCGTTTTTCTCTGTTGCAGGGTTTGGGGTACTTTAATTTGTATTTGGAACAATGGACGTCGGTACTCTATCTGTTGCTTTACTATTCTACATACTGCTATTTCACTTTCATGGACTGTTTTACTTCATATACTGCTATTTCACTTTCATGGATTGTTTTACTTCACTGTTGTAGGGTCTTGGGTACTTTAATTTGTATTTGGAACAATGGACGTCGGTACTCTATCTGTTGCTTTACTATTCTACATAATGCTATTTCACTTTCATGGACTGTTTTACTTCACTGTTGTAGGGTTTTGGGTACTTTAATTTGTATTTGGAACAATGGACGTCGGTACTCTATCTGTTGCTTTACTATTCTACATACTGCTATTTCACTTTCATGGACTGTTTTACTTCATATACTGTTATTTCACTTTCATGGACTGTTTTACTTCACTGTTGTAGGGTCTTGGGTACTTTAATTTGTATTTGGAACAATGGACGTCGGTACTCTATCTGTTGCTTTACTATTCTACATACTGCTATTTCACTTTCATGGACTGTTTTACTTCACTGTTGTAGGGTTTTGGTACTTTAATTTGTATTTGGAACAATGGACGTCGGTACTCTATCTGTTGCTTTACTATTATACATACTGCTATTTCACTTTCATGGACTGTTTTACTTCATATAATATCTTCACTTTCATGGATTGTTTTACTTCATATAATATCTTCACTTTCATGGACTGTTTTACTTCACTGTTGTAGGGTTTTGGGTACTTTAATTTGTATTTGGAACAATGGACGTCGGTACTCTATCTGTTGCTTTACTATTCTACATACTGCTATTTCACTTTCATGGACTGTTTTAATTCATATAATATCTTCAAAACAACGTTTCTCGTCTTTTAAAATTTTAATTTTTTTTTTTAAAATTGAACCCTCCGTCGGTCTACCGATGCCTTGTAGACGTCGGAACTGCGACAATCCAGAAACGTCGGAAGAGAGACAGTATGAAAACGTCGGAGGCGCGACGTGCCAAACGTCGGAACTGCGACAATCCAGAAACGTCGGAAGAGAGACAGTATGAAAACGTCGGAAGCGCGACGTTCCAAACGTCGGACCACATATCGTCGGAATTACGACATCTTCCAGACGTCGGAAGAGTGACGTGATAAACGTCGGTCCACGTTTAGTCGGAATTGCGACAGTTTACAAGCGTCGGAAGAGTGACGTCAAAACGTCGGACCACGTTTAGTCGGAACTGCGACGGTTTATGGGCGTCGGAAAAACGACGTTTAAAACGTCGGAGCCGCGACAATTTGTGAGACGTCGGAAGAGTGACGCCTGTTCGGAACGTCGGAATAAGTGTTGATAGTGCGACACTTTTTACTTGCGTCGGAACGGCGACGGCATGAGAAACCACGGTTTGTCCGCCCTTGAACTGTCGCTCCAGCGACGAATATGTGTCGGAATAGCGACGCATTGGCCGTCGGAATTTCCGCCAAATTCTCTAGTGGTATGAAGACAACAAGAAAAAGAATAAGAGAAACAAAGAAAATTCAACTGGTAGGACAAATAGCAGACATTATGATGGGCAAGATTGCTATTCCAAAGTATCTTGACCCAGGAAATCCAGTTGTCAAAATTCACATCAATGGAATTGAAATTCAAACACACTCATTGATTTAGGAGCAGCAATAAATATCATGAGTAGACAAATCATGGACAAACTGAAACTTCCTAATCTTCTCTTTACACCCACACTATTACAATTAGCAGATAGATCTGTGATCAAACCAGATGGGGTAATAGAAGACATTCCAATGTCCCTAGATTCTTGGGAGTACCCTGTGGATTTCATGATCCTAACTCCTAAGAATAATCTAGGAGGCCATCCTGTTATATTAGGAAGACCTTGGTTGGCTACAGCTGATGCTTTTATTAGTTGTAGGTCCGGTGATATGTATATCTCTGATGGTAGTTCAACTAAGAAATTCACTTTATATCCTCCAGCTAGGACAATTACAGATCTAGATGACACTCAATGGATAGAGGATGAAGAAGATTTACAACCACTCTTCACAATTTCAGAAATTAGTGAAGATAATCAAATTCCGAATACTCTAGAAAACTTTGAATCCTCTCCAGAACACAAACATGAATCATTTTAGGAGGGATCCAATATTGAATTTTTGTCATCTAGGCAGATGTCTCTTCATTCTATGGATAAATTTGGCAGCTCTACAAGTGAGATTTTTCCAGGCAAAACTTTGAACATAAACAAGAACCTAGAAAAATCTCAACAAGAAGAGTTAGTCAAAGTATTACAGAGACATTCTTCTGCATATGCATGGGAGTACACTGACATGAAAGGGATAAGCCCCAAGACTTGCACTCATCACATCTATATAGAGGAAAATTGCAAACCAATCAGACAACCTCAAAGACGGATGAATCCAAATCTTAGGGAAATTGTTAAAGAAGAATTGCAAAAATTGTTAAATGTTAATTTTATCTATCCTATTTCAGATAGTCAGTGGGTTTCTCCTTTGGTAATTGTGCCAAATAAAAATGGAAAATGGAGGGTGTGTGTTGACTACCGAGAACTGAATAAAGCTACTCTTAAAGACCATTTTCCCTTACCTTTCATAGATCAAGTATTAGATACATTAGCAGGTAAAAAGTACTTTTCATTCCTAGATGGGTTTAGTGGTTACAATCAAATCTAAGTAGCACTTGAAGACCAAGATAAAACCACATTTACTTGTCCTTGGGGTACCTATGCCTACCGAGTATTACCATTTGGATTATGCAATGCACCCGCAACATTCCAAAGGGCAGTATTAGGAATTTTTTCTGATCTAATACATGACTGTGTAGAGGTGTACATGGATGATTTCACAGTTTATGGGGACACATTTGAAGAGGCTTTAGAAAACTTGGAAAAAGTCTTAAAAAGATGTCAAGAAGCAAACCTTTCACTTAGTCATGAAAAATGTTTTATGATGTTTATTGAAGGTATTGTTTTAGGGCACCATATTTCAGGGGATGGGATTAGAGTTGATGAGTCAAAAGTTGAAGTCATCTCTAACCTATCTATTCCAAGTTGTCAAAGAGATGTTAGAAGTTTTCTAGGATTTACAGGGTATTATTAGAGATTTATAGAAAACTTCACCAAGATAGCATCTGCACTCTTCAAATTACTTACCAAATATTGTGAATTCAAGTGGACTTCTGATTGCCAGTTAGCTTTTGAAACCCTGAAAACCAAAATTTCTGCAGCACCTATATTAAGGGGACCTAACTGGAAGTTACCTTTTCATATCTTGACAGATGCTTCTGATACAGCTCTAGGAGCAGTATTGGGACAAAAAGATTTAATTCCCTATGCCATCTATTATATCAGTAAAAATTTGACTCCTGCAGAGTTAAACTATACTGTAACTGAAAAAGAGTTTTTAGTTGTTGTTCATGCCATAAACAAATTTAGACACTATATAACAGGCTATGAAACTTTTATTCACACTGATCATTCTGCAATTAGATACCTAAAGAACAAATCAATCACTAATGGCAGAGTTATAAGATGGTTATTGCTCTTACAAGAATTCAACATTACTATTCTAGATAGGCCTGGAAAACAAAACACAGTAGCTGATTTCCTATCTAGACTCCAAAATATCAAAGATGACACTCAGCTTGAAGATCAATTTCCTGATGAATATCTTTTTGCACCCTACCAAACTCTGTATGGTTTGTCGCTATTGCTGATCATTTAGTTTCAGGAAAATTTCCTTCAATTATGAATGCAAGGGATAAAAGAAAAATCATTAATGATAGTGCAAGATATTCATGGGTCGCTAATGAGTTTTACAAGACAGGTCCAGATTTGATCATTAGAAGGTGTGTTCATGAAGATGAGATGCCTAAGATTCTCAAGGCATGTCATGATGAACCTTGTGGTGGACACTTTGCAGATAAGAGGACAGCTTATAAGATCCTTAATTTAGGATATTATTGGCCATCTTTGTTTAAAGATGCAAAGGAGTATGTCAAAAGGTGTGACAGTTGCCAAAGGGTAGGGAAACCTTCTCCTTCAGGGGAGATGCCATTACAACCTCAGGTACACATTGAACCTTTTGAAAAATGGGCTTTGGATTTTGTAGGACCTATTAGTCCTCCATCAAGACAAAAGAAATATATATTAGTTTGCACCGATTATGTTACTAAGTGGGTAGAAGCTAAACCATTACTTGTTGCTAATGAATCATCTGTAGTTACTTTTCTTTTTGAGGATATTTTTACTCGTTTTGGTGTCCTAAGGGAAATTGTTACAGATCAAGGAGCTCAATTTACATCAAGGCTAGTGGAGAAAATGATGGAGAAGTACAAAATCAGACATAGAAAATCTACTCCTTATCATCCACAAGCAAATGGTCAAGTGGAATCTACTAATAAGGTCATTGAAGGAATCCTAACAAAAACTGTCCATTTACATAGAAGAGATTGGGTAGATAGGCTTCCTGAAGCCTTGTGGGCCTATAGAACTACATGGAGAAACACAACAGGCCATACTCCTTATGAACTTGTTTATGGAAAGCAAGTTTTGTTTCCCATAGAGTTCCAGATTCAAACTTTCAAAATGGAAGTTCAGCTAGGACTTGATTTAACGGAGGCACAAAAGCATAGACTGGAGCAAATCAATGAATTGGATGAGATCAGACAAGATGCAGTTCAGAAAACAAGTCTAGTCCAACAACAAAGGACTAGATGGCATGATAAGTACATCAAAGAGAAGAAATTCAAAGAAGGTGACTGGGCTCTCTTGTTTGATTCAAAATTCAAGGATTTTCAAGGTAAATTTAAAACACATTGGCTAGGGCCATATGAAATTGTTGAAATTTTGACAATGGAGCAGTAAAAATCAGGACAATAGATGAAGAAGAGGTCACTTTTCTTGTGAATGGTCATAGATTGAAGTTGTATCACAAACCACTCTCAAGAGAAGAATTTTTCAAGAAGTTCCA